>JAHFWJ010000215.1:0-600000 GCA_028555115.1 Himalopsyche japonica | reverse complement strand
TAAAGAAAAATATTCATTTAGGTTTTTTACCATTAAACAACACACTATTTTCAACTACAGGCGATTGATAATTATATTCTACATAAAAAAAGAAACTAGATTTAAGAGTAATAAGAAAACTCTCATTATAGAAAAGTTGTAACAGACCTTTACCATATACAATCATACACTCTAAGTATGCCTGTCCAGAATGTAAATCATATTTCTAAAAGAATACTTCACTCACTGACTGCTAACGTCTCTACTGTTGAGATGGCTAATTGTAGTGCACTTATTGAGAATACTCAAAATTAAAGAATATCTATGCAACAATTTTTCACATACAAGCTTATTTTTGTGTTAAATTTAAAAAGTTTGAATTATTACTGATAATCTCCATAAATATGTTGACTCACACTACTGAATTAATTTTTGAAATATTTATTATCATAATATGCTTTATGGGGCATACATGGAAATGGGTTAAAATGAAGGTATTTAATAAGAGTTACTATTAAAGGTTTAACTGCCATTTCTTAAATTCGGTCATCACAAGCATAATCAACTGAACTGATCAGTTGATTATGCTTGTGATGAGTGAAATCAGTACTGATCATAAAATATATTGTGGAAATAGTATTAAAAAATGTGTTATTATTATTTAAAATAATAAGAGTTAATTTTAAGTCGATCAATCAGAATAAAAGGATAGAAGGAAGGATATAGAGCAATCAAAGTTGTCTTGTAACTTTATAACTTCCACTATATCCTATATAAATGAGCTAGTGTGGGTTAGATCAGTTGAACACTCACACTGGTAATAACTAATATAAAAATTGATTAATAGATTAATGAATAAGTATCTAAATTGGGATTCAAAGCTTAAACGTTTCCATCAAATAAAACCTCTACAGTGTACCTTTTAAGCTATGGAGAATAATAATGTTATACTAACACTAAATTCTAAGTTACAATATGACAACTTATAATAAGTATGCTTATTACCTGTGACGGATGAACAATGGCCTTCCTCTCCATTTGAAGGACATTGATTTTCCTTCTGGGATGTCTGCAAGTTTGATTTCAATCTTCGCCATGGCCAAGACATCAGCGGAGGCCGACATAGACTTAACATAGTGGTGTACAACAGATTTAGCACCATATACTGCAGCGACTGAGCTACCTGAAAAATGAATAGACAATATTAGATTATAAACTTGTAAAGGCTAATATGCTATATAGCAAACTAATATTTTTCTTCTAAAATCTACTAGCCCACTGAATGTAATTACAGAATCAAGGGGTTTGAAAATTTTTGTGAATTACAATATACAACTACTATTTGACATATTATTGCACATTGTTGTGCAATACTATTACAAAATGATTATAATTATTAATTAATGAATATAAAAATATTACAAATTATAAAATTGAATAATGAAAAATCGCTAGATTTTCTTTAATCATTTACATTCATGACGCTTTTAAAATTTGAGGTTAAGGCACTTCAAAGATAAAGTCTCGTAAATTCCATCTCTTATAAGCATGAAAAATGTCTTTCAACGAATGTAAGAGCCAACTATAAAAAAAATCTCTTAAGAAAGTAAAACGATACACACTAGAAACTTGTCCAAGACGTTTATGAACTGATTAATCTCGCACAACAAAATATATGAAATGAAGAAATCACTCTGATGATGATATAAGTAAATAAATAACATAAAATTCGATAACAAGTAAAGCCACAATTATATTGCCCAAATTTATTACCTGCGGCTATCAGATAGGTAAAAGACTTCCTAGCTTCATGTGTATCGCTGCTCTTCGTGTTGGGATCGGATGTCTGACTGCGCCGGTAAAACGAGTAGTCCGGGATGGTGACATCGGTGTGAGCGAAACGCAATTGAGTTGTTACTGAAAAAGACATAAAAAACATTGTAACCAATTATCAATGACATTGTTATGTAATACCGATAATATGGAAAATCATTGTATCCACACAATTGTAGTAATAACGCGATATTCCTAACCTCCGAGTCCAGACCTGACCCTCAAATGTGCTGAAGGGAGAGCGGCATTCAAGGCTTGGACGGTAGTAGCCCGCTGCTGAGGTCCCACCACGATCTTCTCTTTCTGCGCAGGCACAGCTGTGGCCACGGGCCTAAGTCCCGAGGCGACGACTTGCGACGTAGCCTTCAAATATGGGGCTAATGATCCCGTTTTAGCGACGACGTTAATCATTTTCGTTTGATTCAGAATTGCACTAGAATACTAAAATAATGACGACCACCAACCTATGTAATACCAGCCAGACAGACCAGAAAAGTCTGACCATAGAGAAAAAATATTGGTGCTGTCAAAATAATGTTGCCAGTTATATTAAATATAAAGCGTACTGGAATAAAATGCGGTCAACTGATATTTCAAATTACCAATTGAAATAGCTGGCCTCGATTAGGATTTGAAATAAATCTTTTCATTTAAAATGATTTCAGATGAATATTTTATTATTAGGATCCTATTTAAGAATACGAAGCTTAAGACAAAAAACAGTGAAATTATTTAAATACATAAGCTTAATCTAAAATTTAGTGACATATCCTGACATATATGATCTTTCTACATATATTAATATAAAAAGTAAGATAGCAATATTTTTCCTGAGACTACATATGTAGTTTTGATCAATTCCATCATTCAAAGGGTGTATGAAAATAAATATTTTAAAACAATATCAAACGAAGCAAAATCGTTGTCAGTTTCTTTCAAATTAAAAATTTTCACATATGACTTAATAAAGAACATTTCGATAAAATAGCCCCTGTAAGCAAACAAATTGTTAGTGATAAAAGTGCAATATCGGAAAACATTGATTGCATTCAATATTGGAAATACTACGCCTGCCCGATGGCAGCACTGGATCCAGGTACAGTAACAAATTTACGTTTTATGGACTGGTTAGAAGGAAAGTGATTTCAAAATTGCGGACGGACCCATTTAAGGTAGGAAAATATCTATTTATCAACATGAAACGATCTATCAGACTTATGCAATTATTTTTTTGTTTACTTATGGTATCAATTGTGTCAGCTTTACGCAGTTTAATTGATTTTTCGTGTCAGTGCATCAGCTGCACTGTACCTTGACAAGATGGTTGCATATACGAATATTTTGACAACCCTTCCGTATTTTCAATCCTACACTTCCGGGAAAGTCATGATTTTCCTCAACACTCTGGAATTACATCCGACAATGTGTTTACAAACAATGGTCATCGGTGTCAGTGGGCGATTTCGTATGTCAAATAGTCGTTGCATGGAATTCAATTAGAATCGAATCAGTGGTGCATATGGTATTTACTACACATGCTCCATTCTCTACCTGGCTGATATTGATTGACTGTCGCTCGCACTAAATAATACAGGCGTATGCGTGCTCATTAGAAATATGAAGGCATATAGGGTGAGGGGCTCGTGCATTGCGATCGCTATACGAAGACAGATGCTATTTCCGCAGTCTAAATTAAAATCATGCATTTTGGACGGCGCGATCCTCCGAATTCAGGTCATTTTTATTTAGCGTTTCGCCAGCGCATGCTGCTCATTAGAAAGTGTCATTGTACTTAGTTTGCATATTGATATCTAGGTTCGCTGTAGATGCACTCAAAACAAACACGGAAATCTGTCACATTTTTTAAATTCAAATTTTCTTATATTATGGCGGGAAAATTTCAAATTAAAAATAGTGTTAGCGTTTATGTGAAGTTCAATTCACATAAATAAAATCACCAATCAAAAAGTTTCACGTATGTATTTTTATGTGATGCATCATGCATGAGATGAGCAGTTTTGCAACTTTCTCTTTCAATGAATTTTAATATCCGTACATTCTTATTGTATAGAACCTGATTCAAGCCAAAAATTCTCTGAGCATAGAGAATATTCATGAATTTGGAAAATTACATAATAGATATTGGCATACCAGCAAATTTGTGGTTTTGTTTATTATTATACTAGCACTTTTTATCGCAACAATACAATTCCAAACTTTCAATTACAAACTGTAAAAATATATTCCAACCAGAATCTAGTTTGCCAAATTAATTCTCAACGACTTAATTATGTTTGAATATATACATATATATATATTATTTGATTGAAAATGTGTATCAAATTAATCTATTTGTATCTTGGGATTGATTTGGTTGAGAAATTTTATAACGCTCCAAAATCGAACAGGGCGGCTCTGTGCTGCATGTTGCATCTCGCTTACATTGTATTTGTGCGGTGAAGAACGGTTTTTGGGTCAACCCCTCCACACCCTCGCGGTAAATTTATACGTTTTACGTCGAATTTGTACTATTTTAGGGCTACACTAGGTGGATGCTTTGTATAATACTGAGAAATGTGCTACATTTTCCAAGAATTTGTCGTGTTGTTTTCTCTATTCATATTGTTTTTTTTATAGTGGAATACATCAATTTCCGTTTCCGAAACCAAACGTGTTCTTTCATTTTCACTTTTTATGAAACTTTTTAGCGATAAATTAAGTAATATTAAAAAGTAACAAAATTTCATGATATCTATTCATTCTCACATAATAATAATGAAGATGTTATTTTATATCCATTGAATTGATTTCATGGTAAATATAGTAGCATATTTGACATTATATGCATTTGCGACTTTATTTAGTTTTTTAAATGCATATTAATGCATTCTCAAAAATTATTTGCCTCAAATATTTCATTTTATATGCACATATATTATAAATATACATAATATACCAAACAAATAGCGGAGACATATATAACATGGTTTATTATTAAGAAAATAACTAATGCTAGCCAGTGGAATAAATATGATTCTTTCAAATTTGAATTCCATCAAGTCATTCGAATCTCAGTCTATATTCAATATCTTCTGTTATTAGCCGCCAGTTATTTTGAAAAATAATTTCATCGGAATGAATTAATATTGTTTCAATTAAATTGCGTCCGAAAGGAATTTGAATGTATACTCGTTACTTATCGACCGAAGAAACCCTGCAATAAATCATCTTTACCGAAGGCATTTGGAGTATGCCTGCTGACGACGAAATAATCTTCCCGTGTGAGATTTAATGAGTTCACCCCCTGCATTCACCTTCTTCCCCCGGCCGGGAGCGCGATCTCCCGTGTCACCTTGTTTGTGCATTCATGGGGGTAAGTATTCTGCGTAGCGACCGCCCGCCCACCCGGACTAGGCCGCCCCTATGGCACGCCGCTCCCGAAAAACGTCAAAGTTATTCTGCAGCGCATTCCGTTTAGCATTATTGAATTTGCGTAAGGGAGGGCGATGATCCCGGGGCTCAAAACGCGGATCCACCGCTTGCAAATAATTTACGAGGCTGCAGCGGAACGCGGAAATGCTCCCGGTCACCGGCAATCGATGCACGCAACAATACCGCCCGACTGGGCCGCGACCCTTATCCACAACAAAGCAGTCGAACTTTATCGAAGGGAGGGAGGGCGAATAAAATGTGACGGTCCAATGATCCTGCATGTCGAATTTTCCTCTCCGGCTGTTCATAATGGAATAGGCCTTTAGAGGTTTAACTGAAAAGGTTTCGATAGCTTTTCGATGATATTATTATGCATGCCGACCTCTATTAATATTAAATTTATATGACAAGAAATAATTATTATTTTAAAATTAAATTCACATTGAAAACTTACCTATGTAACGAGGAGAAATATGTTCTACACAAAGTGATGGAATAATAAAAATATAATGTTTAGTACTATTTCCAATTTAATATTTATTATGATGATGTCTTAATCTGATGAACATAAACTTGCGGAAGCAGTAATAAACATTGTGTTTTTATTATTTAAATATAATCCCTTACTACCAGATCACACATTAAAATGACTACACAAAAGGGTTGTAGTTATTCATCGATTTGAATTTTACACAGTCAAAATATTTGAATTCGATACGTACAAAATTAATAACAATATTTTAATAAACTCCACACAATTCATTTCTCAAATATTTTTTATTTAAATTTCATAAAATAAACAAATGCAATAATTTTTTGAAAAATAGAACACCAATATTCACTATTTTGACTACGCATCAGCCGGAAGTGACAGTTCAAATCAAATAAATATATTACGTCATTCTACTCTTGATGAACTTTCGTAAATGATACACAGAGCGCCATGTATTTTTTTTAATAATGAGCGACAAATCAATTACGACAGCTATCTACTTTAAAACACAAACTGAAAATCTTCTCATATTTTCATATTTGTTGTTACTTTTGTATTATATTTGTAGTTAAGGTTTTACGCCTTTTTATATATATATATGACTATTTTAAATACACTTAAAACTCATGTAAAACTTTGGGAACTTACTTAATTATGTTCTACATTTGAATATTTATAGTATGTATGTATATAATAAAATAATATTTTAGCATGCGAAACACTATTCACATTTTAAAAAGGCATGCCATTATTATTTCTTAACACGGTGAAAAAAAAAATAGCAACTATAGTTCTGACGATGGCGTGAGCCGAAATAGCTATCAACTATTTTTTTTAAATAATTTTGTGGAACTAAAATACATTGCTATTTTTTTCACCGTGTTATAATGGAGTTCTACCAAGTGAATGCCAATTCCATCAATTATTTCTTAATTTTTTATACTTCTAAAAATTCTAAAAATATTTCAAAAATGACTTTTGAAATATTTCTTAAATGATGGTCGGATTCTGCATAATCAATTAAAACGGTTATATTATTATTACCAGAAATAATTGATAGCATTTCTCTCTGAAATTTTGGAAAATCTCATAGCAGCCAAGTGGTTCAGAACCATTAAAACAGTTTTTTTTTTTATTATTTCGTGAATTTGTACTGTGTGAACGTGTAATTCGTGAAGTAGTTATTATTCGATGACATATGGAATCGTACAAAGTTGCAACAATTCAAATTTAATATTGAAGTTCCATCAAGCACCTTCAGTCGATATCATAAAATAGTTATTAGTTCAAATTGAGAACACTTCCGTTAGTTTTCGGCATTTTAATGCAAAGACAAACTCAACTGAAAAATGCTAAAATAATAGTCAAAACACAAAAAGATGACACTTGATGGTAACATTTAAATGTAAGCTTTCAATATATAATATTATAATGTGTCTATATATAATTTTATATACGTTTTTGTCCTCCCACGTCATTAGAGGTAAGTTAGCATTCCTTTATACCTAAGTACCCATCTGGGTTTGTGTGATGGGCGCCACGGCCAAGGATTTATAATATGTAGGGAATAATCTGGATGGAAGCTTTCAAAGGCTTGCGCTGGCTAATTAACATCTCGGATTAACGTTGAAGGTTTCCAGTGGGGCGAAAACTTTTAACACAGTTTCGGTATTACTTTGATTTATTTCAATCAACATAAAAACATGTTTGCATCGTTTAAACTCTGTCCACATGTTTTGTCACTCTCAACCC
Organism: Himalopsyche japonica; assembly: GCA_028555115.1. Lineage (NCBI taxonomy): Eukaryota > Metazoa > Arthropoda > Insecta > Trichoptera > Rhyacophilidae > Himalopsyche > Himalopsyche japonica. The sequence continues at coordinate 592,511 of JAHFWJ010000215.1, read as the reverse complement.
GGTTTCTTCCTTCGACATCGTCAAATATTCTTATATACGGATATACTCTAATTAAAAGTCAATATACAGTTTATATCGTTTATTATATAATAATATACCCTGAGTGTATTTGCTAAATGCATATCTAGATTAATACTAATCATTTCTGATTTGATAATCACATTCAAATTTGGAATCTACTAATCTTATAACCAATACAACTAATGGCTTTATAATAAGAAGCGTTCACCACACCGAACTACAATTAAAATGTAATTGGGAAATTTATTATTAAAAATTTATACTGACGGCAGGTTTCCACGGGATAAAATATCAGATGACATTATTGTAAGAATTAAATAATTCAAATTGTTGTTCATCAAAATTTTATCAAGCACTCTCAGGCAATATCATATGTTTTGAGATTGAAGTTTCTTGGTATTGTGAGAAATGTATTTGGTATATCAATTACATTTATAATCCTCGCTGTTCCATTTACGTATTTACAGTTTTTTTTAAGAATGTAATAAAAAACGCTACGCGAGGGCATAGCGGGGTCAACGGTTACTGTTGATCCTACACTTCTACGCTATTGCTATCTGGCTTACGTGCCAATTAAACCAATTTTCCCCATTACAATTTTTTTTTGTCTTCCTGCTAAGCGGATTCGATTTTAGATGTTTGTTTCGATCCTAATGACCCTCAGATAACGACGAACTCCCGAGAACATAATATTTTAAATGAGAAAACCTTTTGTTGCAGTCGGGTACATAAATTTTTCAACGGATGTCTTGATAATTAACCAAAATGAAAGATCCGTGTATGTTATTAATCTTAAGAAAAATATATAGGTTAGGTCTCATGTTCCATTGCGTTGTTCACGACTGGCATTTGGGCACATCACCGGTTCGGCAATTAGTGCGACGATTTTCCCTCGGGAAAACTCCAAGGCTTATGAAACTCATTCCTCAAAATCGTCCTTAGCAATCGAATTATATTAGGAGAGTTGCGACGTATTAGCCAACGTTAACTGCTTGCTCATTATCGAACCGCATTATTGATAATTAACCCTGTATCTAGTTGTATTACACAAAGTCTGAATGTTGTGGACAATCGTTGAAATCTTAAATGTATAGTTTTTATCAACAGTTTAAATTTTAATTCATTCCGTAATGAATCTCTTTTTTGTAATTGGAGTATTTAAACTGTAGTCCGTAGCGACGTAGCGCCGTAGCACAGTACCAGCTACACACTTCGCACAATATCCTAGTTTCGATTTATGCGCTAGATTATTCCAAATAACCTACCTAAAATGACGTTACTTTAATTAATGCTCCATTATTATATATATAATTTAACTTTATTTCGCTTGAAAATAATACAGTTAAGCATATTGTTTTGTATTATTTTACTAATTAATTAACTAATTATTTCGGTACTTAACTTACTTTACAGGTTATATATACTACAGAAATATAAATCAAATTTAAACAAAATAGTACCTGTGTATGTATATATTATATATAATATATATCATTTGAAGTACGATTTTTCCTACCTTTCCTATTTATGTGCATTAAATTAAAGATAAACCAACTAATCCGGCACATTGTTCATTGAGATACTTTTCAAAATCGTCTGTCTAATCGAAAAAGTAGTCTGAGTCGCTCATTTTTCTTGACTCCGTCTCCGCAGCCCTGGTATATTCTATGAAATTATTACTCGATCTTGTGCGCCTAAATCATGCCAAAAGTTGGCACAGGAAGTAGGAAGTAGGAAGCGGACAGTCCCTCGACGAATGGGTCTCAATATTAACATGTACTTTGCAATGGAAATGTATGCATAATAGGAGTTGACTTTTCTTTCGTTGAGGTATCAACTCTTTTGGCGTTAAGGCTAGGCCACTGGGCTGGTTGCTTGTCGCAGGCCGGGTCTTTTCAAATCGATAACCCAGCGAAAAATTTTAAACTGGATGCCGAAGTAATTACGATATGCTTTTGTCGTGTTTTATATATTTCCATATTACCCACAGCGCACACGTACACGCTCTTATCGTGCTAAATAAGCGCATTGAGCGAACGTTGTCACGTGCAGCCGGTAAGTAATAGTGTTAATTTCTACGATAAAGTAAACAATTGCACTGTAAATATCGCCAGAACTAATAGTGTAAAAAGCAATATTTTACTCTACATCAATGCAATTCTTCCAAGTAAATGCCAATTAAATCTATTTGTCATTAAATGAAATTTCATTTTAAAAAATTCACATTAAATTTAAAATTAAGTTCATTGCCTTAACTATTTTATTTCGATATGATCACAACTTAGTTGAATAAACATGACAAAATTTGAGAAAACTTTTCAAAGCTTGACACCCAAAGAATTTCACAAACTGCAATGAAAGCGTAAAATATGAAACTCTCCTTTGACTCTTATTCTCATAATAAATTATGCTCTGCCAAAATGCCCGGCCAATGGCTGTTTGTAGCCGTCAACTGAAAGTATGAGATATTCAAATGTTCACCCACCCAGTTCGAATAATATTAAAACTTTAAATTATACTCCCGGAATGGCAACAGTCTTCGTCGGACGCTTTCATTAAGTATTATGCCCATTCATAAATATAATTACAAAACTTTTCTTTGTCGATGCTGTGATGTGACACGGTCCTCAGCCTTGTGACCCTTTTATTTATTTATTAACTCCGCTTTCCATACAAAACTTCATATTCAAAGGGAAACTTTTTTGTGTACGTGTTTTCATTCATAGATGTCGTTTTTGACATTACCTTACCATAGATATTGCAAAGATCAACGAACAAAGCGGTTCAATATGTTCGTGGGTGCAAGTATCCCTACCGTTCAACAGTGGCGCCACAATTAAGCCATTTATAAATTATCTCTTTCAAATCTCGTCAAAAAACTATTCTGTTCTTTTTCAACATTGCCGTTGAAAAATACCAACCAAAAATTTATTTTAAGTTTGACACGGTGAAAAAATAACGATATATTTTAGTTCTACAAAATTGATATTATAGTTGATATGTATTTTGGCTTACGTCCTCATTTATTTCTTAATACAAATTTTCGCAAATATTTTGTGAACGTGAAAAAAAAACTGATTAAAATACAGAAATATAAAATATTTTTTAGTAGTAGCATCGATTGATATGCGTTTCGTCCATTTGGGCAGAGTAACATTAGATACTCTTCAAATTCGGGAAAAAATCTCTTTTCTAAAATATTGTGTAATGAAATTCAAAAAAATTGTCTTATTGTCCTCGCTTTTTTATGTCTAGAAAATAGTGGATTAATTTTTAAGATATCTGTTTTGTTACAGTGAATATAAATGGAAAAATGTTTACTACTGATCAGTTGTGGCCGCCCTGAAAAACTAATTAATTTAAGCTCTACAATCGCTCGATGTCATTTATTTTTATATACATATTTTTCAATACATTGGTAAATTGATGAAAAGAACAATTCTTCCACTGATTCTAGAGATAACCTCCCTGTAAGCATTCACACTGGCGAAGTTAGTATAAATCGAAAATAAATATATATATTATCTATCTTTTTACCGTTAATCTTCCCGAACAATCTTTAATTATTTTAGCTTCATTAATTTGACGAACTCTTTTTGATTTATATTTCGAAAATAAAAATACAATAATTATTCTCACAATGCAAGGACTTACGCACCTGTCGTTGAACAATACATTCCATAGAATAATTTGATTGCAGAATAGATTGCGCCCAAGTCGCAATACCTAATAACTAATAATCAAATCGTTAGAATTGTAGTCATGCACTTGGCTAGGAAAACCCTTGCCTAACACCATGGTGAATATAGGTGTATAGGCGCTGTGAAAATACATATTGCACGCACACACACCCAAATAGGCACCATTCTATTGAACATCATACACATAAATTTGATTTGTATGTACTGCACAATTTGTACATTGTTGGCAATGTTAACCCACCACGGTCTTGAAAAAAATACTAAAATTTGGAAACAATACACTTTTCAATTAATTTCATATTAAGATCACTTGTTTAAGGAACTAACAAAGTTCACTTAGTTTTATTCAATTTTATTTATATAAAAAAAATTATCGATTTAGGGGCGAATCGATTTCATTCACTAGCATTATTTAAATATACGACGATTTTTTTTAAATCAATTAAAATCTATAATATTCACAAAGTTAACCCAAATAAAAAATTGAATTGGTCAAAGCTCAATTTATGAGTTGATAAAACAGCTTACAGGTGTTATTGCACACCGAAAAAACAACACTATTTTCACTTTGATTTATTTATGCGCCACTTTTCAAAGACTCTTTATTCATAAACAAAGTCAACCTTTGATCATAAATAATCGCTGTCTGATGATTGAAGTATAATTAGAAACAATCTGTATACATCAATCCATTAAACATTTATTTCTCACAATTATTGCCGAACCAAAAATATCATACAAAAGGTATTACATCTATATAGAAACGCTATCATTTGAAAACATGTTTACCCCCACTAGTTATCAGACATTATTATTGCCTAAATTTTATAAATGCCGCAATACATTTTTAAAGTCAGTTTCTTAGTGAATAATATGCGATATGTCACTATTATTACCATTATACTTATGAGTTGACCTTGACCGGTTAATATCACCAATTTATTGCGTTTATCACATATTAATGTTATTGTAAATCGACGGTCTTCGATGGGTTACAGCCAAATAATGCTTGATGTAGTGGTGGGCCAACCAACACACTCGTAGACAAATTCATGGTCATTGCACGTGTATGCGTGTGCCCGTTAAACCACAGCATGTCAAAATTTTCCGTTGACAACGCCCCTAAAAATATAAAATTTATTTCTATTATTCATAAACAATACATTTTATAGCTTGAATAATTTTCTACCATACTTCGAATAAAGTTATGTGATAGGGGTTTTATATCTACATGTGAGTAATTCTGCAACAATATCAATTTCATCCCTGTTATTAACGTAGTTAGCTCTTTCTACTTTCATTAATTGTAAGATATAAAATCAATAATGAATGGATGAGAATATGAAAGAAAAGAATAAATTTAATCGACTAGAGTCAGCAAGAAGTAAATGTATTATTGAATTATACGTTATCTAAACACGTATATATATATATATATAATACAAACATACAAATGATGCTATTATTTGAACTTGGCTAGGTTTTTTTTACCTATATCACATATTCAATTGCAAAAATAGTATATTTTTTCATATGGCATGTCATGAATAATCTAGATTTTACCATAAGAAATATAAAGGCCTTCATGATCTATGAATCGCATCTCATATATGGAATATATATAAATATTCAGGTTATCGTAAAATGCTTATTGACTTTTAATATAACATATGTAATAATTATTACGTAAAAAATTCTTTTAAATGATGTAACGTAAGTTGAACCTCTTTTATTGCGAGCCGCAGTTTGCAAAGCAGCTCGTTTCAACTTGGAAGTGTGCGTGAGCGTGCATTTGTATGCGCCGTGACTGTAGAAATAAGTGCGTAGAGGCTAGGTTTGCAAGTGAGTGAACGCAGTGCCAGCGGTGGCACGTGTAACTGTGCGTGACAACTTCAACCCGCCACTGCCCTCCTTACCCGCCGTGATCACTCGGCTCTGATAAAACACATTTATTTCGATAACGTCTCTTTAATCTCCTCCACTGTATTTTTTCAATTCGCACGAGATTTAATTTCCTTTAAATAAAATGCCTCAAGGTCATTTGGGTACTGTAAAGTTTGGATTAAAATGCACTGTCCTTGAAATTACTCCTTTCAATTGTCATTAGTTGAAGTACCTACGGTTAAATAATAAAATGTATATATTCATTAATCACGACCTTTCTAACTTTGTTGATTTAAAATTGTAATCTGAACGTCTTTGGACTTTAGCCCTTTTGAGAACAGTTTTTATAGTACAGGTGCCAAATTTACATACATATTATCGTCTTTCTGAAATCAACATTTTGTTTGAAAAAACTGGTTTGATTTAAAGAATTTAAGGCTCATCTTTACGTTATCAGAGAAGGAACAAATTATATTAAACACAGTATTAACAATACTTAACATACTTAGCATTCGAACGGTTTAATAATATTTCCATACTATACAAATGTGTAAACTATTATTTTTTCAGTTGACATTTACTAGGCAATCCATTATGTTATCTTAAAAATAACAAAATATAATGTTTGATTTTTTTCTAAAACGTATGGTTTTTGATAGTTATTTCGGATTCCGCCATTGTTAGAACTATCATTCAACTAATATTATATTGTTTAAGAAGAGATAGACAACATATCGTCTTAATTATTCTTCCAACATAACTTTTATGTATAGTATAAATATAAAATATGTTATTTTGAGCTGTTCTTATTAAATAAATAAACACAAATAGTAAAAATACATGACGGTGGAAAAATATATCCATTGAAATTTAATGACTATGGGCAATTACGTGAGTTTCTTGTAATGCTTTAAGTAAGGTTAGTGAGTTAGTCCGATTGGAAATTAACTAGATAAATAACTGAATTGTATCCTCAAATTTTCAATTGTTAGAAAGCATTCATCCCAAGACTCAATGAAATTAAATTTAAATATATTTATTATACGATGGCGGAAGACCGTAACTATGAACTCTCATATATAAAAGTTGATACATTTAAATACCGTCATTTGATGTAATCAACTAAGTTTTTACATTGATTTCTGCATATTTCACATTTGAGAATAACACGTGTAGTATTTAAATTTATTTTCTTTTGAGGTGTAACTGTCACTTCTTGTTGGAAAGACATCATAATTATGTAATAAAACATGATATTAACTACTTCTTCCACAATTTTATATTATCTAGAGCAGGGGAAGTCAACCTGGTCCCTACCGCCCACAAATGGGCGCTCCAGCTTTCGCGGGGGGCGGTACAAGTTTTAAAAACATTAGGAAAAGCTACTTCCCTACTATATAAATCACAATTAATGTGGAACCATTGGGCGGTTAGAAAATATTTTTCTTATAGAAACACAAAATTGGGCGGTAATAATAAAAATGTTGACTACCACTGATCTATAGGATTATCAATGCTTGCGAAGATCGAAACTGGGCCTGTTAGTAGTATTATCATGTGGAATTAATACGTATTATTTTAGTATTTCAATTTAGTTTTTTAATTTTGGTGGATTCAGTGGTTATTTTTACTGATTATTTTAGTAGTGAATAAGCTTACGATACAGTTAGTCCGACGATGCTTCTCGAAAGACGTGTCACCCCGATTGATCCACCAAGTGTATTAACAAAAGTATACATTTTTTAATTAATTTATGATATCGACTAAAGGTGCAGAACCGACGAATTACTGTTGCATCGTGTGATAGAATGCCTGAAGATGCCGAAAGACGAAACCACGTTAGTGACAAAACACGTGGAATCGTAGAAAGTTGTAACAATTCAAATTCTATACATTTTTTGTTGTATTAAATTTAGTTTCAATAAGATCTAAAGTGTTAACTGAAATTTTCTATAATGCGGCATCGCTGCGAAGTAAACCTTATTCTGTAAAATCGGCCATCAATCAAGGCGAGTTATTGTGTGTGCGGCAAGATGACATATTCAGGCGCTTGATATCGCCGGCTGCACGCACCGACGGCATAAAATGCGATATCTATGCTAAATCTAATTGGCAGTCGGTGACGCTTGCGAACCGTTTGAATAAAATCGCAATTTGTGGAGAAATGTTCGTGCGAAACGGCAGTGCGCGGCTGTCGCGTGGCGCCATTACCCATTACTAATAGAAAAATGACCTTAGCTTGCGTTTGCATACATCCGCAAAGGAAAGAAACGCCATCAACTGTTTTCGCTGCCTGAAAAAACCAATACCCCAACGCCGTACAATGGGAAGCGTGCTAAACGCGGTTTGTGGCTGTGCGATTTTTTGAATACCGAATCCGACTATTTATTGGATAAACATTTTTTTGCTCTTCTGAGAATAATCCAACGACAATTTCATTAAGTCATTTATAAAGTAACATATAACTTTATAACATATAATTTTCTAGTAATTATGCCCAGATATAATTTAAGATATCGAAATTGATTTGTTGAAACTATGTACCGTTCCACAACTTTTGACAGTAACGACCAGTGTTTTGTCTTTCTGCATCATTAGGAATTCCATCACACGGACACAATAGAACTGACAATCAGTAAACAGTTTGCGTCGCTTATATACACGACGGCTGACATGGTTATTTTTTACCATTTTTTATTATCCACCTAGAGAAAGTTCGTGTATTTTTTTTCGACGAAACTATCCCAAGTTATGGAGTGGATTGTGTTTAAAAGTAATTAATTAATATATAAATTATAATCTTTTATATAGTCTCTAAACAGCAAAATCTTATCCTAACTTGTGTTTCTGTTCTTGATATTACATTTTGTATTCAACAGTAACTAGTAACATTATTTGCTATTTAACATTTTATTATAATTAATTTAGAAGGTCACTGACTTTAAGCTACACAACTAGTCAGTTAATGAATTAATGGTATATATTCTCAGTCATACAGTACTATTCTAAAAATATAATACAAAAAGAAAGATGTTAAATTGTTCAGTGTTTCAAAAAGTAAAGAATAAGAAGCTAGTCAACTTTACCGTACTTAAGAATACACATTTTAGACTGCCCCGCTATGGCTTGAAACTGTTGTGATTGATTTAATTATAAAAAAACACCGTTATACATTGCACATGCTCAAAATTAAGCAAGTATTAAATTGTGAATATTCTTGAGCATCCATACAGTTAACACCTAATGAATAATAAGGCGCATTTGAATTTAATAAGCCCATTATGAGCGCATCTCACATACGCAGTTTACAAATTACCGTTTCATCATATATTAACTTCAAATTTATGACAAGGCATTATCGAACAACCTAAATAATTCTTAGAAATGCATTCTTAAATCTTTCTTTCAAACGGTATCGAAATATGAATAGAAGTAACTAACGATACCAATATATTGGATGTTTTTTAGATATATTTTAACTGGCGGTCATTTTGTCAGCCGTTAAGTGATTTATGGTTATTTTAGTTTGTCATTTCAACATGAATAGACTGACGCCTGAACAACGCTTCCAAATTGCCCAAAACAAGATCGCCGTTGATCCCTATTTTCATAAGCGAATTTTGCTTAGCGATTAAGCTCACTTTTGGTCGAATGGATACGCCAATAAACAAAACTGCCGTATTTGGAGTGATACATATACTCTTATATCGTGTAAATTTTGTTGAAACTATCGTCAGATGTTAATATTTTCACTCACAATTTGGCTGTTTTTAAAAATATCTATAAATTTCACAGCGAATCATAAACTTCTTTTTGTCGTATGAAGGCAACGCCAGAATAATCTGTAAGTTTCGCGGAATAGGACAAGACCTGGTGCTGTAAGGGCACTATCATAAGAATTGGACAGTAGATTTGAAGTTAATCTTTCAGTTTCTACCGACATAATAATCTGAACGTATTCAGTTCCACAACCATTAATATTCTATACCAAAGATATATGTAATAATGCTGGAAGATTTACGTTTTCCAATGTTATCGGGAATAATCGAAATAATTATTAGTGAATAATAAATCTTCATACATGGAATGTTAAACGTATAATGCTGAAAATTATTATGAACAATGCGTTGCTAGCCTTTTCTCCACTATCAGTGTGCTTAAAGCGAGCGGCTTTGCGATGCGAGTTGTGTCGTGCCTGCTTTAGTTTAATGCCCAAATCTGCAATGAATACTTCTGCTTGATAAGCAGGCTTTTATTCCGAGCACATGCAACTCGGTTACTGCCTCACAAAAGTTTATCCTCGCTCTGCTTCCGGGACACGCGTCAGATTCGTTTAAAGCCTTCCTCGGTCAAAAGAATCGCCGCTCGAGCATAATGCATCGGGTCCTTTCAGTATCGGATGTCCGTAAAAGCTAATAGTCTTAAGAAACAGCCAACTCCGCATCGTATGGTTTTATTGAGAATCTACCCTGGACGACACGGCGATTTCGAGTTTTATTTTGTTGAGATTAAAATTTCGATATATTATTCGCCCCAAAAGTTTGTATTTGGGTATAATTATAGTCGCTTTTAGTTAAATACTAATACTACAGAAGTTTTTTTTATTACACTCATCCATAAAAGTTATTTTAGCGATTTGCAATATTGCATGGGCGTAAATGTGAATTAGCCAACCAATCGATATATATGCTCAATTTAGATGTAATGAATGAGAATTACTGAAAAAAATAATACATCAATCTCTCTAGATCAGTGGTTCTCACCAGAAAAAATTCTGTGTCCGGTTTATATAGATCAGCGGTTATATGGAAATGTACCTTGACCGCACCGGTTAGTAGAACAACATTATTACACGGTGAAGAAATAGCAATATATTTTAGTTCTAAGCAATTCATAGTAAAGAGGGTGTAAGTCGAAATAGCTATCTATTTATTTTAAAAACTTCTTTTTTTCTTAATTAAGAGTCGCGAGAGTAATTGGACGAAAAGCTTCATGCTATAACCTCCGATCTTTTTGAATTACAATTATAAAATGTAATTATCAAAGATTACGGATTGGCAACTGATTTGTAATCATTTAGTATTCTTTTATGCTACAAAGAGTTGTAGAAACTTACCTTGTCGTGATGTGCATTAATAAATAGTATTGTTGGGCGTTGGCCTGAATTAAACTTACACATTGCATTTTCCGCTTTTCGACTTCGCTGTGACGCATAATTTCGACGTATTTCTTGGAAGTATTCCCCTAATTTCAAATTAAACACGGGAACAATTTTCTTACGAAAGCCATGACACTGTCGCTCGGATACAAACGCTGGAAATTATTTCTGACTGGGGTAAATTTTAAAGCCTTTCACCTCGATGCTTAAATATATTTTTATGATACAGTAAAAAAATAGCAATGTATTTTAGTTCCATAAAACTTATAAGGTATATAATTGATAGTTAATTCGGCTTACGCCCTCATCAAAGCTATAGGTTAAAATCTAAAATATTGATAGTTCTGATGAGAGAGTTAGCCAAATTCTGCCAAGTAAATGCCAATTCAAAGAATATATTTTCATAATCGCTTACGACGGATTATTAACAGCAGAACATTAAATCTATATGAATATCAAAAGAACTCCGTTCAAACAATTTATACAATAGTGACGTGATGTGTACTATGGTTTTTCATTTTTTCTCTTTTCTTGGGATACCTAACAAAAAAAACATTCAGTTAACATTAAAAGTACGAAATCATCATAGCGGTGACAAACAACAATCCAAAAAATGCGAAATAATATATTTGCTGTTTGATATAATAAAATTGTCTTCCATTATTATAATTTTGCAAACAAAGAATTTCCCTGTGTTATAATGAAAAATTGCATAGTCCTTTCGGGTCTCTTAAATTTTCATTTTGAGAGTGGGGGCCTTTTGTTTTGCTACGACACGTCTTAAATGTGAACACCATTAAAGTTGTTTTCGCGAACCTCATGTTCACTTTCGATATGCATCGCATTCCCTTTATTGTTCAGCGTAGGCGTAGAATGCAATGATATACGGAAGACTACTCTACGGATTAATGGCCGCGCTACGATATGCCTACGAGCCATTTGCGCTACGCTTTGTAGGGCGCGACAACATACGATCCGAGAGCCAATGGTGCTCCTGGGTGTCGTATAAAGCCGTCCGGCCTCTGCCGGAATTATATCCGACTGCGTAAATTACCACCCCTGTGCCGTTGTTTATCGCTGTTTCTGCAAAGAGATTTGCAAAAAGTTTGCAATTTGACCTAGAATTTGAAGAAAATTAACCACTAAAGCAAAATTTACTCGATAATAAACTCGCATATATTATTATTGCGCCATTTGATTCAAAGAAACTTTTAATTGCTACTCACTATCGAATCCATCTTTCTTGGTCTTTTAATATGACTCGAATTGCACAGTATTTAGACCGCGAAAAATATGGCTCAAGTTATAATATCAGTTATGGGTTATTGGTTGCTTATTATTTTGAGACAGTGTTAAATAACTGATTTTATCAGCTTTATCGCCATCATAACCGAACATCGAAATCCGTCGACAACCGAACCTTTAATCAAAAAATCTCGTAATTATATGTACGTATATTTGTTAAAAAATATGCATATGTCTTCATAGTTTTCAGTACATTAAATAAGTTTTATCACAAAAAAATATTAATACAATAAATTTGAAAGAAACATTATCCAGTGCTTAGTATTTTTTTTAAATACGTGTGTCTCATTTGAAAACAAATTATGGTTTTACTTGGTGATCTAAAATAAATATGAAATGTACAAGTCAATATGAATCACTTATGTAATATTATTTGTTTCTACAAATCTGCTTTAGTATGCTTGGTTTTGTTTATGAATAAGAATGAAATTCGCTACATATTTTCATATTGCTTTGAGACCTTCAACTCACGTCTTATCCATAATCCTGGTCTTGTCACTCCAAAACTTATTGATTATTTAAGTATTCCTTTTCAATTTCGTTTTTTGAATTGTTACTGTGTGTTGCTTTTTAGTGAAATCAGGATATTTTTGTATCCCGAGGCAGTGTTTGGAGACAGCGGACCGTATGGTTACGCTATACTTACAACACAATAAATAAAACTTCTATAGGGTTTTCAATATATTTCATGTCAACCGTCTTGAGTAATTTCTTGTTTTTTGTCAATAAAACTGTAATTTATCAGAATAAGAACGGTTTTTTTTTTGTATTACCGCCGTATTGGTATATGATTATCTAAAACGAACAAAAATATGTTGTATAATATTTTTGTCAATAATCAAGCTATCGCTTAAGTAATAGTCTTTACCAACGGTCACTGATGCTTTCAAATTGGATGTAAAGTGAAACCTCGATTTTACGTTTTCCAAGGGACCCTGAAAAAATAACGGTAATTGCGTGAAACGGTTAATGCGGGAAAGCTTATAGCAAATAATAATAAACAAGTAAAATCGCAAAAATAGCACATGCGTCCAATGCGTTATGTCTAACATGTACAGCGGATTCCAGCGTGTCTAGACGTAACACCTGCACTCGGCTGTATCAAACTTACTTGCCTAGATACGGAGAAATATGCAATAAAAACGGTCAATCGGGATTATATTTGTGACGGGACCAAAATATTTATACGGTTTATCGATGAAATCGGGGAAACGGTCAATGCGGGATTATTTAACATTGTTCTTATGGGAGTTTGACGGGACTATGAAAAATTAGCGTTCTATCCGGGAAAACGTATTATGCGAGAACGGTTGATCGAGGTTCCACTGTATTTGGTAGAGTAAGTGAATGCTATCATGAAATGGGGAAAGCTACAAAATCACCCATACGGCTCCTTCAATGAGTGAAAAAGATCAAAGAGTCAGTTTATTAAATTAACATTATAAATAAAAGTGTCCCGTGTATTTGAAAATAGGTTTATTAAATCTTCTATAATCATCCTATGGCAGAATTCAGTTCGCTTTTTTTTAGTGTATTTCTCGCCCAACTTTACCATTAGAGAAGTGCTTTGTTCATCCTATTTTGTGTGCGTACTATGTATTCACGTGCCGATATTTCATTATAGTAGCTACTCGTACATTTTCGACCATAATGGGGTCATGCATTTCCGCTCACGATTCCTACTGACCTTAATGATGTGCGTTGAATTTAACCTGTTTACCTCACCACGATATCCTGTTATGCGTGTTAGCTTCGCAATGCAGTTTCGTCGATAGTGATTTTTGGTTTCTCTTTGCTTAGTTCAGAGTACCAATACAATGTTTTCTATCACAATACTGGTTCATTACATTCATTAATAACATAAAATAAATAATATATTTGTATTAATATTGAATTTTTGTAAATAAAATGATAAATCTTATAACATATAGACATAGTTAACAATATTGATTGAGGGTGCTTGACGGAATTTATAAATCAAATATGAATTGTGTATACACATGTTTTATCGCTTTCGCTTTTCAGTATCTTCAGGCATTCTCAAGACAGTTATATTGTTTCAAGATTCCAAAACACGAAACCTGTGTCGTAAGTGAGATATGCAAAGTAAATATATGAAAAAACTTTACTACTCCTTGCTTTTACTACGCTTTGTCTTCAATTATTATATTTATTATAAAATACACTTGAAATAGAGTATCCATTGAAAAAACTAATTTCAGTTTTCTTAAAAATGTCGCCGTCGAGCGATATTTGTTTGAGTGAAGTTTTCCCACCATTTACTGTTTTTGTGTACCGTTTTTCGCAATCACTTTACGTACCACTGTCTTTAAAGAAAACGAGGTCTTAAAATCATTCGTAAAATAAAATTATGTAAAAGTATTCGGCTGATTTTAATTCCCCAATCAAATCCAAGATTTTTTTTACAAAATATGACTTGTCCTGCTAGTCAGTCAACCTAACATTAAGAATTCTGTATAGCTTAATGGGATTCCGCGAGTACACATAAGTCTATAAAAAATGAGAAATCGATACCGTTGTAATTCCCAAATTAATTATTAAAAATTTCATATGCGTTAATTTTACCGTTTTCCCACGTTTTTGGGAAAAATGTACGATATTTATTTACAACATATTTTTTACATATATTTGTTAACGAAATTCGTAATTCGACGGCATAAAAACTGGGGAAATCATTTTTTAAGGAAGATGAAAAAACATGTTTCATTTCGTGTATAAATAAATATTTACGAAATGCTACACAAAAACAATAAATAATCACTCTGAGCTTTATTTATACATCATAAATTGAGTATTTAACCCGTTTGTGCTTATTACCCATACAGTGGCGTACTCGGGGATGTGGGTAGATAGATATAACAGATAGGTGCGTGTGCTAAGCTGAAATACAATTTGCCCTGAATGGGGCTGTGTGTGCGCAGTGCGCAGCGTGACAGTGCCTCCTGATGCGGCCCTTTCAGCTTTCCAGGCGGGTATTAGGCATTAGGCAGACCCAACGCATGTAATGTCGCGACCCCAGATTTCCTCTATTCTTATCAGCACTCCACAGAAATGTTTCGAAACCCCTGACAACGCACGCAGACACACGCAGCTATCACACATTATCTAAATAAGAGATCGTCAACTCTATGGCGACATTTGAAAAACTATGTCAATTGAAATAGTATCATTTTCTTGAATTTATTACATCAGCTCGAAATCGCTATACTTTAAGTTACACAATTGTTATCCATCGATATATCTAATATGAGTGAAATCTTGCATACAAATGTAGAACTAAATTAAAAGCAGATCTGAAAATAGAAGAAGAAGCCGTCAGTAAAGCTTGGCTCTTTAATATTTTTATATAAAATAATTTTATATGTAAATAACGGTCAGACTTATTAATATATCCATACTAATGTTAGTACAACAAAAAAATCAACTAGCAATATTTCATTTATTTAAAAAAAAAATGGTCCCAAATCAATTGAACTATTGTAAATTTACTTAAAGTCTGTTAGTTTTGCGTTTAGCTGAATTGTTTGACAGAGTTGGTGTTGCCTTTTCGTTTTAAAACACACAAATCACTCGATCGCACATGAAAGCGAGTTTATATAATCAATATTGGCTAGTTCATAAAAATGCTTTTTGCTATTAGTAAAATTTGGAATGAGTTGAAAAGAAGTCAAAACAGTTATGAAACATATTTTCCCAATTCATTTTTTTGTTAACGCAAATTCTCTTAAATTTTAATTTGTAATCGTAACGATCAGATTTCCGCTTCTGAACGCGGCGGAAAAAATAATTCTTATATCTCAGAGACATTATAATATAACGTTACTTTTATGGATTTGTGCGAACTATGAATAACGTTTTTTATGTATTAGCTGTCTCTTCTTGGTGGTAAGGTAAACCACAATGTTTATTTTGAAATTTTTATAATTTTATCAAAATCAGGACCAGTCTCGCAAAGTCAAATATACATTTGTTTGAGTACGGTTTGAGCTTGAGCTTTCCTGCCAAGGCACCACCTACCAGATATAATATTACAAGACATTGTTATAAAAGAGGACCGTGTATTGTGAAATTTGTGTGTGTTGGTACCATTGTGCATGCGTGTGTTGTTGCTCAACATGATAGCCTATTTTTCGCACGACTAATTTACATGAGTTAGTGAAACTTAATGCATTTTACCGCTATAATGTAACTAAGAACTACACACACTGCGCATCTGTGATTTTTCACTCAAAGCGTAATGACGTATACGTGATGTATTATAAACATAAGAAAAATATTTGGAAATGGAGGCTTATTTAACAGGCTATATTATGATTTTTCTTGTCGAATTTATTTCATCTGATAAAGGTTTATAAAATTTACTATTTGATTTTATTCTAAATATTCTGGACTAATAGATTTTAAAAGCCACAATTTGGCTAGTCACTCGTAATGAAAAAGGATTTTTTTAGTTAATTTTAATATATAATATATGTATTAACAGTCTAAGCAATCGTGAAAATAAATCACACTTATTTCAATATCATATTAATCAAAAACAACGTTCTAAGCTATGCTAGAAAAAATCGTTTTGCGAAAAAGATATTCTTTACTAAATCAGTACGTTCAGTCAATAATATTATTGTGCTTTTTTCACTTCGAAATATCCACGGCTTACAGTGGTTTCAGTGAAAGAATTTTCGAATGTTTTGCAAAATTGGTATAGTCAATGAAACCATATTTTTTTAAATATTTATTGATAGAATACGGTGAAAAATTTAATGAAATATTGCATACTTTTTCAATGCTGAGTTATTTAAATGTTATAGACATCTGTACGTTTTACCTTTCACCATCCGGTTTGTTTGAAATCAAACTTACATAATCTATGTTGCGCTTGAATGTCTGAACACTTGAACAGCTGAAACACGAGCAGTGAAAAATCCTATGAAAATGTATAGAATTATATATAGAATAAGTGTAGTAGTTTTTTTGATGCGATATTGAAAATTGGAATAAAAATTATCTGCTAATTGAAACATGCGTAACGCATACGGTATAAAATAACATTAATAAATAACCGTAATAGTGAATATAACAAGCTTTTTAAATGTCAGAATTAACATTATTGTATACATCTGGATTCATTATGTTAAAAACAGACGTACATAAAATTTTAATTAGAATTTA
The DNA here is from genome assembly GCA_028555115.1 of Himalopsyche japonica. Lineage (NCBI taxonomy): Eukaryota > Metazoa > Arthropoda > Insecta > Trichoptera > Rhyacophilidae > Himalopsyche > Himalopsyche japonica. The sequence continues at coordinate 575,252 of JAHFWJ010000215.1, read as the reverse complement.
ATATTAGACATATTGTGAAAAACAAAATTACCATTTTTTCAAGCTTGAACGTTTTTAAATGAAAATATTTTGGAAGAAATGCGCCATGGCTTTCTGTTTTATTATTTTCCTTCAGATTTCTTTTCATTTCCGAGCGTATATGGATTTTCAGAAAAATGCAAAGCAAACTTTTTTCGGACAAATAAAGAATTCGAGGTAATGAAAGTGATTTTAATCTAATCGTTCAAAATATATAAACATTTAAAATTGTTTAGAATTTGTACGATTTCACACGTTTTGTCAACGCAGGTTTCATTTTTCGTCATATTCAGAATTTTTATCATACTGATGCTACAGAATTGACACACATAAACAGTTAAGATCGGCTATATACCAAAGAAGCTAATCAAAGGTAAAACACAGACCCCAAGGCTACGATCCAAATAAAAACTAAATAATTTTTAATAATATTTATTTGATAATAATATTATAATTTAATTAACATATACATTTTCAATTATTTTCTGAAAATGGGGATGAAAATATCTCCATTGATAGTGAAAGTGTTTAAAACTGCAACAGCGATCTCATAATAATATTAAATCAAATATATTAATATAGTTGAAAAAAACATACATATAACATATCTATTCTGCTTTCACGAACAAAGCTTTCTGTAATAACTCAATAACCGATAAACAGATGTCGCAATGCGATACTTTTCTCTTATACATTTTATATTATAATAAATGATATAAATATTTGAAATTTCTGCGCGACGTTTTGAAACCTAGAATAACTGTTTTCTATTTTTTTAAGTATTTATTTTTCATCTGATTTCAGTAATTATTTTTCGTTTTTATATATCGTGGCATTATTTGTCTTGTCATGGCCACCCTGCAGTGCAGAATAACTTCGTGTTAAAATTCGCATTGTGTACATTGGGAGGGGTGGGGAGTGCTGTCTAATAGGTATGTAGGTACGGTCGCGACCGAATTAAGTCTGGCGAGAATCGTGTCGCAAGTAAAACAAATAAATGTGCGCGAGCGGAGCCTTCGAAAGTTCGGCGGGCGAATTCGCGAGCTTTCGTGCCTAGAAGCGCACCACGCGACTTTGTTTTTTATATCCTCCATACATCGCGGTCCGTAATTTACTGCCGTGTTTATTTTATGTGCCCCATTGCGAATTTAACACTGAAAGGCAACAAAAGGTAGTTTATGTACCTACATGTCTATGTCTACCCGACTATTATTACTACTGCCTTTTTTTCCTTAGTATTATTTGGCCATGAATAGGCTTTTTGCCTCAATTTGTGGGTACATTTTTTATGCTAGCCTTTATTTATACTCCTTTAATATACAAAAAGCTTGCTTTTGGTACTCGATTCAATCATTGAAATCAATTTATGTACACGTAATTTTTACATCTGAGCAATTCGAAATTTTTATAATCGGTGACACTCAGCTTTTAGTATTTTTATTACTAATTATGAATTTCTTAACATTTTATTGCTGAACCACGTGAAACTACGTTTTTTAAGTATTCGGTGTACTTTTTTTTTATACCGAATACTTAAAAAAAAAATTGACGGTAAATAAACTTATAGAGATGTCAGGGCAAATTTGAGTATATTTTATCACAAAAATGAACTTATACGCTTTTTTTTAACACTCATTTTCAGTGTCAACTATCGATACCAATCAGCAAAACATGCTCGCGATGAGCGTAAACGGTCCTGTTTATAAAATATATTGTAGAAATAGTACTTAAATATTTTTTTTTATTGTTAAAAAAATATTTTACCTGTTTTCTGATAGCAGCGTTATAGCATTATGTATGTTACGTAAATTAGCCATCAATCGAATTGGAATTTACCTGGTAAAATTCCATTATAACACGGTGAAAAATTACCAATATATTGTAGTTCTACTAAATTTATAAACTTTATTGTTGATGGCTATTTCGGTTTACGCTTTTTGATGAGGTGATGATGTATTTTTTCACCGTAGTAAATAAAGAATTTCAACAAAATTTATGCACTGATTGTAAGCCGGTTTCAAAACCTCTATTCTCATAGAGGGTACGATACAAAGAATACATTTGTTATGATTGGATTAGTAGTGGATTGAATCATAATCGGGTTTGATAAAAGTACTGTTTAATTTTTGTTTTGATAACACTGAAAAATTCTCAGCAAAATCAACATCAATTTTCACGAAGAAATCGATTTTTTTATTAATTGGTTTTTAATATGTAATAAAACTGTGTTGTTCCATTTATTGCTTTAATTATTAAATGGTATTGATTGTTGTATTTTGTCACAAAGCTTTAAGCTTTAAAGCTAAAGGAAACCACCAGGCATAATATAAGTTATGAAAACTTGTGGTGTCCATACAAATGATCATGCCTCGGTGTAAGTTATGGATCCAAGATGTCTCCCATTTGGCAAACTCATCGAGGTCGTTTTTAATCTGGTGCTCGATCGATTCGATCGGACCGCGCCGCAGGGACACCCGAAGCTTTTTTTATCCCTGGAAGTGAAGTGACCACGCAATACACGCATGCGGTACACTTCAATTTATGTGCCGTGTAAATGTTGTATATCATGATTCTTTAGTGTTCATTTACACGATGAATTTGAGTTTCGTGTTGTGTGCAATTCCGTTAGTTTGCATTTAAAGAGAATGATGGACTATGTCCACTTGTTTATCGCTTAAGTAGGCGATTATATCAAATGTATCATTTTTTTAAAGTTAAGGAAACTCTTTAGTACCCTTCTCCAGATGTTGAAGAACTGCTTTGCTTAATAATAAATGTATGCGCAATTTACATTTGACAGTATTCGATCACTCGTTATAGCGAATAGTTTGTGAGGTTTTAAAACAGAAGAGAATATGTATTCTGTACCTTTTTTGCACAGCTATATATATAGATAGGTAAATGTACGTTTCAACATAGTTACGACGAAGGCGTAAGTCGAAATAGCTATCAACTATAATATATATCTTATAAATTTTGTAGAACTAAAACACATTGCTATTTTTTTACCGTGGTTCCAAGAGAGATTTTTTATTTTCACTTGCTAGTGATAAAGTAAGTACGAAAATCGATAATAGTACCTTGTTATACAAATTAAAGTATATATTGACACTGAATATTTCCTAAAATAAGCCGGTCTTGGGAAGATTTATGTAGATAAGGAAAATTATAATATATTTCATTATTAAAAAACAGCTCATTCAACAGAGCCTTGAGACTTCTAATATTGTTATATGTTTGAGTGTCAACTATTAATATATTTTAATCTGCTATTCCTACAGTCAAGTCGTTAGCAGTCAGAAAGTTAAATATTTTAACTGTCTTAAATTATGTGGATAACTTGAGATATTTTAAAAAAGCAATTGAAGGTATACCAAGAAAATTATGGCGTTAGCATTTTTCATAAAGTTTTCCCGAAAACTAAGTATGAAGAAATCTTCTAAGTGAATATGATTATATACTATCGTTTATCACTGATGCTATATTATCTTCGCTGCATCGCGTTGTATAGATATCTGGAACAGTTCGGTCTGTTTAATGAAACTGTTTGAAGGCTTCCTCGCCATTCATTAGCATTCTCCGAACACAAAAGATTTTTTCGTGGGGATGATTCACAATATGCTCTTCTCAATTCGCCCAGGACCTCTTTCTGGCGGTTGTATTCACGGCACATTAATGCGCCACGCCCGGGAATGGAGTGGTACATAGTTATTTTCAGATAGCGCTTTTGCAGGCTTCGATGCGACCACTACCTTTTTGCAGCGTTCCGAATATAAGTGAAAAAATAATGACGTTAATGCGTTGGCTCTCACTGAAAATAACACGGCACGCCTTTTGTGCTTTATGTGCATGATAAAGGTAAAAGTTCTTTCACGGTAATCATGCATCTTATGTTATCTTACAATACATATACCGCAAAACATACTTTCAACTCATTCCGAAACAATAGATTTTGTAAAGGATGAAAGATTTGAACTCCTTTGAATATATTGTAGTATGCCTCAACTTTTGTTCTATTAACTATAAAAACATATTCGTAAAATCCATATATATTTAAGATATATCTTGATCTTCTTCCTCCTGCTTCTTAAGCGCATTCTGTTCATTATATATATATATATATATATATATGTGTAATATTTAGTTTATTCATCGAATTGGCATTTACTTGGTATAACTCCGTTATTAAAAAATAGCAATGAGAATGTAAGCCGAAATAGCTATTAACTATATATCTAAATTTTGTTGAATTGAAATACATTACTATTTTTTTACCATGTTTCAATACTTAGTATCATTACCACAGTTTAATATAATATTTTTACAATCATGACCGGTTTCAATCTTCTTGGTGGAAAAACATTGTTTAAACACAATGCCTTTCCTCCAAGAAGTGACTGTTAACATCTTACAAGTGACATAAATTCCGGCCTATTCTCTCACAGTTTCTGACACTATTTGTTTAGTATCTGTTAGGCTGCGTAAAGAATATTCTAACAGCGTTGGTGTTGAAAAAACTCATGAAGATTATCAGGATAGTCGGACTATATTTTAATATTCCAATAAGCTTGTAACCGAAAGATTTTAAGCGCTTATATTTTTTAGTATAAACTATCAACACATTGCAACTGCTGCCTAAATAATTGACACATTAGCAGTCAGTCACATCAGCAAAAACCAATCAGGTCTAACAAACACCAGTATTTTTGAATTCCTGAATTTAGGTCTATTTACGTGAATCGTTATTTTTGTACTTTTTTTGTGATAATATGAAGGAATAAAAGCTTTCTTTAATACTATGTACTATGTATATAATGTAATAATCTACTTATGTATATAATGTAATAATCCAATCTTTGTTCGCCAGTTTAAAAATGTCCATGTGCACGCTTTTAGGAAAGTATGTTATGTTCCAAAAGTGAAATCTGCGAGAAGCATGGCGATCCTAACTCTCCGAAAGAGTCTGTGTTATTTGTCAAAGTAATGGGTCGGAATGAAAACGGTGTCTGCAAAATTGTGCCGTTATCCCATTACTTTTCCGGCTATGATAAATTATTAGAGCGGGCGCGATTCGGGATCCGTGAACCGAATTACAAAATCACTTCATGCAAATATGCGCCGTGCATAAGACCGAAGAGAGAGAGCGCCACATGGGCACAGATTAGCCGGCTTAGCGGCCCTCCGATTACTTCGCGATAATCTCGCATGCTATTTTTGCTCCTAAGTCGTTTAATATAAGGAAGATTTGCAGAACCCTACGCGGACGAGGACGATTGAGCCGGGCATGTTCCTAAAGATTCCCTGAAAGCATCTTTTAATTTATGTACTGATATCAATTTAACTTCAACCCCTGAAGACGCGTTGTCTAGTAAAATTCCAGCGTCACACGGTAAATCGCCGACATTTAAGCCACAACATTACTGCTTTTCAAATAATAATTTGCATTCTGTTGTTTTAAATTTAATAAAAATGAAAAATTTCCCGGTGTTGCTTTGTAAAAAGATTTATCTTGTCATCGAGTGTTTTATATTTATATAATACTCGTACTATATAATGAGTGTATATTTTTTCTTCCGTTTGACTATTTAAAATGTCAATATTTACTTTTTTTCTTTCCAGGATGTGAATAATATAAAAGTTAGCCGTCAGCGTGGTTCTGTATCTACACATCAAGCCAGAAAGAGTACAAGTAAGTAGATTGGTACACCTAAGTGTCTACATTAAAAAAATATTAACTTATACCGATCCCCAGTATTTCAAAATACATTCCCAAATTTATTCAAAGCCTCTTTAAAGTCTTTTGGTTTCATTATTTTAGCATAATTAGAATTTAAACGGCCGAATTTTTGCAATTCGTAGCGGAGCTTCGCAAAAGTAAGCGCGGTTTTTCTACACGAGCGATACCTACTCGTTTTATTTTATTTGTATCTGTTTTTTAAATTGCGGAATAATAATTATTGTTACAGTGAAAGGTAAATTTACTCTCCACGGAGGACCTAAGGTTTCTTTCCTTTTTTTAAACCCCAGGCTTTTCGGTAGGACATATCAATTACGGCGGCCTTCACCCTTACCTGGAAAACATTAAATTTAACATTTTCACGATATTTACCCTTCCACGTGGAAGTCTAACTTTATAATATATACTTAAATTAAGCGTTATCTTGAAAAATGTATTGGAAAAAGATTTAAATCACGTATCGTAATTTTATTGCGCCGAGATTTCCGTAGCTTTCTATCATAACTTTCGAATTTTTATATCAACTAAATTATTTCATAACTCTAGCAGCTAATATTTTATTCGCATTGTAACAAATCAATTTTGGTTTTTAAAATACTGCTACGAAATCGCTAAAAAAATCGTCTCAAAAAAAAGCTACAATATCTCGACATCAAGAAAAGTGAAAATGCTTTTTTTTTTGCTCTGAATACCAATTTATCTTTTTGGCAATAATAACGACTTTCCATTACTGCAATAAAACAATCTCCTTCACATTTATATTGCTCTATAAAATTTTCGTAAGTACAGGGGTGGTTTAGTGGTAAATCTATTTGAGGTAGTTGGGAGGCCGATGCTTTCATTTAACACAACATATTTATTTCTTTTTTATTGGTTCTGCGTTTTATCAATGATTGGTCAAAAGTGGATTGAATAGTTTTTCAAGCGTCTACAATATGTATTCATTGATTGCAGTTGTCCGCGCGAAAGCGTAGCAAGAAATGAATGTAATTTTTTTTCGATAGGATCGATGATTTTTACTATTTTTTGTTGTTGTTGAATAAATGTAAATTCATTATTCTCTTCATTTAATCCATTTCACTATGAATATGCGCACTACTGTGCCAAATCATTAAGTTATTAAAATCTGCAGGCGATCAAGATTGTAAAATTCTTTAGAGTCGGTGAGCACTTCTTGGCTTTAACATCGCCTGTTGATGGCCACTCTATATTTACGCTCGGTTTTACGATCCACTATTACAATATTCACTCGCACAAAACAATATCCCTCTAACTAGACCTGGTTATTTTTTTCACCCCCTACTGCCGATTGGGGATTGCAAATTTTTCGACTCATCGGTAGTTTTTGATACCGACATTTTTTTATTTTATTTGTTTTTTTTTATTGATAATATAGCTGTTAAAACAGGAAGTGTTAACTTAATATTGATTGAATTGGCATCTGCTTGGTAGAACTCCATTATAACACGATGAAGAAATAGAAATTTATTTGTATGCTTTATAAATTTTGTACAACTAAAATACATTGTTATTTTTTCACCGTATCAACTGATTTGAAAACAATTTTAACAATCAAAAAATTCGATTCAATATTTTCCGTATAATTAAACTTGTGAGTTATTTTAAGTAATTGATTAATTAATATTGCATTTCAGTTGCGTTCCAAATATGATATTATTTTTTCCGATTCACTACATTCATAAACTCACAAAGCCAATTAAATATTGTTTTTCAATGCAGCATTTAGCTTTTTGTCTCATACAGAATATCCGATATACCAACAATGTTGTTACTCTATTTTTGAAGTTGTGAGCGGTAGATAAAATAAACTTATCAAAGAATATAACCGTTCCGCGACTATTTCTATAAAAGAAAAAAGTTTCATTATTGCTCAATATTCTGAATGAAAGCGACCTTACAATGAAAAGCTCTAAAAATATAAATAAAGAAAACCGACGCTATTTTATATCGCCAGCTATCTGTCGTACCTTTCTTCTCTGCTTTTTAGGCACACACAAAAACTTATAACTAGTCGATATTCTATCGAAATGTAAAAAAATTGTAAACGTAATTGTAAAATAAAAGTCTGAATCTATTTGTCCTTTATTTTTGAATGAAACGTGTTTTGAATATGATTCTACTGAAGTTAATCCTGAATATTTATTGCTTATTATCAATATTATTGGCATTTAATGGAAACAATTTGGAGCGTGCTTTCAATAAACAAATTAATCGTCACATGTAAAATATATACCGGTTCTCTTTGTGAAAACTTCGTGGGTCGATGAATTCATTGTAACGTCTCGTATATTATTTATTTGATATTATTCATTCAGGCGTTTTCATTCATTATCTTGTATCTTATTTTTCATTTAATGAAAATTGTCCTAGCTTCTCGCTTCTAGTACAAGGAAGTTTTATTTCAAGTAATTTAAGCCTCACGTCATATCACCTTCAGCGTTAATTGTCAATTATTAATAAAGCCGTAATATTGATTAAATAATTTATATTACTATTGTTTAAGCCTTCGAATGTCAAGTTGTAATCTTGAATTTAAGCAGTAATAAGGGATGAAGATTGAGGGATTTTTTTTTCTTCATTTTAATAAGGTTACTTTTTTTTGCAATATTGGCAGGTGGTCCGGGTGTCTGAAGTAAATGATTGGAACCTATGTCACCTTAAACCTTCTTATTTTCTGAAAAACAACTCTTTTTCGCCTTTCGACTGCCAAATTTTTAATTTTGAATCACCGCATGCGACATGCGACGTGATTTTTTTCAGCGCTACATTTCCCGTAGACAAACATAATTACGCGACCGTAAATACCTACGTACCGGCATGAGCGGCACAGCGATCGGCGGGGGCGTGCAGGCCGGGCTGGAAGAGCCTCCGAGGGTGGCGGGCGGCAATCCGCCCAGCCGGTGCGCTGCAGGACTGGCGTGGGCGAGCCGGGAGACGGCGGCCGCCCGTCCCGCGCAGCCCTACCCGCCCGAGGGCTCTTTGGGGTGGCCGCGGGTCACGGGGACGGTGCGAAAGGGGAGACGCCGCCCAAAGTTGAAGGACGAACATCATCTTACTGTCTGCGTGGAGTCGGAAGAGTTTTTTGTTTGTATTTTTACGAGGCGAGCTTTTTATGCAAAGCTTTACACGGCCCTCAAAGTATCAGTGATTATCGTAAAACTCCAACTCCGCTCATTTTTACGCACCGTAAACGTGAACTTTATTTTTACTGATTTAGTGCAAGGACATACGTTGCACTTTTTTTTGAAATAAAGACATCACTTATTCAATTATTGATGTAATTGAGTATGAAGAATTGTTTGCCTAGACATTAAAGTGATTGGTCGTTGTTTTAACTAACGAAAATCAATTGATATTCCGTTCATGCTTAGATCACTGTGCTGGGTTGGAAATAGCATAGTTTTTGTCGCTCGGCACGTGTGGTACCGGGTTCAAGAGAAAACTTTTCAAAAGGTCAGAAATTTTTTGGCAACATTATTACAACTCCTACCTTTTGTATTTACGAGTGTATCGTTAAAACTTCGTAATTATTTTTGTATGAATCGCAATGCTCTATCTCGGATGTATTTGAATGGGCTTATCCGAAATTCGATTATTTCTTACAAGATTCAAATCCTCGGACGGACAACTCACTGAATTTTTTTTTTTTTTAATGCAATTTTAATACCGACTTGTATAGCCACAATAGTTGCCATTTTTAGTTTGCTAACCCACTTTTTCTCATTCTTTCACAGTTTTTGGTCGATCAGCTTAATTCTAGTATTTTTTGAAAACTTCTATTATACCTCTTAATTGGTTCATATACTCCACATAATGTAATATACCTTAAAACATGTTATTAAAATTATCTCAATTAAAAGAAAAATACCAAAGACATAAATATATCAATTCATTCCCATGCCATAAACAAAATCCACTTCACTATTATTTAATTGAAAAAAATAAAATAAGATTCGAGTCGTAAAAAATACGTTGAGTTTTGTTTACAATGTACATGTATATACGTTATATAATTGACTATGTATATAGAGAAGGTTGTGTGTGTTTTATGTATACAGCTGTGTAGCTTTCAAGGGCTATCATTGTCTAGTCTGTTTTTCAATAATATAATAATTATACTATGCTTACACGGACCGATTCGCAGAAGTTGATCGCATTTTTTTTTTTGTATCCAATTTATTTATTGATCATTTTTTATGTCCATCGTCGGCTTTCATTCATTTTTTTATGAGAACTGATTTTTAGAATTATTGCGAATCTTTTATTTTTTATCTTTTAATCAATTCATCTAGAGCAGTGGCTAACGGATGTAAAATGCCCACGCACCCCTTCTCATATTATGACCTTGACCGTTGAAACGTCATTAGAAATATCTCTACACGTACAACTATATAACAACAAAATAGTTTATTAAATCTAGTAGGCTGTCAAAATGAATGAACGTCATCTTTCCAAGCAATACTCAGCACATTTTTCGTGCGTGATAGTGCTCACAACTGCACTGAATCCACATCTACTAAATAGGATGACGGAAAAGCAATCAACAACTTCCGTTGTGTAAGTTTGTTCTCTTTAGGTAATTCAATAAGTGACTCCTGTATTAGTATAGATTCACCTACGTTTGTGGTAGTGCCTGCGAAGGGAACTTTGAGAAATACTAGTTTAATTTACGATTTTGACTGAGCGTGCTTGAAGGTATTTCAATATAAAATATGAATTGTTGGGTCGTGTACAAATCTACAATGTTTTTTCTCTCAGTAGCCGGCATCTTAAGATATTTTATCATACCGATGCAAAGTAATTGACAGACAGTAAACGTGAAAATCATAAGTTTTTTTATTTACAAATTTAAGAAAAAACTTCTTCCAACTTAATTTAATGCCAAATTTGAATTGTTACAACTTTGTACGATTCCAAATGTTTCGATTTAGTCAGTTTTGTTGCTTCCGTGTGATAGAATGCCTGAAGATGCCGAAAGGCGAAACCCGGGTCGTTAGTGAAAAAACATGTGGAATCGTACAAAGTTTTAAAAATTCAAATTTCACATTGAAATTCCATCAAGCACCTTCAGTCGATATCATAAATTTAATTTAATGCCTCTATTAAACAAGTAATTAAGTCTTTCTTATTATCCCTCGCCATAATAATCAGATCTAATTTCGTGTGATCGAATAACTGAAGATTCCGAAAGACATGAGTGACAAAATACGTACAATTCAAACAATTTAATTCTGGTGTTTTCAATATAATCGTCGTTGGATTCGATTTGATAGATTGCTTTAAATATTGTAAAATCTAATAGTCATAGCAGCTGTTATTGAAATTTTTCTTTTTCCCAGTTTGATAAAATAATACAGCCGATATATATTCACATATTAATTTAGATAGTGTTTGTTTAGGTTTTATGTAACAACCCAAAGCGAATCGCAAATTTTTGTCGTTTTTGATGAAATGTTTCCCCGGTTGCTTGGCTCACTCGTCGCCGGTTTCATAAGCATTCGGGGTTGGTACGTGTCATTCCGGTATAATAGTAAGTGTGTGGTTTTGTGTAGGTATGCAGGTAGTTATCGGGTAGGGTTTGATGGACGTCATTGTGAAAAGTGGTTTAGTACAACACGACTTGTACATTTCGGAAGGCTTTTCATGCCCCGTGCACGCCGCCACCGCCGCATTACAAAATCACCTGCGATCGATTTTCCGCTCGGAAATTTATGGATAACGATTGCTCGTGTCACTTATTATTTTAAATTTTCTCTTGTTGTCACAACAATGGCGCGATGACCTCCGTTTTTTTTTTTGTTAATAGTATAACTATCTTTCATAAACACCGCAAACCATTAAAAATTAATTAAGCGGGCGTATTAAATATTGAATGGTATCAAATTCAAAATTGACAATTTTGTTATTAGGTTTTATTTTCAATAATTTTTATTTATTAGTAATATAATTAATTGGGCAGAATTTCGAGTAGTTCCATTTCGTATATCAAAAAAAAATATATATATATATTCACTATTCAAGTCAACGTTAACTATATTTTATACGTGTAACATAATGCATGAAGATGACGAAAGGCGAAACTCAGGTCATATGTGTCGAGACCTGTGAAATTGTACACATCTTTAACAATCATTTTTTTTTAATAATCAGGCTGGTTTTGATTTTCAAGCAGTGTTATATAGTAAATTAAAAAATTAAATCATTGATGAGAACTAATTGATTAATGAAATTGGGAAGAAAAATGTTTACTAATAGATTCTCGTATCCATATATATAAAGTATTAAAGGTATAAAGTCTTTGCCTACATTAATAAGTTTATCTTCTTTTTATAAATAAATATATCTTATCACTGTAAGGAACAAAAATTTTCAACCTACTCGAAATTAAAATTTTGTGGAGTGGAAAAAGTGTCTGTTTTATTGAAATAATTAAATGGCGTTCCTAAAATTGGTATGAACGATGTATATTATTTGTTTTCTATTTCGGGATGAAAATTTAGGGTGACGATTTATCCTTATTTGTCGTCTTTTCGATACAGTGACTTTTTTTTAAGACGGCTTTTCAGTCCTTTTTTATCCCAGATTTTGATTTACACGCCCACACATAACTGGCAATATTATCCATGTATATTGGCTCAGTGAGAAGAATGGAATAGTTGTTATAGCCCCTTTTCTTATTATTGTGTAATTTTTATTAACAGGCTGGTCGTTATATATTTTATTATTTCTTTCATGTGACTTTGTGGCTTAGTTAATTGACAATTTATAATCACTTTTAAGGTGTTAACTGTCACTTCTTGATGGAAAGGCATGATATTTTAAATAACAAAAACACATTTTTTTAGTACTTATTTCCACAATATATTTTTTGATCAGGACCGGTTTCGCTCATCGCGAGCATTATCAACTGCTGGTCCTGATCAAAAAATATATTGTGGAAATAAGTACTAAAAAAATGTGTTTTTATTATTTAAAAAAAAAAGACAATTAATAAGTTTAAAACGATCACGTTATTTGAATGAGATACTGATAATAAATTTATCTCTGTCTGTTTATTTCTTATGAATTTATATGTCTTCATTGTCTATCATAACTGACATGAAATAAGCAGATATCTTATGGGAGAAAGAATGGCATACTGGTCCATTAACTAATTCACGGCTATATGAATTACTGACCGTCGTTACGACGGTCGACATCTTCAAATCGAATCTGACGATGCCGCGAGGCGACACGCCACTCAAACGGGCCCCCCTTCCCATACTCCGGTGGAGCCTCTACATCGCTCCGCTCACGGACCGGATGGATGGATGGAGCGGCGTCGAAAATTGATACGCGTCATTATTTATTACACCTGGCCCCACCTGCCGGAGAGCGGAAGGGAGACGGTGCGTTGCCCTGACGACGATCCTGGAAACCCATGACGTAGCGCCGGGACTCTCCCCCGGCGCCCCCCTCCCCCGAGAATCCTTCGCCCTCGAAAAGGAAACTGCCTCAAAGGCTTAAGCTGAAAGTAATTTCCGAATAAATACAAAACCTACATTGATCCAAAGGGAAAACTGCTGCGAATGTTCAAAGGTGAACTTTTCCGAAAGGCAGGCCGCCTTATAATCGATTCTTAAACTTGAGAGGCTACCTTCAATTACCATCTCTTCGGGGAGTATTTGATCGCTCAGTCGTTTCGATGAAGACCCTCTCGACATCATAGAGCTCTGCGGAAGACAGTTGATTGCTAAAATATCTATCACTGTTGTGATAGATAATATGCTGATCATTGAATATCTCGACAAATTATATTTCTTCTCTAGTTAAGAGAAAGAAAAGAAGTTTGCGTGAAACTGTCAATTGTTGTATTTTCATACAATTGATGAGGGCATAATGTTATATGAAAACCTCACAAAGCGACTGTACAATTTAATGAATAAAATCACTGTTATCTCATCGATAAAATAGAAAAACCTTTGTTTTAAATTTACTAAAATAAAAAATTACTATCAGAGGAAACGACTGTTTTGCTTTTGATGTTAATATTAATGATAATGCAAAAACAAAGTTATATTACAATATTTATTTCTACAATAATCGAATTCTTAGAATTTCTTTCAGTTTGTCAATGCGAATAATAGCTGTGGAATACTTTATTTAACATGAAAATAAAAAAAACCTCTCATCAATTTACTCACAAACATAATCTTTTAAAATAAATTATGAAGTATAAACTTTAATTTTGTCTCTTCATTGTAGATACAATAAAATTGTATACTTCTTATATAATATCCAAAATGAATGTTAAAGCTTGGAGACTGACTTTTTTTTTCATAAATATTTTTTCGGAATAAAAAAGGCGAATGCGATAATTTTGTTTCTGAAGTATATTGTATATAACCCAGAATCGTTACAAAAACGTATATTTCTTCTTATTTAGCATATGAATGCCGTAATGTGTAGTGGCCGGTTGTAAAAATACTACGCGAAATTTTCCGCCTGTAGAAAGTGTTTTGTAAACAAACTTTTTTTTTTACACAGAGCTCTTTTAATAACATGTAGGTAGTGAATATTCTATTTTTTACTAAGACAATTTTCCGAACGACCAATTACATAAGTAGGCAGGTTTTCCTTATTTCTCGTTTATAAGTGTAAAATTAAATGTGTTTTTATCGGCGAAAGTTCACTTCTTTCAGTCGACTAATTATACTCCAGACAAGGCGTGGTAGGCGGATCTGGCGCGAAAACTTTTATCAATGGAAACGAGTAAAGCTGCTTTAAGCCGAAAGGTGTCTTTCTGTATTATTCTCTCGTTGTTTTAATGCCTTTTAATCTTCGAAAAAAGGCTTCGCAACATTAAATTACGTTAGTTTACAATTCGGCTTTGCGTAGAGGTCGAAAAGTACGTAGTACCAATACTATTATTTTAAGCATAAACTACGTTATATAAATACAACATTGGAGTGATTTAATATTTCACAACGAATATTGACTTGTTTGACGTTTTTTTAACATTATATTATCCCTTTTTTTCAGTTGATAGTGCTCGCAATGAGCGAAACCGGTCCTGATCATAAAATGAGACTTAACATGCATTTTTATTTATGCATCTAAAATATCATAGCTTTCCATCAAGAAGTGACGTTAATACGTGCAAAGTTTACACGTATATTTATAACACTTACTGTTTCCGGTATCTAATGGTCAACGGTTAAGTGATTCATATTCTCGAACGAAAAATTTTGTGTTATTTAACTAATATCGATTTGAATATTTGTATCGGAGAGATTTGAAACGTTTTTATTTGTACGCGCAAATCCTCCAACTAACCCCATAACGGGGTGTAGAAAAATTTGGTTGATAAACTACTAACCCATCTTGATACCATAAGCATCTTCTTGTAGTCATTATACTAATATACTTTTTTGATCAAATCCATATTTTACAAAACGTGTTTAAAATAAATGTAATCTAATATTTATTCAACCTATAGATTTCCTAAAGAAATGCATAATGTGTAGTAACCATGTATTTTATAAAGAAAAAAAACTTTTTACAAAATGAAGTATTTTCATAATTATGCATACTATCAGTTCACTATATACTAGCGGACACAATGTACAGAAAAACCCCGTATTTACATGCCCGGAATTCTCGTTTTTAGTTATTTAATACCCGCATTTACGCATTAAATCAATTTGTATTTCACACAGTGCACTATGATTAAAAATGTGTAAACTAAATATTAAGAAGCTGAAATATGTAGTTTCTATTTATAAACACATGTGCAACTATTGCTAGAAGAAATTTTCTCATCGATTTTTTAGTTCAAAATGGTAACCAGCACAAAAACGATTTGTCATTTTTATAAAAATCACCATTTTTTATATCCCAGAATCTACGTTTACCCGTTAATTAAGTTTTTCAAAGCAGTCGTTTGGATACTGTGAAAATAGGGCTTCACTGTATCAACTTTTATTGAATGCAAATAAATCTTCCTTTCGAATTCGAAATCCTACATAATTTTTCTCCGAGGCTATGGAAAACAACAATATGTTGCCTAACTGTATTTAAACAGGCTCGGTGTTATATTTATACGCAGACATTATTTTACCCCGGCGTAGCGGCCCGTAGTTTTCCCCCGTAGACAGTTCCCCATCTAGAATATCGAGGGCTGTCCATCCGCTGTCGTCCGCAGAGGCCTGCGATAATGGAAATGGAAAAGTTTTCGGATTACTTCCACTGTGACCGATCGTTTATCGTTATTGCGGCGGATCCGAGGATGGAGGTCCCGGCAGACCCGCGCCACGTATTCAAATGTTCTCCGTAGAGCATTTCCATAAACGCCATAAATCAATTGACTGATGCGGCTGTATCCCTACAGCTTTTTTTGCACGTAAAGAAACTAAAATATCTCGTGTGAGGATTTAATGGAGAATCGATCGACGAGTAACTGATTCGCATGATACATCGAAACAGACTGACCTTGAATGGAAGTACACCCGATTTTGATTTACGCGATGTTCTGTTCAAGTTAATTCTTTTTAATTTATGATATCAACTGAAGGTGCTTGATGGAATTATAATTGTTACAATTTTGTACGATTCCACATGTTTTGTCACTAACGACCCGTGTTTCGCCTTTCGGCATCTTCAGGCATTCCATTACACGCATGCAACAGACCTGACGTAAAATAAACAGTTAGCATCGTTTATATATTAAAATTATTAATTACAGCTAAAAAAAATTTACAGTATCAATCTAATAATCATTAACTCAATTACCTGTGATAATTTTCATTAACGATCTTACCAATGAGTCATTCTTGAAAGGGGTTTTTCAAAAAATATCAATCAAGTAACATTAAATTTTAATATACGATGCTAACTGTTTATTTATCGTCAGTTCTGTTGCATCCGTGTGATAGACTGCCTGAAGATGCCGAAAGGCGAAACCCGGGTCGTTAGTGACAAAAAATGTGGAATCGTACAAAATTTTACAATTCAAATTTAATTCATTTTATTTATAATCATATCGCAATCTCCTAGCTGGCGAGAAAAATTCAAAACTATGATTGTTGATTGAACGTGTATTCCAATTTTAAGTCGAAACTAAACACGTTTCCTCTCATTGTAAAAGCGTTCAAGTCGAAAAATTACTGCGCTCATTTAAAAAAAACTCATCAAGTTATTATCAATTATAACACCGCGGTTGAAAAACTTCAGGCGTACAATATAAAAGCTACGACAATGCTCAATGGATGTACTCGCGATGAGCGAAAACGGGCCTGATCAAAAATATATACATATTGTGGAAATTAGTACCAAAAATCTGTTTTTATTATTAAATATAATATATAAAAGCTAGACTAAACTTTATGTTCAATGCGAAGAGCAAGCTTACTCTCAAAAGCAAGCTGCTCCTCTATACAGTAAAAACTCATCCAACTATGGTGTGCCTTAATTTTTGGGGATATAAACATAATTAGTGTAGTGTCCACATGAACTAGATTCATAGTGTAGTCCATCGATTATAAGACGCACTACGAATTCAAATACACTAAAATAAGAAAAGATGAATCTAATGATCAAGGAAATGGGGTTATTGCTATTTTCACCCTCCAAATCCGGTTTTATTTTAAATTTATATAAAGTTATTTACTGTATAAGTTGTGGTTAGGGATATTTGTAAATTTGTGGTATATTATAATACTGGCACATATGTGTTTTTATACACTACTAGTTATTCTTTACTAACACTATCTCCTTTTTTGATTCACCATATACCCTACTCCTTTCAATGATACGTGAACCATAAAATATTATACGATTTTTCAAATACTGACAAATTAGCCCTGTTTTCAATCGATAGAACACGATCAATTGAAACCGTATGAAGACCACAACACACGTTCCTTCTTATTGGGAATTTATCAGTACCTTTCAAAGGATTTGACTTATTCTTGAGAAAGCTTTAAGTAGGTGAAATAAGCTTTGGCAAAAAGTTCACGAGTATACTGCAAAATATGTTAATAAATCATGTTTAAATCTAACAAATCATACATTGCAGGTATCATTGCCATCGGTATATCAAAAAACTACGCCGATGAAGTAAATCCAAAAAATAATATTTTTTTTTAATATACAACAATTATTAACCTTCATAGAATATTTGTGTTTTTATTCATCGTGCTTTCAGCGAAATGTATAAATTTGTGTAAATAATGAGAATCGTATGTGTGTTGTTGTTGGCAATTATTTTTTTAAAAAAAGCAGCTCATCACAATTTGTGTATTTCAGAGAAAACATAAATATACTTTATGAAGAAAACAAAAATATTTTGTGTCTCTGGTGCATAAATATGTTTTGTCATTTCATTTCATTATGTAACATGTAAGAGAAACCTTGAATTTGCTTCAGGATCACTTTAATTGGCAACGACATGCAAATGTACTCTTAGCCATGATTTTATGTCCACGTATGGCTCCATGATAACTTTGGCAGTACAAAATAGGCAGTTATATCTCGTTGCGTCATAGCTGAAGAAAGCGAATTCACAATTATTTGTGCGCCTCGTTGAATCAAAGTAGTTACGCACATTACATGCGCCATTCGGAGTTCACAAACACGCTAATGAATATGATGTAATTAAAATATAATAAAGACGAAACACGTGTACAAGAGTGGATTTAATAATTTGTATGAGTTAACATTTAAAAATATTGACGGCACCGCGTGCGGATGTATTGTATGTTGCAGTGTGACATAATATAAATTATTAAAAAATTAATTAAGCCGTATGAACTTTAAATGAAAAATGAATTGTGAACATGTATTAGTCGAATACTACAAGGACAATTATATTATCAAAACGTCGAATTCTGTTATTGATATTTTTTAAGTAAATACATAATTGATACGGAAATAGTGAACCTTATTCCGTATTTTGAGTACCTGCTAAATAAAAACAACAATATAAAAATACGTTCTTAGATAGTCGTAAGTTTTGCTTGAATATAATACAACAAATCACGAATAATTTAAAATAATGTACCAACAAAAGCCATTTATTTCAAAATGATATTCGTGATGATGTACTTTTTTTATTCTTTCTAATCAAATAATTTTCTTTGTGGAATATTGAATCATTTTTTTATTTTTATGTTTTACAAACGATGTAAAACGAAGTCCCTTTACCTACCTTGGAAAAAATCATTAAACTTGCCGTCGTGAACCGGATGAGAAGTATTCCGTTTTAACAACTTCACTATTGAATATATAAACAAGTCGAAAAAAGATCAATTTGATTTTCTTTATACCGATACAGAAATGCGGGCTTAGATTATTATTTTTCATAAATGTCATTTCTAGGTTGATAAAAAATGCTTCCGCAAAAAGTAACTCGCGTTTCATTAAATGAGACATGTCGATATTTTTGTAAAGTTGGTGAACCGGGAGGATCAAATTTAACGAAGAAATAAGAAAAAAGTTTTTTCTAGACGGTCTTTTACATTCGACATAATTATTTTCGCTCACCTTACAATTCTGTTTTAACGTATTCCATGACATTTTATAACATTTAAAAAGTATTTTGAACATGTGTTCAATAAAACAGACTTTTCACCTCAAAAATACTATACATATATATATATATCGTGTATTATTGAAGACATTTGAAATTTCACTATCGACAATATTTCATGTAGCCAGCCAATTTAAAATTTGAATCATTAAAATATTTTATATTTCCATATGTTTTTTTACTGATGATCTCGGTGTCGCCTTTCGGGATTTTCGTTGATTTCAGAACTATTTTTAGAACTTAGTTATTTGATAAAAATGACGTTCAATTGAAAACTATACATATTTGCAATAAAAGGTGGTGTTAAGATAAGAATCAATTTTAAAAGGTGTTTGGGATAAATGATGGCTAAAATTGCTTATTAATCTCACGTTTGAGAAACTATTAAAGATAATTAAGGAGGAAATAACTACTTTTTAAATAAAAAAGACCGACTATTTTGATGGTCGTTCAATTGTTTCGAAATCGATATTCTATGAAGTGTTCTCGTTAAGCGACCAGTGCTAATGTCTTACTATGATTTGTCTTAAAATTCAAAAATCTTTAACACAAAAAAGCCGATCTATCTTTTACTAAATGCTTACGTGTATATTTGCGATGATTATTTAATTTCAAACCACTGAGGAAATACAAATAAAGTTCACAGAAGATAAAGATGTATGGAAAAAATATCAGAGATGCGTTTAAACTCACTTTTATTTCCTTTCCCTGAATTCGTCTCTGTATAAATAATCGTGTACATCGAAAAGCAACAACTGTTCGACAACTGAATAAACCACGCCCTCATATGCCGTTAATTTTACATACATTTTCACTTGGTAAATTTAATCGGCTCTTATTGATTACACTGAACAGCCCGTACAAAATAAATTTTAGTGAACAAAGCAGGTAGATATTCTTGCTATATAAATCAATACATTTAATATTGAGCTATGTTGGTATGTACTCTGAATGGGGTATTAAGTGTTCGTGTTTCTAAAGGTCCAGCTCACCCCGCTGTGTCTAAATTATCAAAGGCTGCGACGATTTCGACGCCGCGACGCTTCCCTTGTTGAATTTCCGCTTTGAGGTTCTCTCGGAATGCTCCCCGATCCATGATTCGTCTAATATTGTGCGAGGATTGTCACAGAACTGTGAGTGATGGAAAACACGAGGCAGACACTATGTTACTGATTTTGTTCAAAAATATTTCTTTTGTCTATATTCACATTATCAGGCCGCTATAAAATTGTGTAAAATTAATTATCACTAATAAAAACTGTGTAAAATTATTTTTTTATTTATTTTCTGTGTAAAAATAACAAAATTTTCTGTTTTGGCCAAATGTCACAATGCTCCGTGAACTATTTGAAATCAACGGTCTGTATATATAAAAGCCGCACGTATAACGTTAACCAATGTAGGGTGGCGTAGTCGATTGGTAAATTGCTTTTAGATTTCCACCCTTCACGATCACAACATATCCGATAATTTAAAATAACGCCCTCTAGGGAGCAGTGAGTTAACCACTAGTGGTTGCACATCTGCGTCTTTATTTCTTTACTAGGTCAGGTTATTGAATTACAAATAGGTTTTTAAGCACTTGTTAAACGCCAGGAGTTCAAAACCTCGTACAAATCGACCGTATCACCTTTCGTTATATAATCACTGATGTATGTAGTATTAGGCTTGTTTTTTTATTTATTCCTTTGTGAACAAATTGTTTTCCTATGAATATTGAATTCAAATGAAATGATTCAAGCTATGTCGTAGAGCCTTCGCTGTATATGCCGCCAGTCTCTACGCCGTCAGCCGTGTGCTTTGATATAAGTCCCGATTTGACGCAAGAACCACCCCGGTATCGCGTTTCAAGTGACGAAGAGTGGATAGATAGAGCCTCTTGGATGAAATTTCCCATCGTGTGCCGTGATCTGGCGTATCGTATTCTTCACCTAATGTAATTAATACCAACGCCCTCGAAAAACATTGCATGGATGTTTCGTTCCGGATGCTTTGTATGTATGTATGTGTGTACAGCAATCAATAACATTTATATGCCGTTGATTGCTTCAAATGAGGCAATGAATTTACCCAGGGCTGTAAAGTCTTAATTTGAATGGCGGGTTTTTTCATCTTCCGCCTTGGTTAATATTGTACGGTTATTATTGCATTTATTTTATCGCTATAATTATAATACATGATTTTTGTAGAAATAGTAATTAAAAAAATGCTTGTAATTGATGACGCTTAAAATTTAGTAATCTTTCTGCAATTTTTCATTATGTATATCAGCTGACAGAGGTTCGCGAAAATTCCGAAAATATATTGTTTTTTTATTGAATTATTTTATTAACTTGGTACCGTCAAATTTATTGTCAAATCCATAAACACTTTGTGGTATTGAAACATGATGAATAAAAAGTCGTTATTTTTTTGTAAATCGAAATGGCGTAGTAATTACGGAATTAAATACTTTTGACATTTATCGTGCTGTAAAATGGAATATTTATAGAATGGAATATATTATTTGACATGAATTATTTGATGGATAATAATTCGATGCCGTGTGAGTATTAAAAGAGTCCATATAACGCACGCATTGATATAATAATTAAACAGCAGCGCAATGTTTGCTTTTCACTAATGCTCTATCCCGCATTTTCTTAAAATAAAATATACAAAAAACATTGAGGGAGGAAAGTTTTCGCCGGTGACGCGCGCGAAAAGTTTTCCGCGTCGGGTATCGGCGCTGACGACGCCACGCGGCAAAGCGGACGCGGATACGGCCCTGCGATCGCAGACTTCCCAGGGGGTTTTCCTGCCCCCAGCCGCCGCCCGACTCCCCCTTCCCTTTCTAGTGAAAGTTGGTATTTTCCCACGCGATCCCAGACGGATGTGTAGAGGTGAAGCGGGGCAGAGTTGCGCAATGTATCATTCGGCTGCGACCGCCTGATTTATTGGATGTTTTCAAAACACTCTTGCTGATTTCGCACAACTCTCAACCTACTTTGCAATGAAGTTTTTTTTATGAAAAAAAATTAAGTAATTTCTTTTTTCAGTGATATATCAAAAAAACACCTAACTTTTATTGTGTATTGGAATACATGCATCTATTGAAATGATCTAGAAAAGTAGTTTCATTGTTATCAAATAACAAGATATTTTTACATCTATTTTATTCTAGTAGTAGACTATTCTATTCAACTGTAAAATAATGTTATTGATAAATGTTTTTCTGCACTTCATAATTGTTAAAGCTTCAAATGTATAAATAACACCACATACCATTATCTCAATGACGATAGCAACATGCTGAAATATGTTTTAAAATAATAAGAAATTATTTAGCTTTATATAAAAATGCTATTTATACCGTTTACTAGATAACAGTATATAAAAATAGAATGTTATCAAGATAATTTTAAAATCCTATCCAACGAATAGACGCTGATTCTGAACGCTCAAATAATTTCCACATTTAAATTTCACTATTTTGGTTATTATAAAATATACAATAATTTTAACTTTGAAATGTTTTTATAAAAATATTTAGTATAACACAAAATGTATCTTGAAGGTCAGAAACAGATTCTCTATTGCCGTGAGCCGTTTCTAGGTTCTTTAATTAAAATTCCTTGCTATTAAAAAACGAGATTAAAATTGTTTAAATCCTTGTAAGTAAACATAGGTATGGTCAAGGACAGGCTCGGTCCAAAATATGTTGTATTGCAATTAGCATAGCGGACCACAAGTTGTTTCCAGGCCTCGGATTCTCCAACAATGCGGTGGGTTTTTCCCGACAGTACGCGCCGGCTGTAATTCCCGCGAGGGCAGGCGTTTCACCCCACCACCCATTAATAAACCACCGTCCCCACCCGCCCGGTACAATAACCCAATTTGTACGAATTCGCTTCCCAAGGACGGCGGGAACCCGACGCCGATGGGCGGCGCCGCCACATAAATCCGAGCCGTCGTTATTGTTGTGAGTTTTTCACTTGCGGTTCATTATGACTTATCTACGTACAACCTAGGTATCGGTCGCGTACCTATGTTCTTGTTTTGGTTTCGAATACGCCCGACTAACGCTACGACTATTTCCGCTTTTTTTTGTTTTGATCAAAACTCGTAGTACCGGAACAACGCTACGCCACTAGTTTATGTCGTAGACTCGTTTTTATATATTTATATATATATATGTGTTTATGTTTTACGTATATTGATATTTTTTTTATGTCTAACTTAGTTTATTTTCTTGTCAATCATTAAAAATAGAAGATATTTCTTTTTATCACATCTGTATGTTTATATGTGCGATCACAAACAACATTTCATTGAAATTAACTATCAATTGTGACACAATGATTTTACCAAACGTAAAATTAATATTGATATACTTGACTGGAATATGAATATTTATTTAGAAGACAAAGCTTATTGAATTTTGACATGCTCTTATACATTAAGAATTTTCAAAAGTATAATGTTTGATTTGTAATCAATTCTATTTGCCAATACGCCTTTTCTTTTACCTGTTAATTTGATTGGAAATCTCAAAATAATTTTTCAGTTAGACTTGTATATCCACCGAATCGGAAGGGCGCACTTATTTATAAATTTAATGTTTTGCCCAGCTTACTTGCCAGACGGTTGCTTTATTTAAAAGCACCCCATTTGTGGGGGGTGGGTAATTACATTGTGTTTATCATTTTTATGTGCTTGTTAGGTGAGAAGTAGACATTATCTTCTGAATACTAATGATCGGTGTTAAGGCTTATCTAATGCCCAAGCATCTGATTTCACAAATCTTTTATACACGAATTCAAACTAGCGCCAAACAATTAAATTGAGGTTCCCAGACAGATGATCGGCAAGTATTTAGTTTTCAACTATCTTTGAATGATTTATGATATCGGCTGAGGATGCTTGATGGTATCTCCAATTATTATAATACCCGAAGCAATTTTATTATAATCAAATCAGTAGTCGTCGAGGTTAATTTATATATATATATGGCTCCTGGTTTGCGTGTATATAACCGATTTAAACAGTTTATGGTTCTTTGATTAATGCCCGAAGATGCCGAAAGACGAAACTCGTGTTGTGCGTGACTATTTCTTTGTGTGATCTACAGTAAATCGTGCTTAGTTCCCAGCAGAGTATTTTTCAATAAAACTTATTACTGTATTATTATTCTTTTCTGCTGCTGTTATATCAACAAAGATCGTGATAAGATTCCTCTTTTGGAGTAATATACGAAGAGGCGGCATTTCCTTTTACATGCGCCAAGCTTTTTCCTGTTTTGGAAAAGTGCGAGGGTATTCCTTTTCGGGTCACATTCGTTAGCCGGGTGTGATGTTTGACTGAGATCCGTTTCCGGTCTCTATTCTGCGATCTTTTTTCTTTTCCCTCGCTTTCAAGATTTTATAAATGACGTAACAGAAATATGGTTTCTGGTGAATAATTTATTTGGAGGTAAGAAATGCGCTTACGATACCAAATGAATCATATTTTTATAAGAACTATTATTAATATTGTTTAAAAAAATCTTCCCAGTGCTTAAAACGTTGTATGGAAAAAATAAAATATTTTTTTCTTTTTCGTTTTCGTAGAAAAACCTGTATTTTTCTTTGACATTACTAAGTCTTTAAACATTATGATGTGTCTTTTGTATTGTCTTTTTTGAGCTATTAAAATATATTTGTAATTATTAATCATGTAAAATACCAATTCTGTACACTGCTAATTTTCTTTGGCCACATCTAACCAATCAGATATCATTAATTACCATAAAGCAGCGTAATTTACTGCACAATAAAAGTTCATGCGCTGTTTAAATGAGGTTACACACGCTTCCACTAACCCCGTTAGAAAAAGCCTACTTTTTATAAGACGAATACGTGTAAGTGAGGTACGTAAATATTATATCAGTGATAAAAGCAGAGGCGATAATAATAACAACAGCATAAAATCAGATGGACTGTGAAAGGGGAGCACGCCGTCGGTGGTGCGGGCGGGCGGGGAGGGCCAGTCGTCCTTGTAAATGAGGCCCCAAGGACGCCGGTCGCCTACAATTCATTTTCGCAGCGGCAAGAAAGAACCGCAGCTCTCCTCTCGGAGTTCTGTGGTCCGCCTCAAGGACGAACATCGATGTCTGTTCACTGTTGACCCACATGAGAAATGGTACGAGCTGCG
Source organism: Himalopsyche japonica (assembly GCA_028555115.1). Taxonomy (NCBI): domain Eukaryota; kingdom Metazoa; phylum Arthropoda; class Insecta; order Trichoptera; family Rhyacophilidae; genus Himalopsyche; species Himalopsyche japonica. The sequence goes on along the minus strand of JAHFWJ010000215.1, from coordinate 549,738 downwards.
AGCGAAAAACCCGTGCGTTATGTCATAGGCCCCTCGCCCCCGCTCGCAAATAACCCCCGCCCCTCACCGTGCCCGTCTGCCGCACGACTTGCCACCCGCCACTATTTATCTCTGTCAGAGCCGCATCGCGCCATCATAAACCTGAATCATATTTTCCGCCTAAATCTTTTCAGGGGGTAGTTTTCATACATTATCATCCGATAAGCTTCTGATACTGTTAGAACTGCAGCTATGCGCATATAATCCAAACCATAATGATTTAGTTGGACTTTGACCCGCAATGATATGGTCTTCTTCTATGGTTTGTTTTTTAGAAGAAGCATATTTATGTTTTTTTTTGTGAGAGAATTACTTAATCATATTTTTATTCAATTTTGAATTGTTACAACTTTATACGATTCCACATGCTTTTTCACTAACGACCCAGGTTACGCCTTTCAGCATCTTCAGGCATTCTATCACACGGATGCAACAGAACTGACATAAAACAAACAGTTCTTACAGGAAAACACTTACCCCAAGGCAAGCAGTAAATTGCAGCTAAAACAAATTTAATAATATTAATACAATAATAATTAACACAATTGCGCATGACAACAACTTCTATTGACGATCCTGTTAATGAGTTATTCTTGAAAGGGTTTTTCAACAAATATTTTCGAAAGGCGAAACCCGGGTCGTTAGTGACAAAACATGTGGAATCGTACAAAGTCGTAATAATTCAAAATGATTGATTATGGAATGTTTGCATTCTGGAATCACTATTTAGAGGCACAGAACATAATATTGAAAAGGTCCTACACGCATTTTTTCACCTACAAAAACGTTTAAATTCACCTGCATATTGCTGAATGGTATAGTCAAAAATATATCTGATTTATTAACTTTGTTTTCATCTCAAGGTGATCAGGGTGGCGCATTTATAAAATTATGAAAAACAATATCGATAATATGTTATATTAAAATCGCCGTCTAATATATTTTTTCACTCCATACTTGAAAAATTGTTCTATTTCTTATAAGAGTTTCATTTAGTAGAAAGGTGTCGGTAATTTTTATAAACAGTAATTGCAAAAAATAATTAATAAATGAGTTTGCGTTTTGTTAGTATAAATCGACATTCATTCCGGGATTGTCTAATATTTATCAATTCCGTAATCTGGACGGTCAAAAGTTTTAGGCTTTTAAACTACAAGGTTGCTTAGATGAGCTTAGGATTTCCAATTGGCTTCGTAATCAAAGACGAGCGTTTTGCAAACCTAAAATAACCTAGCCCTATCTTACTGCTTTTGTTCAGATTGAGGATTAGGAGGCCATATACTTTACAATAGGAGTCGACATGATTTCAATACATTTAAATAACAGCCATTTTTATAACGCTGTTGTTTAAAAAATACACCTTGGGTATTCAATTATAACAGACTTGAAAAATGATTATTGGCGGACTCAATTGGAAACAGACGTATGTTCGATTGACTTCCCTTATTGGGACAATGTGCCGAGTAACACTTTTATTACTCACGATACATTTTGCTGAATTCATTTAAAATTTATCGCTTTTGCAATGTAAAAAATCGATTAAAAAATTTTAATAATCAATATAAACTTTTAATCGTTCAAACCATGTATACGTCCACAAGCCAAGTGAAGTTTCGCCTTCGTTTCAAGAATAAATCCAGCATATATCATCATCATCAGCCGTCGATCCACTGCTGGGTGAAGGCCTCCCCCTGCTTTTTTTTCCAGGGGGGTTGTTTGGACATAGCAACACCACGCTGCCCAGGCGGGTTGGTGTTCGGTTTTCTGTTTTCCTTCCCATAGCCAAGAGAACACGGCAGGCGGTGTTCCCGAGCGGTCACTCATCCAAGCACTATCCGCGTCCAATGCTGCTAACTTCGGTGATCGCACGAGAGCCGGTGCTTTCAACGTGGTGTGGTCGTTGGCATCCAGCATATATATAATGAACAAATTGCGATTATTAACGGCTACAATGTGTCTCGAATAAAACACATCTATTAGCGGACAACATATTAAAATTGAGTTCTTTATCATTACTTAATGGGAAGTTAAACCTCCTTAATTCTTCGTTGTTATATCCCTTGCGTGAGATTCGTTCAATAAGTCAATTTGATTTTTTTAATAATATATCACCAGATATTTAATCCAAAAATGGATTAAATGAAATACGAAACCTGGATCGTGAGTGATAAAACCTGCCATCGCATTGTATACTTGTAAATCTTTAAACCAAAATATTGTATAAATAGCATTACTTTTATCATTATTATTATTTAAAATACCATGGGGTCGCGACTCACGAATCGAATCGTATGGTTCGAAAACTGACTTACTTGTCCCGATAGCGTTTAATTCACGACTCTCATTCAATTCATAGATAAGTTCGCTTAAATTCGTTTGCTTAATGATGCATTTGTATACAGTTTTATTGTTTAATAACACCGTCATCGATCAAGTTTGATGCACCTCAATATGTTATTATTTTAACAAATTACCAAAGTGACAATTCTTTACAAAGCCTCGAACAATTCTTCACAAACTTGTTCAAATCCTTGTATTTTCCTTGTTCCCTCGTGATAAAAGATAAAGGAAGATAGCATTGTCGAGTGATTGCCTTAATGCGCTACTGAAAGTGTCTGAGAAAAAGTTACGCCCGCTCTCGCACAAGTAGGACAGTAAGGTTATTATCCATCCGTTGTCTGAGCTTTTTATCAATGGTAACATTTTTCACATTTTGACTGTTGTACAACTTGCTTTGAAATACGAATTGCGTCGTATTTTGCCGATTGAATTTATTTTTGTGATATGCAATTGATTCTTGAAACATATAATTTATTAAATAAAAAATAATTATTATATATAAGCATATAAAAATGTGCGTGTTATGTTTTGCTGTGTTTTACTTTTAATATAATTCTATAATAGAATCATATCGGGTTTCACTCATTTTTAAACTCAACGTTTTTCTAACGTGAGTTGACGTTTAAGAAGATCAAAGTCTCAATTTTTGTTGATAAAATTCATTATGTATAGCATCGTATTTTGGTGAAGATGTTGTTAAAATATTATATACAGTTAGGGATTGCATTACCGGTTTACCGGTTTACCAGTTAGCCGGTAAATGGCCCAAAATGCACCAGCGGTAATAACCGGTAAATGAAAAATTTACCGGTTTTTACCGGAAATGTTTTTATCGCGAATCAATGCCAGATACAGGCATATTATAACGAATTTTTATTTTGATATATGCATGAGGGAGTGACAAGCTTTTTTTCAACTCCGGCAACATTGATAAAAAGTTTTTTACTCGTCACATTGGTGTCACATCTGTCATCGCATGGTGATGCCCACTGCAGGCTGCAAGCTGCAGCTGATTCAAGTTTTTATGGGATAGATAGCGAAGAAAATTCGTATTCAGGTACATATTCAACTATGTTTTCATTACACCAAAGCAATAACCATTTATTAATAAACTGCATAATCCAATACATTGTTGTTTTATTTTATTTTAATTATGCATTTGTATTCATAGATACAAATTATGCATACATGTAAAAAATATATATACTACATCAATAAGTTAATAGATAAACTAATAGTTTAGCGTATGAACTTCTTTCAGGAAGGTAAACCAAATATTTCATAGTCGTAATTTAAATTAATCAATCTTTGTGTGGCAAATAATAAATTATCCGATTTAATTAAAAAAAGTACATTTAAAACATACATGTTTTTACCTGAAACATATTTAAAAGTATTAAAGTTTTATATTTTATTTTATAGTAATTTAGTTATTTAAGTACATTTTATGACATTATTATTCACCTGAGATGTATTTTAAATTATTAGGTTTCAATCCAGGATACCATTTTTAGTGAAAGTAGCCACGTACAGTTATATTTTAATGATATAATTCACGTATTTTTATTTTTTTCATTTACCGGTAAGAGGTGAAATTATTTACCGTTTACCGGTTATTGAAATTTGACGGTAAATTGCAATCCCTATATACAGTACTGTAAATGGAGCAAAGATCTCGAAGTATAGATTTTTCCCACTGTGACGTTTATCCAGCAGACATTGTCTCGTAATACAAGCGTATCTATACCATCATTGTATTGACGGCTCTCCCGAAACGAGGTTTATATTTCGCGCATTTCGCTGTCTACTGTTTTTTATTACCCAGGGTGGCCCACATGTACATACATGAGTGGGGTATATCTGAGAACATAAAATGAGATTTAACGATGTGAAATGAAAACTAATCTGAGCTTTTTGTCTCTTTTGGCGGGGGTGGGTCTCTTCGATGCAGGCTAAAATATTTACAACCAACCGTGTCCTTTTCATATAAAATGCAACGTTTCAAAATTTGATTTGAAGAACATAATATCGTTCTATTTACCGTTCAAACCCGAACGATGTTTGTTTTACCGACGTTTATGAGTCGGATTCATGTTGTCTTAACTCATTTCCTGCTAATCCAAATATCAAAACCTCCCACATTTTGTATTGTGACTAAGTAGAAAATGGGGAGAAGTAATATTCAAAAGTGGCAGAGTAAAACGGACTTTAAAACGTGCGTGGCAGTTAGAAAAACCATGTGGTGCTTTCATAAAAAAAAAAATTTTTATGCTTTTAGTTGACTTGGGACCGGGCTGCTGCAGAAGAAAAAATATTTTGCTTCTACATGTTTCATAAAAAAACACTCTCAAATGAAAATAGCTACATTTAATGAATTGAAAAAAAATAAATACGTTCGTATCAAGATTCTGTTTAAATTAAGAATCGTCCCGGTTGAAAGTATTGTATTTATTGTTAAACGACATAAAATAACACATTAACGACTGTTATGTGGTCAAAGATTTCCATTCGATTGGTTCCATAGCTGTATCGTAAATAATATTTAAAAAAATGTTTTATCATATTCTGTATAATATTGTAAATTGAATTATGATAACTGCTTCGTCATTATTTACGTTTCTGTTTACAAATAAAATATACGCACTATGCCATATGAATTATCATTATAATCGATTGTAAACTGTCATTTATCTTATCACAGTAAGTAATCCATCAAAATAAAAAAAACATTATCTACACCTGTAAATATTTTTTAAAATTATAAATTCACAAATAAAAAAATGATATTGTGTCTTACGTATTAAACGTAATATTTTTTTTATCAGGTGTTCATTAATCAATTGTGTCAAATATCTTTCCCTTTTTTTCTGTCTGTGATTTGAAAACTATCGACATCGTAATAAGAACATGAATCATCTAAAGTTATTCAACTCTCTTGGTTTTCGCTGGGAAGATTAACTACTTAAACTATTAGTATTTGAGCATTGACAATTTGTGAAGTTGGAAGTCTTGTTGGAATCAAATGTTGATTAAACACTAAATTTCCAATTTTTATGTCAAAAAGCTATCCATCATGTTACCATGTCGCTATCTCTTAGTTGTTACTGTAATGCCACGTTCATTTTCAAAAATAAACAGCCATAGTGTACAATACTAACATTCTTAATGAACACAAAAGTGATTTATTAATAATATGATAATTTTCAAGCCGAAGTAAATGGTCTCGTAAAATAAACTATTGTGTGAAATGAATTTTAAATTGGAATAAATGCTAATCTTAATGCGAAATTTTCCACAAAGTTGTTATTGAAGACTTCCATGGTGAGCAGCATTTTTTCAACTCTCTTCTGGTACATTGTGACTCAAGCTTGTGCTTATCTGATACATAGCCTCTTTCTTTAAAATCCTTCACCTTACCCAATATGGTTAAATAGTGATTTTTTTATGGAAAATTATTTCTAAACAACATGCCACTTTATTTTCTAATCGCCAAAATAATGATTGAGTTTCATAAAATGGTTTTACGATTAAAACAAATAGATTTATTCAATATTTTTCCAGAAGAAATACTTAACGGCTACCTAATATGATCTGTCAAAAATCATATTTATTAAAACGGCCACCAAATAATTTAGCAGTCCATCCCAACGAACCTTCTGTATATTATGAAAAAATTTCGTTGACATTTAAGCAATATCTATTTTTAAATATTATTAATTGATTATCTTATTTTTAGGACTTTTTATATCAATGCCCGTTACCAATTTGTAGCATATGGACTCCTAGTGGAGGTTATTTCAACAGTAATTTTTCTTCAACAAATACTCGCTAAATCTGACGGAGAATTTTATACATAATATTTTATCTCGAATCGAATTTTAACCCTGTCATGTTAGTTTGTTTGCTATACAATCGTTCATTGAAATCAAAAGTAGCTGAAAAATATTTCTTCTGTAAATCGAAAAAAATAACAATTGAATAGCCCTGGCATATCATATTTTGTACCACTCTTTCATTCATACATGATGTCATTGGCCGTTGAAGGGGTCCTTTTTATGAATGGGTTAGGGTTACTCTTTAATGGACGATATTGTACACATAACTGCCTTCTTACTTCCGTCGAAAAAAAAACATAGAGTGTACTTAATGCCATACGGTAGAAGTAAAACTCCTTGAAATTGTCGTGGGGATTAAACAAGATTGCTTTGATATAAAGGTTTTATTTATTCGGCTCATTTTTATTTATATTCTGAAAAATTGAAAGTGAGTAAAAAAAAACATATTGTTAAAGCATCGGTAGTGCTTTCTCTTCTCGTCAAAAGTTCTTAATATGAAACATTTGTTTTTTTATAATATTTAAGCAAAACTCAAACAAGGTTTGTTTAGGCAAAATTGACGTGAAGTCGACACTAAAAATCATTGTTTTTTTTATTTTAATTCGTATTAAATAGCACTGCACTCTTTGAACGATTTTTTTTATCTTATTTTTATTTTGTTTCTTTTCATATTAAACCACAGATGGCAGTATCAATCAAAAACTTCAGTCACACATTACGTTACGCTGCTCGTTCACTATCAGCGAAACCGCGGATTAAAAGTTTTCAATGAAACAAAGAACTCAAATTCTCATTAAATACTTTATGCTAACTATCTATTTTTTTGTTTTCATCGGATTTTTAGCATACATTTACGAAATTATCAGGACGAGAATTTTTTTTTTCGTTTTGGACGATTTTTAGTTTTTGCCGAAACGCATGACGTGTATTTGCCTAATCGCTTCACAGTGTTTACATTAGCGAATGCAAATATTTTTATCGAAAAAACGAGGTCACCGCTTTCTATGGGAACTGTGTTTTAGGAAAGTAAAGAAAGGCGCATCGAAGCTTATTTATAAAATACGACAATTGTTTGCTTTCGCTTTGGTACTAAATAATATTGCATTGCACTCAAACCATATTGAAAATTGTTATGAAAAAGTTTTAATGGATTAATAATTTAATGGATATCTTCATCTTTTTTTATTTATTAGTTATCAATTTTACCAATGTTTAATTCTTAAGACTTTTACTTTTAAGATTTTAGTTGTCACTTAAAAAAACATATTTTTTAGTATTAATTTCCACAGTATATTTTATCATCAGGATGATTCTTTGGCCCTTTCTATTAAAAATTGAAGATGTGGTATTAAAAAAATATTTATGTTAAAATTGTTACTCGCCGAGCCATTTATGCTTTTATCTAGCAAAACTTTATTAGTCTGTTGTTTTTACGAATGCTTATTTATAAACAGCCAAATTAATAATACGGCAAACTGCTCAAATTATTGTAACGGTAGATGCAAAAGTCATAACGTTATCATGCATGACATAAGGATGTTATTTTGTTGCGAAGTATTTTTTTCGCTATCGAAAAACACGAAAATACTATCAGTTGGGTGACCTTCTACGGAGCAAACTTGCATATTTACGCAATAAGATATTGCATTGGCCATTGCTCCCGTTTTCTTAGAATGAATTACTTGGAATTATCAATGATTTTATCGCTGTTTAAATTAATAATAATGACAATAAATCGCGTCTTTATATAACTTAAAAAATATTCTAAAAATATCTTTCTAACGATTACATAAATGAAGAAAGTATTCTTGATTATTTGTTCATCGGTCACAGACTGCATATTCTACTTTTTGTTTTATTTAATGGCGGAGTGTATGTGACGCGTCTAATATCAAACACGGTCTCAATGTCAGTTTCACTTTTTTAGAATTTAGTCGAATGTTTGTTTAACCGCTTTTTCTCGATAATTTAATATTCTTTTTGTATTAAATTGTATAAAAACAAAACTCAAATTCATAGAAAAAACCCAGATCATTCAAATACGATTTTAAATCTATGACTTTGCTGTATTTGATATTAAAGTGCTGACTCGGCCATATTTGAAAATGAAATGATTTGGTTTTTTCAATTAATGTATATTATATATAAAAAATATCTCCAGTGTTATTGCTTTTGATTAGTTATTATAAAAATATCATATTTAATAATGCAATGGGCTTAAATTTAGTATAATCATAGTTCTAACGATGGAACGTAAACATATTTAGCGACCAACAACTGTGTATTTTTTGCAGAGAAAAATACTTGTGTTCTTTTAACTTGATTATAAAATTTCACTTGATACATAAATTATTTCTGAACCACACATTCACACATACATAAAATATCGCCGTGACACTACATAATTACCTGAATATTGTATCGTGATAACCATCGATTACTATAATACACTACAATTTCAAACACTCAATTTATTTAGGTTCGACTAACTTGTGCAATGCAAATACGTTTGTACACACGGACAATAGAGTGCATATTAGATTAGATTAATCCATTGTTTTCAAATAACTTGTATGGTGTGCGTATACTCCACACACGCGTACGCATTGTATATTATGCAGGCTTTTGCATACCTATCACAATCTGTGATTGTGTACTTTCTTGTGTGTGATAAACCTTAAAGAACTAGCAGCAATTAATAAACAGCCTTGAAGAGATTTCATTATGGTTTCCCGATAACCGTGCGTGAACATGCTCCAAAACGAAAACCATTCCAGCCACCATATAGGGACGCCAATTGCTAAAGCAGGGCTTTTAAACCCCAAAACGTCGAATTAAATATATAATGGATTTTTTAAATATCATCGACTGACAATGACGTAACTAAAATTGTTTATTTTGAATATGTGTATAAACAGATGCATATTAAACTAGTGGAAATAGTAATCTTACACGCAAAACAACATCGTTTCGGAAATGAAAAATATGTATTAATGATTTAATACAGTTTAGTTAAGTATAAACCATCTGGCTGATATTTCTATTACTGAAAATACCTTAAAATGGAAGAGATTTAACAGTATGAAAACATTCATGAACAGGTTTTTTGTCTTGAAATATAGACGGATTATTTGTCGTGAAAATCTCCATATACTTAGTTACATTTCTAATTGACATTTTGAAGACCGGTTTCGATAATAGTAAGCATTATCTACTGTTGAAATACAAATTGTAAGAAAGCTTTATTTAAGATTGTCGAAATAGCACTAAATTTTTTGTTTTATTTATAAAAAAAAATATTGTCAATCAATCAAACGAGCTCTTCGATTTGAATTATAATAGATATATTAAATGATGAAATTAAAACAATTCTGTTTGTTTCAAATTGGCATTCAGATGAGTATAGTACATTTTTGTAATCACGTGAATAATGGCCTTCCTCCAAGTATTGACATTGAATTTCATGTGACTCAGTTCTTTTGTTCATTGAATAAATGTCCGATTAGAATTTATAAATGAGTATTACGATCGATATCGTGGCCCAATATATGTACAAAACTCTGCAAGCTATTTATTTTACTGGCTGATCAGATTTGGCCTGTGAACCTGGTGTTTATATTTTATTTTCGAAAGGTTACCAAAGTTTGTTACTATGTGCCTTTTGCGAACACGGCCGCCCAGCGACGAATATAGTTTGTTCTATGGAGCAGGGCATCGGCCATGGGCACCGCCGTCTGCTGCGGTTTTTCACGTTCACGCTATGAAATAGCTATTCACGTTGTTTGAGTTTGACGTTTGCAATAGTCACGCACTCTCCCCACCCCCCTTTGCCTCTTCGCCACCACCACCACTATCCAAAAATGCTAAACCGTTGGCATACATTTCGCATAAAATAGCTCTCTGTTGGCTCTCTCAAGATAGCGCCTTACTGAAATGCAAATGTCTGCGTGTTTTATATATGTGTGCCTTTTACAGATGTAATCAATGTAGTTTGTCTATTACTAAAGAAATACGTCGCTATGTTATTTTTTAAATAAACACATTTGATTTTTGCATTTAAGTTACTTAGTTATGTTTTTTAAATTCTTCAATTCAAAGTTATGTTCTGCACGACGGTAATTTACCATATTGAAATGATACAAACACTTCATATAAATTTATCAGGAATGTTTTTAATTTCTATTTTATATTTAATAGTTTAAAAAATTGTTTGAGTTTATTGAAAGTAAAAACGACGTCAGTAAATCCCAGTATAACATTTAAATAATTGTCATACTTAAAAAAAAATAGTGTACGAAATGCTGTCTGTTGGTGAACCTCTCTATGTAACTTTAGGATGATCAAAAAAGTTGCAGCTATTGACGTTATGCATGTTAATTTCTCAGTAAATTTATTGAATAGTTATTTCGGCAATACACATTCTGTATGGCGGCATCAAAGTATTACAGTGTAAATTTTATTAAAAAAAAAATTCACTAGAACTGAAGCTTTATTGTAAATATTATTTATTGTAATTTTAGTTTTTATTTAATGCTAATCAATCAATTTGTTTTTCTGTAGGGAAATTTATATATATATACGTACCCGATTTCAATCCTTATGTTTATAGTGAAACAACCTCTCATGAAATCAACAAAATTTAAAATGCATACTTCTCTGATTTCACGTTTTATTTTGTATAAAATTCGCACGGGCCTAGTTTTGGCCGCGATTTCGAAATTCAAATTCCCACATCTGATGCAAGAACACATACTAGGAAAACCTAGGTACCTATCTAATTTACATGTGTGTCGTCCTGAGTTTTATTTGCGGTGAATTTGCATAACTGTGTGTGTATTTTTTTATTGTGTGCGTCAGTGTGTATGTATTGACATTTTCGGCACTATGTCAATGTGGTAGGCAGTGCCTTACGCATCGATTACTTAACCCTGCCTTGATTAGACGTTTTTTGCACTGTTGCCGATTGTAATGGGTTATTTTTGTCATAAATGTAATTTAAATCGGAAATTCTATCAACCGTTTAAATGAAAATTTATGTTACTGATCGTTGTATCAATTAGACCTTATTATCTTTTTGAGTATGTATGTACAAGCTGTATAAACCCCCGAATTAGGAACTGTTTATTTACCGTTTTATAAAATTCTTTTGATAATATGAAACAAATATTAATCAGTTAACCATGGCTGTAAAAATAATAGTTATTCAATAAAAACTATGGGATTGGGTATCGATACAAATGGGGCAATAATTGGGCGCACATGTACACCCACACCCCCAAAGGGTCAACGTAAGATGGTAACTAGCGCCATCATTAGTAAAATACAAGCGTATTTAAAACTAGATAAATTTTATGAGCAAGGAACGCCACGTAAATTGTGATTTAAATAAAGAACAGTGTCACTTAGAATATATACCACCAACCGTTAACGTTGATACATTGACGAATATTTCATTTCCTGATAACTCGTAAAATCTTTTTTGCAATTAGCTGTTTTTATTTTCAAACTAAGAATTCTTAAAATTTTTGAATACATTAAATCTGCCTAGTATACGGAAAGTCCAGTTTTTATTTATTGTATAAGTTAGGTGCAGATATGAACATTTATAACTCGACGAAAACGTTTTTTTACCTTTTATAACTTACAAGTTGTATTTTTTCTGATTCATTGGGTTTTTTAACCAATTCGGTTGGCACATATGCATGCAATCAAATTTATTGACTATCTTGTGAGGGATTACTTAGTAAGATTTAAAAATTTAGCGTGAAAGATTTTTGTGCTCAGTGTAGCTAATTTATAAAGTATATAAAAAAAATGGTTATTTGTTTTGTGCATTTTTTTAAGATTTGCATAAAATCGTGATACACAATCTAAATGTATATTATTTGTGTTGAGAGCATAAGTAGACACTCTATGTGTGTGTCGGTTGTTTTTCCTAAATTTTTATTCGTGTATGCGTGTTTGCAATTTTATGCGAATGTTGGTGTTTGTGTACTTACTGTTCTTGTATTGCGTAAGTGTTAGTTTCTGCAATTTTTGAAAAAAATATTCGATATGATTGATTGACATAATACCTAGTAATTTATATGATCATGGAAATGCATTCCAATAGAAATTTAAATATCTTCAATTATGTTTTATGAACTTTTTAAATTAATATTTCACGTTTATTAAATCTACTTAACGATGTCAATTAACAGCGCAAACACATTTGAGTCTCTCGGTTTGTGTGGCTACTTGACAGTGTAGTGTTGACATAGACAATTTATCAGTACATATGTATTAAAAGCCTACGACACAAGATTTTTTGTTAAACACAAAACTTACCTTTCACAACACAATTCTAAATCTTGTGAGCGGTAGATGTAGATAATAATTGAGTCTACGTCAACGCAGATTATTGATATAAGTGGATTTAAATGAATAGATTATTCGCACATCCTTGTTATGATACTGACAAATATTTTATTTATAGATCCTCGAGCGTTCTTGTATAGAACACTTTCCTGTATTTTAAATGTTTAGATATATGAAAATTATTTATGACACTGTTCTTGTTGATTTATACAATTGTCAACCGTTTAAGGGCGTAGAAAATAAGACAAATTTAATACAGGCATACTTCCTTTTTCACTAGCTTATCCAGCCGGGCTGGTTTTTGTTGCGATTCCTATCCAACTTGAAAGCTGAAATATTAACCAATTAGATGTTTAATAATGTCAGTATTGAAATGTAGCGTGTATGATTATGTTTGTATTTATATATATATATTTATAAATATGTATGTGTATTTATAGATAGATATTATATAGTTATAGTGATTGCAAGAGTGTGTGTACGTTGGCAGCACACGGCACTCTGCACACGCCAGGGTCAGCACTGCCGAGGGTAATGCCCCGCTCACACCATTGCAAGGCCACCAGGGCGGTAGTCATAGCGACGACTTGCCGGTCGCTTCCGCCTTATTTTGTTTTATTTCGCTTCGCGCCGTGTCTGGTGGCCAATGGGCCAAATATCCATCGCTGGCTTGCCTTACAAATCGCTCACACAAAGGGCCGGCAATATACCTGGTTCTAGGGTATTATTAACTGTGCGCAATTTAAAAATTTTGATTGGCAGTCGTATACTTGAAAGGGCAAAACTTTTTACGACGCTTAACACCCCCATAACCTTTGTTTGATACGCAAAACCTTCGATACTATGCGTTCCCTACTACTCGTTTCATTACATTCTGTTTTTTATGTATAAAATTATACTCAGTAATCAATCGATACATTTTAATTTACTCATGCATAATTGTTTTAAAAACAATTGAATATAAGAATACGTTAGTTAGGTATCGAAGATTTGATGATATTGCAAAAAGAATTCCAAATCACTTGCAAACAAATACACCGTCACCTTGTATACAAGTGTATTGAATTACGATTTTAAAAATCTTGAAATAATAATATTAATCTCATGTAATGCGTGAAAATATTCGGATGACATCTAAATAAGTTCAAGTAAAAAATCTTACTTATTAAAAATCGAGCTTGAAAGTTATGCCATGTATAAAGCAATAATGCTTTCGGCTTATTGTAAACAGGTGAAGTAATAATATGCATAATTATATTGAAATGAATTGGTGTATGGCAAACTTTTCAAGGCGTTTTTTCATTAACAATTTTGCTAACTTTTTTAGGTCATTGGATTGTGACCCAAAGATAAAACATTGAAAAATAAAAAGATCCTTTGAATAAGAAGAGACGTTGAATTAAGTGTCAGCGCAGTGTCTAGATATTTTCAGCGGAATGGGGTTAGACATAAAGGTGGGAGATCTTGTTATATAACGCCAAGCAATTGTTGTACCCCCCATGCTTTTAACTCAAACTACAGTTCGTTGCGATAGTGACGTACAGCTGGAAAAGTCTTCCAGACGTCTTGACATCTCTACCTTCTCTTTCTATTTAATCTTTGACCAATTTCCCTCACCCCAGCCGATTTAAACCTTCCTGTTCGAGAACCGTAAATTATCTTATTATATATTAGCTAGGTAGTTTAATAATGAATTCTGTTTCGCAAGAGTTCCAAAAATTAGATTTTGTACTTCCATTTTTATATTTGAAGTTATTTTATTGCTAATGTGTTGTGCTTATACTTTGTACATAACAATTATTATTTATTTGTCTTTTTTCTGAATGGAAATATATTGGAACAATGAAACTTATAATGTTTAATAAACTTGAACAAAATAAAAGGTTATATCCAAAAAAAGGTTTTATGTTCATTATTGTTCGACGTCTTGCTAATCTTTTTCAATTTTAATAGATTTTAAGGCACATAATTTCAAAGATTGCAATTAGAAGTGAATCGAGTACACCACTGGTTGTTATGAATGTCAGATTATGTGGACTTAATGCGAGTGTGGGCCTCCGAAAACTTCGCGCAAATAATATTACCGCACACACGCACACAACTTATCTCTCACTATATAACACAACTCTCGTACACATACGTAGCTCGATTATCGCCCATAAATATTTTTTTCGTTATGAGTGAGCTCTTAATTCTATAGTATTTCTATTTGAAATCAAACAGAGACTGTTCCACCTTTTTAGAGTTATAGTCCACGATGAAAATCTTCTGTTCCGTCTGTTTAGTTATTAAATTGATAATAATTTGGTGCAATTTTGGTCAATGGATAGAATGAATTTACGTTGTGTGCTTAGTAGAGGGGATAATACATAATAAAAAAATGTTTTATTTATTATATATATACAGTCTCTAGGTATATGGTTGTAAATAGTAAAAAATATCCTAATAAAAAGGGTAGAATTTATTATTTGAGGCTTTTTAAACAAAAATATTTAAATCGTAAAATTGTGTCAGCACTCAGTATAGCAAAAAGTCTCAATACGCACGATATTCCTGCATGCACCACTACTCTGAGGCGACGTAGTACATTCACTGATTGTGTGTGTGAGTTGTGTGATATCAATACATGTAAGCGAAGTAGGAAGTGGTGTGACGTTGCATCGTTTCGCGCGCTTCTCGATCGCCATTCTTTGGAACGTAAAAAATTTGAACTTCAAAAATGAAACCGCTTCTAGCCGCGCCTATTATCTTCTAACCGCAGGAGTTAAGTTATTTTTAGTAGGCAATAAAAATGTGCGAGTTTATTTGCATTTTATTTCACCATTCTAACTGAAAAACTAATCTCATTTTACGATTGTTGTTGGTCTATAATTTATTCTCTCTCTTATTTCGCGAACATCCATATTTTTGCTAGTAAAAGTATGCGACAGCAAGATGATAGCTTGGAAGTAGGTGGGATAGTAATTTATACTTTCGCATTAAAAAAAGACACGTGAAGGCAGAGCTTTCAAAGTCTGCGAGTAATTATAATTTAAGATACCTTACAATTAAATATAAGTGGTCAATGTAATTGACTCCGGTTACGGAACTCTGAATTTAAATCAATACTTTAATTTCTAATTTGAAATCCATTCTCTAATGACTATTTGTCGCGGTGACTGATTTTTAATGTTTATTTATAGCTACATACTTGAAAAGAGTGTGTGATACTAGTTTTACCCCAGTGTTCACCAATGATGGTAATTACTTAGTTGACATTCAAATTGTAATTAATTACGAGAACGTTATGTGAAACCGTTGGTGCTCTTTCCAGATATAAATAGGTACTGATATTTCCCACGAAGTTCTTTGAGCTCCCACGTGAATAAAAAAAATCCAGTTTATATAGAATCTATTATTATTACGATTTATTTTTTTAATCTTAGCTAGCCACCTGTTAACTTTGACTTAAATCAACGTGCAAAAACCTTATTTTAAGATCAAATCAGTATGTAAATAGAATTTCTGCAGATTTTCGTATCTATTATGCAACCTAATACTTAGATGCATTTTAAAATTTCACATTGAAACATTTATTTATATAAAACGGACCTAAGCTTTCTTTGCTATTTAGTCTTAACATCGATGATTCGTTTTACATATATACTATTTATATTGCTTCCAGTTGATGTTAGATATTTTATGCTTCACGCAATATTTTCGCGTATTTGCGATCGGTATATTAGGTTAAGATTCCTTTTAAAAACTTATATTTTGTGATAGATGAATATGAAACTATAATGATGAAATAATGATGTTTTTATTTATTATCAAATCATGTTTGTTTTCCGAATGCAAAGGATTTTTAAAAATAATTCACTGCCGGATGAGTAACATTTTGGTAAGATTGCACAATAAAGCAAAAAGTGTATTTTTCACCGGTCGGGGAAAGTTATACAATAATAATGCGGAATTATATTGCTGCGTCATGCAATGGATGCGAGCAAAGACCGCACCAAGGTCTCACTTCTCTCGAGCAGTGTAGAAAAAAATTGCAATATCTCTCCCACGTACAGTGTGCTAAAAAGCTACGTGTTTTTTCTATACTTCAAGTAAGTATCGTTTTTCATGAAATTTATGCAATTAGTTATCTTTTTTTTAAATCGAATCTTAATGCCAAAAACCATATTGCTGTGTTAACGATATGCTGGCTTAATCATCACCAGGGTTAAAGATGTTAAAAGAGAATACAAGTATACATAGAAATAGTTCTTGATAAAAAAAAAACAATTCGATTTTATTGCATATGACATGTACACCACATAATTTTAAATCTTGACTTTTATTTTGGAAATAATCATAAAATACACAAAGAAAATCAAAAAATTTACTCCTGTATACGAAAAAAATAGAATTGCATATTGTCATTACAAATTATTTAATGTATGTAATTAGGTTAAAAAGATTTTTTTTTGATTACAAATTAAAACTAAAATGTCATTGATCTTTTATTTGTGAGCTATTTTATTTCTTTCCTTTATGCATTGTATGATTAACTGTACTCTATTTTCCTAGTTTTAGAATCTTTGGTTTTGTATGCCTGATAATTATTGACTTAAATTTTTGTTTAAAGATTCTTGTTTCTATTTTTATTATATCAATTGATAACGCTCACGCTTAGCGAAACTGGCCCGATCATGAATTTATACAATTTTGGCAATACCACTAAAAATTATATTTTATATTTCAAATAATGTTTTTCCACCGAAAAAATAAATAGAATTTCTTGAGTGGTACTACTTTCACGCTACATAATATTATATAATAAACGGGTCCAGTTTAGCTCAGCGCAAACATCATTGACAAATTATTTGATTTATTTCTAAATAACCTATTTATTATTTATATATAACCTTCCCATCGCGAAGTGAAATTAACACCGCATAAATATAAGTTCTTGATTTATTTACATTTGGTTAATATAATTTTTTTACTTCTATCCTGTTAACTGACTGATTCGTCCTGGAAAGGCATGATATTTTAATAAAAAAAAAACACAATGAAAATTAAGATCAGTGTCGGTTTCGCTCATCGCGAGCATTATCGACTGAAATGTTTGATGAATATCACCGTACTTGACCATTGTCGACAAGGAAATGAATTTATATATTTTTACCAGGGTTTTAAAAAAAATGAAAAGTGTATAGAATTCTACAATATTACAATACAATTTGTCGCATATAGTATTTATCATTGCGTTTTATTAAAATAAAAATAAAAAAATAGGAGGTATCTATAAACTGCGTTCGTTTGAAGTCTCATTGTATCATTCCAATACGAACATGTCACAATGGCGACTAAGTAAGTATTGGTGATGCCGGAATTACTGTCCGCATACATTCATTTTACTTACTTACTCGTTTTAATTTATAAAATAAAACAGAATAAACCCAACAGTAAGTATCGATTTATCCTGGAAGTCGAATTTAAAAAGTTGATTGTATAATACATAGATATTTGAAAAACCCCATATACTCCAGTTTGAAAATAGATTACGTAAGATTCCTTGATTTTTTTGGTTAATATGGTCCGCTCCTTAACATCGCGTCACATTTCACTTATTTCGCATTACTTAAGGTACTTGTTTAGAATGGTACCTTCCCATATTATATATTCTCATGTAGCTCTAATCTGCCAGCCGCTTATCAAAATATCACAAGATAATAATAAAACATGAATATATTATTTATATTATTTATCAACCATGAATGAATATTTTTAAGTATTTTTTTTGTATATATATTTCGGCGATTGCGTCACCTTGCGCACACCAATGAAGAATGAACGTTATTCACACATTGTAGACACACACACACACAGCCAGGCACTGGTTTTGACACTTGGAGCAATGTTTCACACAGTCCACTTTTAAAGCCTGCCCTACTATTTGACAGCTTGCCGAATCCAAAGCGACAATCTACATTCTGCGATGATAATACGTTTTTTTTATATGTGATTCTGCCATGTTTATTTTTTATCGGTGCTCACCACGTGTTAGCAGCATGCCATCGCATGGACTTTCCGGGGAACATATCCATTCAAGTCTGTAGTGCACATTGTCATAATCTAACTTGCCCACATTTTCTCCTTTCAAACTATTATTGCCATTTTTTTTATTCAGATATTGTACAATAATTGAAGTTGTTTCATTATGTTTCAACAACTTTCGTCGTTGAAAGTTTTATCTAGTGTATATTGAAATCTCAACATCGTCTTGTATAATAGATCCCAAATACGGAAGACTGATTATTGAGTAAAATTATTCGGCTTATTTGAGCCTAAACTTTGGTATGGCTAAAAGATTTTTTCAACCGAATATTTTGTTATCTTTGTTTATCAAATATCAAAAGAATATACGATGGAGATTTTATTCCTTCGAAAATTACATTAACACTTCAATGTGTATCATATACATGTATAAACACTAGAGATGTCATTCATGACTTTGACTATGGATGTTCCGATTGCAATTTTACCATTTTTTTATTAAAAAAAATATAAATACATCTCGCGAATAGGCACAGTCGATCTGAAAGCTCCGTTTGTGACATATCCCCTTTTTACAAGCGCGTTTCTCTCGTCGTGTTGATATTGAAATGTGAACCGTCGTGTGTGTTTTGATAGTGCAAATTAACAAAATTTCAAGGCGAAGAGAAGACTCGTAATTTGCCACCAAGTGGTGTGTGTCTATTTTAATTGTGTGAATCTTTCTGTGTCATGCCATCGTGAAATACGAGTTCATTCAAGTAATGTATAACAGATGTGTTATGGCGAGATAATTTACACATCTATTAGCCAGTTCATTGACTCTCTTCGTATCTATTATCTTTAAAAGACAATACCCGCACTTACGCACCTTAATTCGTATCCCACTTATGTTTACTTTGTAACAATATATTCATCTCTTTTAAGGTGTTAACTGTTAATTTTTAGTGGAAAAGCATTACATTTAGATAGTAAAAGAAATACAATTTTTAGTACTATTTTCGAAATATATTTATATTATATGATCAGGAAAATAATTACCCACTTTCAATCTACTGACTAACTTCTCAACTGTTGGATACACCGTATTTAAAAGATTAACAGTATTAACATATTCAAAATTTCGTATATCAAGTTTGATCTTGTGTATAAATATAGCCTGATTTGTCCCGATAATAGTCTCCCTAAGTATGTTTAGGCACAAACAGTATTGATTTTATTTTTGGAATATTCCGTGACTGAATATAAATTGTGTGGCTAAAGTGTCACTTCACGGTGGAAAGGCATTATATTTAAATAAGCGAACACACTGTTTATAGCTATTTTCAAAATTTTATATTATCTAGATCAGGACCGGTTTAGCGTATCATGTGCACTAACTTTTAATACAATGAAATTCATGCTTTGTCATGAAAATCTGTTGTCGCAAAATTTTATGCCGCGTCATATTATGAATTATTTTATTGTGAAACAGTATCCTCGCCAGGTTCGTATGATCTTATATTTAAGTGTCGATTTATAATAAAATATAACTTTAGGCATGTGAGACAAGATTCCTTCAAGATTTGACATGATACATTCGTTGTTATAAATTTACATAGCCACATCAGACGGCTTTGCAAAGCCTATTGTTTGCTGGGGTACGAAACCTTGTTGCTTGACTACGTTAACATTGAGGGCCAGAAATTGGAAACCATTCTATTGATTATTTAGACTTGCACTCGGAAGCAACAATGCTGGATATTTTAGGGTTTAAATTAAAAACCGATAACTTTTTGTCATTGCTTGTAGAGTTTACAGCGTAAACAATCATAACGTTATATTTTCCTTGCTGGTTTATAAACAAGGCGTTCGGTCGAGTGAATAAAATTATATGCGAGAATGTACGGGAGTGTTATAACGTCACATATAATCTTGACGTTACTTTCTATTTTTTAAAAATATAGCTAATCAAATTTTTCAGAGCCATTATACAAATAAAATTATTTAAAATATATAGTTTTTTTTTTACAAAGTTATCAATGAAGTATTAAATAACGTTTCATCGTATTTCAACCAAGCAATCGGTATACAGTAGATAGCTAATTTATTTTGATCAAGCAAAATGAAAGAAAAAATGAAACTTCTCAAAACAAAAGCACCACCAACACACTCACCGCAAGCATTATATATTAATAATGATCGTGATTAGCGAAACCGGTCCTGTTCTTAATAATATAAAATTTTGCAATTGTACCGAAAATCATTTTGTCATTTGAATAATTTCTCATTAAGAGAATCTTAATACTTTAGTTTTCTGTTTAGCCATTATTTATATGTAAATAAAGGCTTTCGTCTAAACGATTTCTACTTAAAAACTTCAAATTTTTCTGCCAAAGCGCAAAATATCTTACAATTTGAAAGAAAGCATTAACTTAGATGATAATTACATGTAATGTCACGCGAGATCTACTCGAGGAAATGGAACATCACATGCACCTTTCTTTAAGATCTCTAATTTGCGTGGTATTGTCCTAAAATCAAAACCTTTCTCGTCGTTTAATTAAGCTTTAGCCACTCCACAAAATCTGTTTTGAGTCACACCTATTGGCCCGTCCAAACATGGTTTGAACACCCCTGGGCCAAGATGTAGTTTTGAAAAAATAGTATGGCTCCAAGTTTTTTGTACAGAAATAGTTAGTTACCTCTAGCTCGTCTGGCGGTTCTACATTTTTTTCTCTTCTGCTGTTAGATTGAATGGTTTCGAACACTTTTGAACTCTAATCCGTCGAGCCTGCAATCGAAGAACAATGGCAGCAAAAAATATTCAATTAAGAATACATAATTGGCTTGATGTCTTATCACTTATCATCGTCAGTCTCGAGAATCTTCTGTGGAATCACGACCTAACGTTTGTGTTTTGACACCGACAAAACTAAAACATCAATAAAATGTGGTCAACCGTTCGCCGTTGTCAGTATAAACATTTATGTATAGTTTATTGATTGAAATGTCTAAAATAATAAATAGATATACCTAAAAATCCAAGGAGATGAAAATGTAACAAACCTAGAAATGAAATATATTTACGGAGTTTTATTTTTAGTTCCACGTGCTTTATTTTTTAGGAATACTGATATTTAAATAACGCCTATATTATATATACGGGTTTCGTTTCGTATAACTTTCAAATTGGAATGTGTTTCTAGAGTTTTATCAAGTAAACGCATACAATATATATATATATATTGTATGATTACTTGTTAACTCTTTTCTAGTTTAAATCTATGGTAATGTATTATATAACTGGTGATTATAAACACGAAATGTTGTATAAATAACTTTGTTTTAATTTGAATTTCGTCAGTTGATAATGTTCGTGATCAGCAAAACTGGTTCTAATACTAATAATTATGAATGTGAAAATAGTACTAAACATTGTGAATTATTATTTAAATTAAGAAACGATGCTTATATTGTACCTATGCAATTGAGAATAAAAATGTTCAACCGAAATATGTGTGTTATTTCTCGATCAATAATATTTCCTTGGTTTTGCTTATTTATAGTTTCTTTAAAGGCTACTTCTTAACTATTTTATCTTCTTTTGTATGTAGTAAATGAAATGCACGCAATATTCTATGTTTTATTATATGGATATTTAATCGATACGCAGACAGACTAAAGATCGCCGTTTACAAATTATTGAAATATATTTAAAATTACCGGAGATCTGTAAAGGAAATTCTTCCTCTGCGAGATTATTATGCAAATCGCAATTTTAAATCCTTAATGCGAAGAAATTAGTTTTTTAATACAGGAAAACTCGGTTATTTCTGTAAAACAAAAAAAAACATTTCGTGCTACTTGTGAAAAATGTTTAATAAGCGATTAAGGTATTTAATTTGAACTTTAGATCGTGAAATTTCCGAATCGGTTAAGGGGATGGGGCATCCAGATTAAAAAGAAAAATGGTATATCCACGTCAATGTCTGCTAGCGTTACAGGTTTTATCAACACTGGGAAAAGTTGACAATGATTATTTGAATGTTAATATAAGATTGGTCTCTTTGTAATCACGTGCACACGGCGCTTCTACAAATTATAAGCAGCGAAAGCTTCGTAGGTACGAATTGAAATAGAACGAGATAAGTTATTTTGCGTTTATCGCAATATACTTCATGTCACTTTTCTTTAGTGCAGCTCTCTTAGTTAGCAAAACAAAACGATTATGTTAAAAAAATGTTTTGAATTCGCCTTCAATACTAGTAAAATAGCTTTTCAGACCCGAGAGTAAAACTACCATGTATTTGTATAATATATATAAAGTTACAAGATATTTTTGTTTTACGCTATGGTCTGAACTATATTGAAACGTATTTTGATTATTTTACTGAAATTGAATGGTTTGAGCTTTCTTCTATTATTTTTGCGTTTTCGATGATTCTCTCGCATTTAATTGAATTTGTTTAATGATATGTAGGCAAAAACTTAAACACGGATTTTTAACTCGTTCCCTGCTGAGAATTTTAAAGGATATTCCAACGCCTAGACTTCAAAAATTTATTAAATAATTTTGTTTTGAAACAATCTTATTGAGTTTGTCAGAACAAATCAAGCAATGCATTAACTCAAAAATTAGCGAGTACAAGAAGGTTTTAACCACTGTTAATAGATATATTATATTTTCGGGTATCAATTATTAACACAGTAAAATCAGCCGTCTCAACAGTTGATACGTTAGCAGTCAAAGGGTAATGTCATTATTTGATTGAAATGGAACAGCAAAAATAATCAGTATTTCATATTAGTAGCATTTTTAAACAATATTGAAATGTGCCCGAAAGTGGTTTTATCGCATATTTACGAAAACGAAATTATTTAAATATTTAAATCTTTTTACTGCAATAAATTTGTAATATTTTTCGTGCTGTATAGTAATTAACTTTGCGCCGACATGCGCCGCTCAGTTATAAATGTTAGTCAATTTGTCATTTCGTAAACCTCCGCATAGGCGTATGGTGATTATTTAAAATTAGTTTTTCATTCATGTCCAGTGATTAGATGTCTTGTTACATCAGGTCGGCGCTAACTTTGACTCGAGTGCACGGCGATAGTCTCGAGCTTCGATTGAAGACATCGTCGGCGGAGGTATCTATTGTATATACCTACTTATTATCAGGAGGATGCGGCAGACTGTTTGCTGCGTCGTGCGTTTACCATCAGCGGTCAAATTGTTCCCAGACGCAAACGCAGCGTTCATCATCGTCGTCATTGTTATTGTTCGAAATGTTACCTACCAGATGCTGTTTGAAAGTCGTGATGCGTAAAAAAGCTCCCCAATCTGTGCGTTGTCTATTCCGTTTTTTAAGTCAGTTATTATTATACTTCCTAATTGAAAAATATTTCGGACGAGGCTTAAGATCAAAAATGTTGTTAATCAATCGATTACAGTTTTTTTATAATAGTTCTATTTTGAAAATAAAAAAAGCTTCCGTGAAAAAATGTTTCATCTTAGTTTCTTTTTAATATTTTTCTTGTTCGAATGTTTTTTAGTGATGCTTTTTCAGCTTTCGTTAAAAATGCTGGAAATAAATGACGTATAGTACAATTCTATGATTATATTTATTACTTTTTTATTCAGTGGGAAGATCAAATTAAAATAATGAACAACTTTAAATACTTCACAATTATTGCTAATTTGGTAATGTCAGTAGTAGTTAATATTGTTAAAATTTACCGTTTCCTTATTGTGTAAAAAAAACATGCTTTCCGGTGTTGCGTATTGGATTCACATCGTAAAAACATTTTTGACGTAGAACATATGTAATAAGAAGGTATGAATTTATTTAAGTGCATGAAAACATTGAGGTTTCGAGAAAACATCTTCCATGTAGTACGATTCGTGGTTGTTTTTACTATTTTATTCGATGCCTAAATGAATAATGGAGGAATAAATAGATTTCCAGTATTTATTATATTTATAGATCAAATTAAATTATTAGAAGTCATGCGTCATTAATAAAAACTCCAAAATATGTAGTTGTCGTAATTAAACATATAATAACTTTCGCTTAACGCTTTCGTGTCGTAGCCTGCGTCTACGCCGCAGTTCGCACCTCCTCGAGAATTACGACAAAGCCATGCAAAAACAATTGGGAAACACTGACTGCACAAAAAAAATGGCTATGTCTAGGTCGTCTTCCATACCTGCCCTGCGTTTGCGAGTCTACGACCGGTAACGAACAAAAAATAAGAATCTAACGATATTTCACTTGTCCGAGATAACGATCGAAAGCCGTCTCGTTTTTGCCGTGTCGGACATTATTTGCATGCCTATTTTGATTACATGTATAATACAGTTCGCACAAATGTAATAGGCATACGAGGCTGTTTCCTCTCTTGTGTTATCTGTTTATGGACTCGTGTTAACTATTTTTTGCATTTAGCAAAGCCCTAACAATCTTTGATAGACTTTTTATAATTTATGATATCAAATAAATATGACTGATTGCACCCGTAGAAGTATGCTCGAAGATGCCGAAAGGCGAAACCCGAGTCGTTAATGACAAAACATATGAAATCGTGCAATATTTCAAAAAAAATTAATTATAATATCTGATAGTTTCCGTTGTTCGCTACCATTATTTATAATTTAGAATAAGGTGTGAATATTTTTATTTTTCAGTATGCCTGCCTCAATGTCATGGGATATAACATATGGTACTCGTTTATGGAATCAATGAAAGATGGTTGCCTTTTGTGGCTTGCACATTGAAATATGAAACGAAACTTATTTATGATTTTTCGAAGTGTATAATGATTTGATAAATAACTACCACTGAAAGATTTTAGTAATCTAATAAAATACACTATCTTAGGTTAAAAATGGAATTCTAACTAAAATTGATAAATGCGAATACATTGTTTACATGTGGAGGGAAAAATTCTGACGTATTTTTCACTAACTGAACTGTATAGTCATAAGTCTACTTTTTTTATTTATCAGAATTTAGTTAATTGACTATATAATCTCAATTAAGATAAACATTTAATGTACAATAATAAGTTTTCGTAATACCACTCGAATTTGAGCGATACAAAATGGACTGAAAGATAGTATTCACTTCCCGCTAGAAGATTGGACTCGAGACTTTAAAAATTCAAAACCAGAATTTTTATCAATCAAAAGAAATCAGCCCAACTAAAAGTTACCTTAAGTACTTAGGAGTAAATTTTAAAGTTTAACCCCTGACTGCTATCGTTTCAACCGCTAAGTCGGCTGATTCCAGTGTAAAAATGTCAACAGTGCTCTTTCTAGTAAATTCCATTCATAAGCTTATATTTGTCTTGATAATCTCCGTAAGTTTGTTTATCATTAATAGTGATGAATTATTTTTTCAAGATTGATTGAATTGGCATTCACTTGGTAGAACTCCATTATAACACGGTGAAAAGATAGCAATGTATTTTAGTTCTACAAAATTATTTTTAACAAATATAGTTGATAGCTATTTCGGCTCACGCCATCGTCAGAACTATGCTTAAACTAACATTCGCTTATCTATATATAGCTGTGCAGAAAAGGCACACAACACATCCTCTCTCCTGTTCCAACGGCCTAGCTTGTTACTTTAACACAATGACAATAAATTTTCAAAAATCTAAATGAAACAATATGTGTCTATGACATTAAGATTATATGTGGGACGGAAGTGGTCCTTATGGAAGCAAATCAGACCACCCCTTTGTACAACGGCTGGACAAGTGGCGATACTTAATATTGGAATATCCTTACCAAGGCCTAGAAGAAAACAGATTAACTAAATATTTATGACACGGTGAAAAAATAGCAATGTATTTTAGTTCTACAAAATTATTTTTAACAAATATAGTTGATAGCTATTTCGGCTCACGCCATTGTCAGAACTACTAGATAATTCTGACGATGGCGTGAGCCGAAATAGCTATCAACTATATTTGTTAAAAATAATTTTGTAGAACTAATATACATTGCTATTTTTTCACCGTGTTATAATGGAGTTCTACCAAGTGAATGCCAATTCAATCAATAAATATTTATGCGTTATACATAACACACTGTTAAAATTATTTACACCGTGCCTTAATTTAAATACTAATGCAATCATTATCTAAAATGGCTTTTTAAATCCAAAATAAATCTGGAAAATCCCGAGTATTTCGAGGACAAGGGAAATAAGGGATTGCTATTGTAATAGATGGCTGATGTTTCCCAATGATTGCCAAAATCAGGAGAAGGAAAATTTGTTTGAAATCGATTTTTCACTGTTTATGCTTTTTAATGTGCGTTATGATTTATATCATGCTATTAAAAGAAAAGGTTTTTGATTAATTCACGCCAACGTTTCAGTTTACTGTATACTCGAGCATGTGCCATAAGATTAGCAGTAAGAGTTCAGATAAGCCTTTTTTGGTGCCATAAGGGCATAAAAGCCCGCCGACTGTTTCACAGATGTCTCGCATATATCTTATCGCATTGCGAAGGCAGGCATTCTTCTTTTGCGACCTCTCTCTGCGTGATTCAATTCTATACATCTCGTCCGGCCGGAGCTGAACGCCATGCGCCGCTGATATATTATTTCGAAAGCACACCCTGAATTCTTTATGCGCGCTAAAACCTGGACTCCGCATGGAGATATTATCGTCGAGGACGAGTCGAGTCAAGGACGCCGCCGGCCGACTTCCTTTCGGCGACACAAATCTCGTAGCTACGGTAACTACGTCTAGTTTTCCGCCCGCCCACTCTCGCACTATCCGCCCTTACTATCCTGCAGTCATCTTTTCTGCGGCGGATATAATGTGTCTTACGAAATAGGTTCTAAAGCACTTCGTGTTTACCAAAAAGTACGTATTTTATCAGCTGCGCCATCAGCTGTTTTTACTTGAAAGCAAACATACATATTTGATTTGAAATCTGACAAACTCTGTGCGTATAAATAATTGTAAATATATTTAGGTGTGTTTGTATAATTGGTTGGCAGCTTGAAACAATATTCAAATTGAATTGTTTGTTATTGTTATATTTTAATGTACATATTAATTTTCCTTCAGTTACATTCAATTTAATACTATTATCTGTAACGAGTATTTAAGGCAATAACCGTAAATTTTTATCCTTTTTTTACTATTGCATTGGTTTTTTATTACCTATTATTCATTCAGTATTTAAAAACATGTAATCAATTTTGACCCATTGACGGCAACTTGGAAACATAATTGACCGGATAGATAATCCGAATAATAGAATTATATTATAGTGTAATTTTTGAATTAATGTAAAAAAATTCATCGCTCATAATTGAATAATCTTACACTTCGAGAAACTTTTTGATCATTTTTATATCTACATTTAGTAGATCACGCTTAATAATTCATCTTTAGTATTCATCCAATATTTGAGGGGAATAAACACATGACCTCGGCATCATGAAAATGACTTTTCTTATTTCACTTCTCTATGCATTGTACGTGTGTAAGTGTAAATCGGATTTACTGTGGATTGCTCATCTCTGCAGCGATTAACTACTGTTAGCAATGATGGGGAATGCAAAAATAATAAAAAAGTGAGCGGTTCATAGGTCTTAACGCTCCGTCAACATCGATATACAAAAAAAAAATCGCTTCGTTAGTGCGCCGTCACTCGGCGATTGCGATCATTTTACTGGGAAATTGTAACGATATTTATTTTGTACATAAATATTTTAATGAGATGTATCGATTATTATTATAAAATAAATATGGACTATATTTCTTACTTATAATGTCTTACTTAGAATTCATTACTAAATTATGAAACTTTAAACAAACAATTCTCTTTTCTTCATATTTCCGGCTCCATCGCCTTTCTAGATATATTCTTTTGTTAACTTTGGAGGCAAGACACCCTCGTTAAATTTTACTATTGAATTATTACATCGTTTCAGTTTGCAATTATTTTATTTATTAAAGCGTCATTGTGCTTTTTTGTACCCTTAACAATTAATTTGTTGGAATTTTCTGAAACATTAAGAAATGTAATTGAATTCTATCTATAGTGTTTTCGTATTAAGATTTTTAAGCTCTCTATCATTATGTATTTGACTTTCATCAAAACAGTTCTGTTTATTGTTAAATTGTATTTTTTTAGTGGTTGATATTTTTTGTATTATAATATATTGTTTCGAAATCTTTGCAAAAATGATTAATGATAAACGACAATAAAAATAAAAAACACCATTAAAATGTTTCTTGCAAGTCTAACAAACCATCAAATCAAGTTGCAAACCCAATCTTATATAAACAATAAAGAAGAAGAATGAATTTTGATTATAACAAGTGAATCAAAGTATTGATAAAAACTCCATTTGATACATGTGTAATTGTGATCTGATATCTCAATAAATTGCAATTTGTAATATGGTTTCATAAGATTATGTTGTCTAGTTGTTGCTTTATACATTACATATTTTTGCTAATTTTTGTATTCAGAATCTTAAAGTGTAATTGTAGTAAAAAAAATGAACTAACCTAATAAATTATGCGTAAATTTAACAACAGGAGGAGATTTTAATTCGAAATGCGTATTTTAAATAAACATAAATATATTTGTGATGACAGAATACTTCTATTAACGGAGAGCTGGCTGTTTACGTTAATAGAAAATGCAAAATGTATTTGATACACGAAGAGCCTTGATACTGAAACACAAATGTTGCAGAAAGTCTACTAAAAAAAGCTCGCCGCTTTTCCGAGACGATGATAATTACGGAATAACGAGTAAATATGTCACAGTAATGCGGCAGACTTTGTTTCATTATTGTAAGCGAGGAGAAAGAAATTGTTTTCTCGCCTGCAAGTAAGTTCAAGAGCGGGCATTTCAAAAATAGACGCGTCGCGACGTCAACTTTCGACGTTGGCCGCTTTCTAGTCTCGCGCACCGCACAGCTTTTCCGCGTCTCTGGGAATCTGCGAATTTATTACACTCGCTCGCCAACGACGCCTGTATTAGGGATTCCAAAACTTTTCACTTTGCCAATTGTTAGGTGTTCGGTTAATATTTTTACCAATACAACATAAGTATCCGTTATTATTTCATAAGATTATTCATCTATGCATGTAAATACTATTAAAACTTTGCTATTATTATTTATTGAGCACATCATTTAAAGAATATCGGAAGGTTAAATAATAAAACACAATCTTTAGTACTATTTAGAGCGGAACCGCTTCTGATCTTACAAATATAAATTTGTGGAAATTTTACTATACGTTATGTTTTATTTATTTAAATATAACTAATATATATCAAAAATATAGTTATATACATACATTCACACATAGCGATCGGAAATGTCTACCTGCAATCCTTGTGTTGCCAGTGCATGTCGTTTGCAGTTTTCATTAAGTGATATTTGAATCATGCATTCAAAAAATACTTTTCTTGATTTATTTTGAAATCGAAAAGTTCTTCGGTTAAACGGTTACACACTTAACCGGTATTCCCACCCCTAGTTGTATAATAATATGTGTGATTTAAATTTTTGTAGATGGTCGTAGCCAAAATTATCAGACGCACTTGACGGCGGTCATTAAGATTTATTTTTGTTTATTTTTACTATTGTTTTTTTCGCTGTTTGTAAATGCATGCTCCTCATGTCCCACGCTCGTATGGTATTATCAACATCGTCTTAGATGTCTGTTAGATAAGTAATATTTATTTTCAGAATAACTAATGACGTATCCATAGCTGTATTAATGATTTTTTTTTAAATACCATATCATTGACACGCTGAGTAGATTGTCTCGAACAAATTATGTTACACGTTTGTTGATACTAAACCTAACATAGTGCATACAAATTGAAACGCCGTAATAGTTGACTGCCTAAAGGCGTCGCTTCCTGTAAATATTTTTTCTGATAATAACTGAGTTTTTGTTGATTGGCATTTAAGTGTAGAGCTTACAAGCGCTTGTCTAGTGCAATATCTACGTATAAAAACAATATGTATGTAGCGGAGAAGAGGTTTTTTTAAGTGCTATTTCCACAGTTCTATATTATTAAGATCAGCTATATATAAATAGAAATAAGATTTATACCAGGCATAAAAACCAAGAGTTCATCAACTAAGACAACGGTTTATAAAAATATAATAAAGTATTAATCTAAATAAATAGAGAAAAATAAAATAAAGGTTACTTATAATATGATCATTAAAAGTCATCTTGAAACTGTCACTTATTTTTTTTTATTATTGATAAATTTCTTGTTTTTCGAAATCAATGTCAATATGAATTAATTCAACTTAAACTCAACCAAAATGTATTAATTTATTGACACTGATGTTTTTGACATCGATCTTTGAAAATTTCACCGATCGTGGTGATTGTTGAACTTAAAGTCCCACCGAATGTAAAGGCCGAACTCCAAGTAGGGCATTCATAAATAAGTACAAGTAACGCATAAAAACTTGACCTTGCATTTAGTAAATGTTTCAATGAAATGTCAATGGAACAGATATGTATGTATTATCAGTGTAAAAAAAAAACAGTTACGAGTAAATTGTTCGGCATTTTTAGCTGGAAGCTTTTAATATAAAATCGTAATTGTATTTATTAAATTTTGACTATCTTTAAAATGTTTCTTTATAAATATATTGGCGGTATTTAAATGATTGAACATTACTCTTTTCTCTGCTTGTTATCGTGAGACAGATGATTGTAGCGTGTTGATAATTGATAAGAGCGTGTTAACAGCGTACAAATGTTCTATTCAAGCTACTTTTTGTGTTAAAATATAGCTTGATTTATTCCTGATAATCTTCTTAAGATTGTTTAAAATCAACACTATTCAATAAATTTTTGATATACTCGGTGTCTTTTACACGCTTTCCTAAGCACGAAAGAGGTTAAAGTATGAATTAAATTTTCCTGATATACTGATAGTTGTGTACATTCGTAGCTATATTTTGCAGCTGGTGTACAAATAATTTGGTGCTCCCAAGTTCGCATTTGGTACGACCTTTTAAGTGTTAATTTATCGTGAATCATCAAGCATAAATGTAAAAATTTTATCATAAAACGGGGAATGTAGGAACGGAATAAGTGTACACCCTTGACGTGAAAACACGTGATCTTGACGATATGACAGATGCCTTTAGGCAAAACTCTTCAATCAATAATTAAAGTATGTATGAATAATAATATTGATTGAAACTCACAGTATTTAAACGATTCGAAATAGTCTCAGTTTTTGGGCAAAACTGATTTCTTTGTGTTTGACTTGTTTATGTGTATGTCTAGCTGTGCTCGAGGTCGAGTGGTTAATGCAGTGGTTTTCGTTTTCGATACAGTTTCATACATTAATATTTAAATCTATTTAGGAATTTGTTGACGTGCACAAACTTCTCATACAACTTTTGTAATTGACCAGTTGATAATGTTGGCGATAAGGGAAACCGGCTCCGATCTTAATTTTTTAATTAATATTGCGTTTTATTATTTAAAACAAATATGTTCTGTTATTGTTACGATACCGATTAGCTCAACTAACATATTCTTACTATCAAAAAAAATAGTGGAGCAAAAAAATGTTCTTTTATAATGTTTCGATTTTCTGTTTGAATTAAAATTGATGTATTATTCGATGCAGACTACGGGATGTCTTGAATAGCTTTTGGTTGCCTGAAATGCTCTTTCGCATTCAGGCATGAAAAGGTGCTACGTACGTTGGACCGTCATTGCCGGGCGTATGAAGGTTGCGCTCGATCGATTTCCCGTGACCTCGTGACGCAAATATGCCTATTGACCATTGCACAAGGCGCCGAACACCGGCGTCGTGGCGTCAACTTTACCACCTCGTACGCATAATTTACGACCGCGCTGTTAGAGAAAGTGTCAAACATTTATTTTCGATAGGTTTTCTGATGACGACGGCTCCTAAAGTGGGACATATGGACTACTAGTGAAGAATAACATCGGCAGGTGTTACAACGAATTGTATTTGTTAGCTCTAGCTTTTCAAAATATATTTAATAAATAGGGATGGCATTGGGTGAAAAGAGTAGTGCTCGACGCTCCGAATCTATTTATCCTTTTTGTGAATCACCGCAACCCTTATAGTATTCCGAATTTCGAATCTGCCATCTAAAATAGTGTTTCCGTATACATTTCCTGAAAACCGATCCATCATCGACTAGTTTAAACATAGCTCTCGTACGTAAAATATATCCGGTTGATATATAACGCAGTTAAGTTAAAAAAATCCTTATCGTACTTTTTCTCATTCAAAATTTTAAGTGAAGTTATTTAATAGTTTTATGTTATAGTAACTGCTGAAAATTTCTAAAAGCAAAAATTGCATTAAGTGGATATCTGTAAACAACTCTCGAAAAAATATTTTATTAATATTGAAAACTGTAGCTTCATGTGAAATCGGAATATCACGATGAACTGAATGTTTCTTAATACGTTGGTATTTAATATTTTTTAAAATTAAGTTTAACTATAGTAACATTATTTCATGTTTGAAAATAACACTATGTTTTACTGTCATTGATGAAATAAATATTTTTTCTTAGTTTATGATAAATTTTGCAGTGATTGCTTGCCAAAAATTTTCGACTATTTTTATACTCAAATGATTGCTCTTTTATAGAGAGGCACTATTTATTTATTTATCCGACCCTTATCGCAGTAATAAAGTTACCCTCGTAAACATGAAGAAGTAAGACGCCTTCATGATGGCAATCGAAAGTTGTTTCCTGTAAAGTTTCACAGTTGAACATTTCGATTTTTCATAAGGAAGTCAGTATTATTTTTCAGTTTTCAGCCAAGAATGATCATATAAAAAACAAATGCTGCAATAATTCCACGATACAGTATGCATTTTATTTAAGTATAAAGAAAAATGAAAATGCAATTTTCCACTCAGAATAAACCTGCTGTCTTAATTGAAAAATCATATTGTTGTAAAAAGCACACTTAAATGATAATTAAATAAAGCATTCACTATCATTTCATCCTTTTAAAGGGCCATTTTACTATACCGTTAGTTTGAACACACCAATAGGAAAGCTATCAATCAAATAAATATCGATCATGTTTTCTACTTATTTTTACTTCTGTGGCATACGAAAATGTGAAAGCTTTCATGAATTTTCGAATTTCTATTATTTTTGTAGAGTTAATTACATATGTTATATACAAGTATTACCGTACATTGTCTTCTGGGAGAAGCGTTTTTGAATTGAATTTTAATCAAATTTGAATTGTTACAACTTTGTACGATTGATTCCACATGTTTTGTCACTAACGACTCGTCATTTCTGTTGCATCCGTATGATAGAATGCGTGAATATGCCGAAAGGCGAAATCCGGGACGTAAGTGTCAAAACATGTGGAATCGTACAAAGTTGTACCATCAATCGATATCATGAATTTTATTATGCAACAAGTCAAAATATTTTGTATAATCTTCTACAATATTGATGTCGTAATTTTAATTTCTTGAGCACGGTGTCGCATTGAGGTTGATGGATTTTTTGACAACTATTGGACAGCAGCAATCTTTACAACTGACCTCGTACATTGTGGTCCAGATCTGTGTTTGTTTGATGCGGAGCCTCTGTTTTCAAATCCTTCACTACACGATAAACATTGTGTTTTGATGACACGTATATATTTCACGACTGGCAAAATTCATGTTAACTAATATGGCGACCAAACAATGTAGCAACCTTCTCGGCTAACACCTCGTATTTTTGGATTTCCGTTATTTTTATTGCTATCTGTTGTATTTTGCATTACGATGTTGTTATATAGGAATAATATATTTGTCACGTCATTGTTTAACAATTAACTATGATCGGAAATATATTACGTAATAAGAAAATGAAACTATTCCATTTGGTCTCGTTTAGCGTATAATTACTAATTGCACTAAAACATCAAGAGCTATTCATTATCGGGTGAATAATACAAGCGTTATCCTTAACTCCAGTTAGCAATAATAATTAATGCAGTCAAAATGGAAACATGAGCTCGTAGCTTATTCGTCGGAGGTGCTGTTGCGTACAAACTTCTAACATTAGGCGGGATTATTGGGCGGAGGCACGCGATATTCAAATTACCGGCCCCGATATACGTCAGCCGGGCGGCCATTTCTCGGGCGCGCATTTTCCATTCGTGTCGTGCGTCGGTCCGCCGTCCGTCCGCAGCCCGACCCGACGCCCGAGAGCCCTTTTATCCTCGCCCATTAATTTTATTTTTCTGCCAAGAAAGCCGACGCGTGTGGCGCGGGATTTTTTGTATTCTCTTTTCTGAACAGACCCTGTGTGTGTTTTTTGCGGTGTTCGATGTGCTTCTTAGCGGAACGGGGCATTTTTTCTTGAATTAATGAAACGAAAAGTCTTGCTAACGATTGCAGAACGCGTTTATATAATGTAGACTGTAGACGGTAATCTTTTCTTTTGCGAAAGAAAGGATGGAGCACAGTCGCCATATGACAGTTACTGATAACAGTACTATTCTACGCAGGCAGCAGAGACTCTAAAATATGCTTATATTTTTGTTTGTTTCGCATTCCATTAAGAACTTAAAAAACTTTATTATTTATAAAAGCTTTGAAAACGATCAAGAAAATATATTACTAATCATAAACGTTGGCGAGATCTCTGATTGGTTACTATGTTTATATGTTCAAACAAATGCAAGCTGATTACCATTTAATTTAATGTATTGACTAAGAGTGCTTGATGTCAAATAAGTAAAAGTGCTTGTTTAAATTTTCACCCTTGAATCCATGACATATTTTCAGAATTGTTATTTTTTTTACGTATTAGGTAACAGATTACATAACAGTAAGTTTTATGAAATTATTTTTTTGCTGTTTCTCTTGCAGAAAACAACATTTTTAAGAAATATAGTTTGAGCAAAGAAATATTAATAATACAGTTTGTAGCTTCAAAGCAACACTATGCATTTAATAGTTAAGAACTCATCTACATATGCTATGTAAAAAAACATACAGTTTGTTATGGTTATGAGAGCCGAAGTTCACCCCTAGTTATTGTTACTGTCCAAGAAAAATACCACTTTTACGATGTTAACTGTCACTTCTTAATGTTTGCATTGGCGTGATATTTTAAATAATATAAACACATTTTTTATTACTTCTTTCATACGATACAATTAATCAAAATTTGAAAATAAGTATTAAAAAATGTGCTCTTATTATTTGAAATAGAAAACAAATATGTTAACTAAAGAAAAACTTCAATTTTTTCATACCAATTTCAAATACACTCATTCATTAGGAATATTTTTAAATAAGTTTTGATCAGTATATATAATACTAGCCAACGACCATACCACGTTGAAAGCACCGGCTCGAAACCGAACACCAACCCGCCTGGGCAGCGTGGTGTTGCTATGTCCAAACAACCCCCCTGGAAAAAAAGCAGGGGGAGGCCTTCATCCAGCAGTGGATCGACCCCGGCTGATGATGATGATATAATACTAATAAAAGACTTTTTTTTTTTATTTAAAAGTATTA
The DNA here is from genome assembly GCA_028555115.1 of Himalopsyche japonica. Taxonomy (NCBI): domain Eukaryota; kingdom Metazoa; phylum Arthropoda; class Insecta; order Trichoptera; family Rhyacophilidae; genus Himalopsyche; species Himalopsyche japonica. The sequence continues at coordinate 513,591 of JAHFWJ010000215.1, read as the reverse complement.
TTTGATATCATAACTCTGCTTTGCATTTCGAATTCTTGTGGAAAACATTTTTCATTATAATTGAGTTACATAGCTCAATTGAACCACTAAAATGCTAGTAGTAATGAAGTTTTTTAATATCATATGTGTTCTGCGTAGGCCAAAATATGTTTATTTTTTAACCACGGTTTAAAATGTGGAAATTACTGGTTTTTGATTAACTTATGTAGGATCAATGCAAAACGACATGCATAAATATTATGTTGTCACCGTGCTGCTTAAATTTGTTTGTCAGTAAACAAACAACCCTTCGGAACATCGCGAGTTGTTGTTGTCGAATCGTTGACATTTTTGATGTGTCGCAATTCGTTCCGAGCAAATTATCTCGATACGGCCAGTCCTTGTTACAAAGGAAAATTGCCTAATTTATTATCACTTTGTGTTATCAATTAGGCAGACAAACAATATTCAATAAAAAGTTGGCGGTCATTTTGAGTCGAAGCCGCACCGTCGCCATATTTATTCATTAGTTTGACAGTTTGGCGGCGTTTTTCCGTCCGGCAATCCAGCGGACGCTGTCCGCGCAATTGGCCTTTGCCAATATTATCGGAGACTCTTGACAAGTCCTTAACCCTTCGCTCGCAGTTGAAGAGCTTATTATTGCGTTACGCAATGAAGTGGCATCGAAACGGAACAAAATTTGCGCATTGTGCACTATCGTGTTCAATATCAGATTTATTAAAAATAGGCCAATTGAAGTTAATATTCGATATTAGGTTTTTCACACAGAAAAAATAGTGATGTACATTTGATCTACAAAATTTATAAGTTATATAATTGGCAGCTATTTCGGCTTAGTCCTCATCAGACCAAAATTCATCAAATAGTTACCAACTATATATTTTATAAAATTTGAATTAATCAAAATTTGATATCGAAATTCCATCAAGCACCTTCCGTTGATATCATAAAATATGTTTTATTAATTTTGTACGACTAAAATACATTGCTATTATTTCACCGTATTAGGTTTTTCTGTTAATTCAAATTACACAATAAAAAATACATTTTACGCCACAAATGCATATGAAACAACTAACCTCTGTCGGCTATTCATATTGATATCATTTAATTATATTGATAATCTTGTCTGTCAAATATCATTTGAAGTTTCCACGAGAAGAAAGGGTAACGTCATAAATTTTGTAAAGCTAAAGTTGTAATGCCGCTTGGTTATGACTTTCGCGAATTTGATTTAATTTGCAAAAACTGTACATAACGTAAATGCGTTAGAATGAGATATTTTACTTACTGTATAAGAAGTGAACAGAGAATTTCAGTACTAACTGGGAAAAAAGGTGAGTTTTTATCGTTATACAATAAAACCTGTCGTCTGTCAACTTTTGAGGTTACGTTTTATTTATATTTTCAATATATTATTATGTATTTATAGAAACAATGTGTGTTACAGAAGTTTTTTTTTGTTGTTGTAATAATTATGACCGCAGTATAACTGATCTTTCACTTTCCATGTACACGCTCTTTTTAATGAATCTCTTTGATGAACATCGGGTATTTAACTTTAAAACATTTTTATTATATTGAAATATTTTAATTCTATTAGTTTCTTGCAGATATATTCGTAATAAAACTTAGATAATTTTGAAACATTTTTAATTTAACGTCCGTCTTAAATTCTCACAATACATGTTAAAACCAAAATGAATATTTGCTTATTATACATTGGAATCATAAATATTTCTGGATGGAATAATTAAATAATAGTCAATCGGCTCGGGGTATTTAGGCGAGAATTTAAATGTGTCATTATTCTACATTTGCATTTTTTTTTCAAATGAAATTAAAATATTATTAATATATTGTAAAATTATAGATTTTAAAAATATCGTCGTTGGAATATTTAAGAAAGATGTGACTATTTCAAACATTTCTAAAATAACCTTTAAACGTGATTTTTTAGTAAACAAAAAAAAAACTACGGCCATGATTGTTTGACATTTTCTATCGAAAAATTGTGCGTTTCATTCATACACATGTAATGATTTTGTTTATAATCTGGAACATAGTGCGATAGATCCTAAATAAACAATTTAACGAGTAAAATAACAAGTTCAAGTCATTTTTGTAAAGAATTTTGTAAGTTCAAGTGGACAGATACTTATTTGATTGCTTGAATATGCAGAAAAGCAAACTCCATTCGTTATTGACAAAACACATATAATATAAATGTATACAATTTGAACGACTTAAATTTCAAATGGAAATTAAATTAATTACATAATACTCTTCAACAGTGAGTACATAAAATAAATGTATGGCGGCTTTGGAACCGCTTAACGAACAAACTAATATATGTCTATCGCCGCTCCTTAAGACATTGCAAGGGGCTGTTCGTTTCCGTGCAATATGTAAGCTTATTGATATAGCGCCTTTATAGTTTTATTTACAATTTTTTTTAAAATTTTAATCCTAGCAGGAAATAAGCTTGGTCGTTAAAACATGAGAGAAGATGTATTGTGTACCTTTTCTACGCAGCGGTAGTTCTTGACGATGGCGTGATCCGAAATAGCTATCAACTATATCTTATTTATAAAAAAATTGTAGAGCTAAAATACATTGCTATTTTTTCAACGTGGTATTTTTTAAAATATATCCAAACGCACACTGACTAATTATCATTATTTCAACCATTACAATGAATTTTAAGCCATCCTTGTACAATTTATACTTTAACAAATTTTCAATACAGATTACTATTTGACCCTTTTTAAATTTCTTAGAACGATTTGTTGTATATCTTTTCTTAAGCAGTATATAAATTATAGCTTAAATTTAGTTTCATATTTCTGATATATTTTTTTATCGTTTGAAATTATAATTTGCGATCATTTTATCTGTCATCAAATCTCATCTCGACTAATTTGTGAGAAATAAGGAAGTCTATTTATTTACGCGAGCTTTCGCTCGTCTAGTGATGTCGATTTGGCACATAGTCTTGTTCCGTGAAACCCTTTGTGAACATCACGCTTTTCTGGCGTGTCCCACTTCTGCGCAAGTCGAATCCTTAACGGCAGAACGGCGTTGAATTATTGTGGTGTCTGCGCTTGTGTGCCGAGATTGGCGGTTTGGACACCGTCAGACAAAACTGCCGCTGCCGCCTTCACTAACTTCGTAATACCTCAACAATGTTTTTGTGTCCCGTTCACATTTGGCATCTTACTGCCGAGCTATGGCTAAAAAATAAAAAGACATACCGTCTCCACGTGTGCTTATTTTAACAGCCTAATATATGTAAATTTGAGACACAGGACACCAATTAAATTTTTAGTGTTTAAATCGGATAGATATACGCGACGTGTTTATCTCTGATGAAAATGGAAAATAAGTGGGCACATACCTCATTAAATATTCTTTTGATTATTATCCTTAGCTTTCTTCTATACCAAGAATGGCTAAGCTATCCGATAAAATTGGGGTTGAAAACACAACCATGATCCAGGGTATATTTAGATGCTAATATAATTGAAGATTTTTTAGTATATTATCTTGTATCATTATTAAATCTCTTAGATAACGTTTGAGTATTAAAAATGGTTAAAACATAGATCGCGTGCATCAGTGATTAGCGAAACCGTAACTAATCGAAAAAGCTGTGGATTTAATACAAATAAATTGTAAAGAGAGAATTTTAACACAATGAAAAAATAGCAATGTATTTTAGTTTTACAGTTTTTTTTATGATATAGTTGATAGCTATTTCGGCTCACGGCATCGTCAAAACTATGCTTGAACGAATATTTGCATATCTATATTATATATCGCTGTGTAGAAAAGGTACACACTACATCTTCTCTCATGTTTTAACGAGCTAGCTTGTTTCTTACTCGCAATAAAACTAACAATATTCAAAAATTGTAAATGAAACTAAATCGAAACTAATTGAAAAATCAATAAGCTTACATATGGCACGGAAATGGTTTATTACGGAAACGAAACAGCCCCCATAACTAAAATACATTGCTATTTTTTCACCATGTTTTAATGGAGTTCTATCAAGTCAATGTAAATTCAATCAATAAAAAGAATTTTAAACAAAAAATATGCCTTTTTTGACATATTATATTACGATAATTGATATGAAAATAAGATACGTTTAGGATTCGAACACAAGAAAATTATAATTATCTTGCATTGATTTTACGTCTATAGCTTTATCTTTCATTCTATTTATTAATGTTAATAATAATTATTATTTTAATGTTTTTATTTTTAAGATTTTTATTGATTATCTTAAAACCTTCGTGCATATAATCAACCAACAAGTTTGTAGTCATTCTCAAATGCCACATTATGCAAATGACTAAAGTCCCTAAAAGTCGTTTTAAAACATTTACGACGATTTGTATTCTCACATCATCAATGGTTTTGGTTTTTATTAGAATGTGTAGGTACTAGGCGGTTAACCTTGAAGGTACTATTATCATATGTGAGTTACGTCAGGTATGGTGAGGTTCAAGTACAAGCTACTTTGTTTTTACAGCGTAAAAAAATAACCTTTCTCAACGACATTATTTTGGTTGCACGAAAATTACGTAGCCAGCAATTTGATTGATAATGTACAATGTAAGTTGTTTCTATTTGATTTAATCGAGTAACGCCTACAACTAACTATAAAACAATGTTACTCAACTACATTAAATGTATTTTATATTGACATCAGCGCTTTTAACCCTTTGGGAACTACCAAGTTCAACTTTACTAAAGTTAACACGATGAAAAAAATAGCAATGTATTTTAGTTCTACAAAATTATTTAAAAAAAATATAGTTGATAGCTATTTCGGCTCACGCCATCGTCAGAACTATGCTTAAACTAACATTTGCTTATCTATATATAGCTGTGTAGAAAAGGTACACAATACATCTTCTCTCCTGTTTTAACGGCCTAGCTTGTTACTTTCTCACAATAAAATTATATTTTACATTTATTACAAAAATTGAAAATGGAACAATAGGTGTAATAATAATAAAAGGACAATAAGTTTACACGCGGGACGGAAGTGGTCATTACGGAAGCAAATCAGACCACCCCCCAGTAATAGATTGGACTGATGGGGATATTATTATATTAGTTTGTTCGTTAAGAATCCTTTGTGATAATTGATGCCTATTGATTTCCAGCTGTTCCAAAGCCGTCATTCTGCGACCCTTACTACAAAGATGCAAACATTAGGCGCTGAGTTTGAATTTATATTATGTGATTCCTTAATAACGTGATTAGCGAATTGTGAATCTGTTTTTTTACTGTTATTCAACAGTAAAAAAACAGATCTTACATGTTCCTAAATTTTAACATTTTTTTTATGAAAGGAAAACTAACAAAACATCCATTTAATTTTTTTAGGGCTGTCGCAAAAATGAAATAAAAAATAATTTGTAATTGATAAAATAATATTATTCATGAACATTGTTTTTTTATGAATGTATTGTGCATAATATTCGGTGCAACGCATAGATTTTGTCTTTAAATACCTCGAGGACTATATGGAAAAAAAATATATAAAAATAAAATTTGGACAGCCCTGTAACAGCTGTTTCACTCGAACGTGAATAACATGAGAATAGTTAAAAATGTGAAAATTCTGGGAATCAGATAACATTCTATAGATGATTCTGATTTAAATTTATTTAAAAAAATCCGTAAATATTTATTAATGGTCTTGTGGTGGCGTTTGCGTACCTGCACGCCATGGAGTCTAAGTGGACGCAAAATTGAATACATTATTTAAAATTTGTAGTATTGATGTGATGCTTATTATTGGATAATTAAAAAGGAAACCTTTATTGCTTTTCTTTTCTATCAGTGTTATTGTAAGGCCTTTTATATTTTCCAGGTGTTGTTTTTTTACTTTTATCAAGGCTGCCGTACGGGTTTTTATTTGAGATACCAGTATTCCACCTCTTCGTAATGTTTCGATGATAATTTAAATTATCTACAAATGTCGTGCATTTCTTATTGATTTTTATATTATTTTTGTCCTAACCGCTGTTCTACACACTCATCAAGAACCAGCGACAATAATGTTCATTTATTCATTCATCATTTTACTAAGTACGGCCAAATATTTTTTTATATATATATAAATTTTCTAATGATTCGTGAAATGTAAATCAAAATCATTATTCTGTCTCGAGAAAGGTTGCTTTGATTAGTTTTGTTTTACGCAAATTTGAAACTTTTTAAATACATGGATAAGATTAATAATATTTGTAGTCTCATTTCAACCGCATTGGCTTTTAAGGAAATGAAAAATACATTATTTATGTGAGTTTTACATATCGCACTGTGAGAAAATGTAAAGTGAAATTAATCTTATGTGTTTTTAGTATGTACAAGAGAAAAGTAAATTTAAAAAAAAAAAAACGACGGTAATTCGGAGTGAAACGTCTATTTAAAAATGACGGTAATAACGTAATTTACAATTAACAAGATTTTTTGTGAGATCATAAGATCCGCCTGTATGCCTAGATATAGCCAATACGCGATACCTTCAAGATGTCAACCGCCACTCGCTCGGCTTTCTACCATGCCACGTCAGAGTCATTCAATAATATAGCAAATGAATAACAAACGTTACAAATCGAAGAATTTTGTTTTATTTACAATTCAAATATTTTCGATATATTATATCAATATATTTGACGATTCATCAAAATTTACTCAATTAATTAAACTAACAGGTTTTAGTGTTTATAAATCTTATCAAATGCAATTGATTATCATTATCATCGAATTTCAGAAAAGTTATTTCAGGTATATGTTTGGATCCTAGCCTAGGTTCTGTGTTTTCCCCTTGTAATCAATTTCTTATTTATATAACCAATGCAAACTGTTTATTGTATGACAGTTCTGTTGCAAGGCGGAATCGGGGTCGGTGGTGACAAAACATGTGGAATCCTACAAAGTTTCAACAATTCAAATTTGATGTGGAAATTCCATCAAGCACCTTCGGTCGATATCTTCATTTTATTCAGTTTTGTTAGTGTTAACAAATCTTGTGTAGATTATCATGACTAACCAGGATATGTTTCCATACAAAAGTTAGTGCTTACACGAGCTTTGACACTGTTAACACCATTACGTTTTTGAGTATCGTCTATCACACTCTGATCAACCGTCTTAAGAGTTGCGACGCTAGCAGTCAGTGGGTTAAGTAACTTTTTGTATGCTGGTTCTGACTTTTCAAATGCATTTTAGTTGAAAAATTTTCTAATTTATTTTCTACTTACGGTCGTTTTGTTATCTATTAATTATTATTATTTTCGTTCTAAAATTTATGTCTATGATTTTGTTGACATCGCTACTGACCATGATGATCTAATATAGTTGTAGATTGTCCCTATTTCCTGACGCAACGCATTCGACATTGATTATATATTGATTTCGGTCAATATGTGGCGTGTTCACACATGAAATTCAAATGGATTATATATTATAATTTAATTGAGTGAAAATATCAGTTCATAGATATTTTCTTTACACTAGTGAACAATTATTTAAAATCGATGAAAAAATATACAACCATGAATATTAAACTATTATGAAAAGACAAATCGTCTGATAATATGACTGAAAGCTTTTGTGAAAAATAAAAATCGAGATACAGATTATTCAACTTTTCATATATTTATTATTCAATGGAGACGACCGTATTACCTTTGAATATAATAACAGTCAGTTGAATTCACAAGGCTTGAATCGAAGGCCCCATAACACCTTTTTAATACAATATTCCAATTGTGAATCAACTTACAATGTTTCTATATTAAAGTATATAAAACATTATTTGGTCGCATAGTATAGAAAACCTCGTGACTTTTTAATCCAAGGTATTGGCGGTTTATTTGCTTAGTGCTGGGGACATCACGTTCCGCAACGTGTATTTGATTTAGGTTTTCGAGTTAGCAATTATGTTCATCAAAATAAGTTTCTTTACTTTGTCAGGCTATCATGCCCATCTGAGTGCGAAATAATTTACGGGTGTTTTTTTAGTGTAGTTTAACGTACGAGATCTGTTGAAATTTAATACATATTTAGAATGTGCATTATAAATTCTTCACCAAATTCACTTTTGATTAAATTTACAAACGTAGCTTTTTCCCATTGCGAGAATTATTTTGCGTATTTAAACATTTCTGCGACGTGAAGCTTTGAACGATTTTCATGGTATGTGGTTATGCCTTATATATCTCACGAGAGATGTGACATGTCACAGCGCGGCGCGGAGATGTCATAATAATTCTTCTGATTCGGGACACCGAGTGCAAGAACACAACTTTACTTATACTACTCGTTCGCTTTTGCAGGAGATTGTGACTGTATGTCACATTTTATTCTATACGTATTAAGAAAATGATTACTGACATTGTATGCATGTATGGGTATATTTAAATTAAGTGATGTTTAGTGGGCGTCGTCAGCCCAATGCGCTTTTGCGGTCGATCAAATCAAAGCTCCTGCCGTCAACCTACGATCCGCGGTCCACAAAAATTATAAAATATATACTAAAAAACAGCCATATTTTGAAATACCTTATCAAGCCGTTTCATGCTGAGCCACATAAAAGATAATCCGACACCGACTATTTTAAGAATGAATTCAGAAGTATTAGAGTTAACCAAACTAATGGAGATTATCAGGTTATATTAAACTTTATTTCAATAATACCAAAAACAACTCTTGAACGAAATTTTTGCCACTTTTTGATGGAAAGGCTTGATATTTTAAACGATAGTAACACATTTTTAGTGCCTATTTCCACAATGTATTTTATGATCAGGACTGGTTTCGCTCATCGTAAGCAATATCGACGGAAACTTTGCCACTATTCATTTTCTTATATTTTTAAGTGCCAGTTGTCGACACATTGCGTTCAGCCGTCTCTACTGTTGAGACGCTAGCGGTCAGATGGATAATTCTAGTGTTTGAATGATGCGGACATATTGTGAATGAAATTTCATTCGCTATATGGCGTATGCGTAACGTCTAATAACCAATATTTTTTTTTGTATATTTCAATGTATATTTTCTTTCATTTGGGATGTAATGCTAGAAAAATTTTAGGTCTGCTTATTCATTATTGAAGAGAGTAAGTTGTATTTAGAAACAAAGTCTTTGACAATATTTATAGGTACAGATTTGTTGCCAGAGATAATAGAATCAAATATATATCTTCCTCTTGCATATTACTTTGGTCGACGGCATTTGTATGCATTTGTATGCATTCTTTGTGAATATAAAATTTTCATTTATACAACACAATTAGACAAAAGTTTCAATTACAATGTTTAAATGATCAATGTATGCTTGTTTGAATTATTTATTTTAATATAAAATATTTGACAGTCTGCTGGTTTTAGCAGTAATCACGCCATTGTGAAGAGATCAAAATTATTTCAAGGTCTTTTAAGGGACTCCATTCTGGCCGCAGTTCGTGGTATTGAAAAGGTCGGGAAAGCATTTTGGTCACCCACTGAAAAAATGTCGGCCTCTCGGAGATGGACCTCAGACTCGCGGTGACGTACTGCCACATAATTTTCAATCGCATCTATTACACGCGTTATTATTAACATATCACTCCTTGTGTATGCGATCTCGAATTTGGTCCCACGGTTGTTTCGCAGCTGACTAATGCGAAATAGATACCTAACTTATAGCTCACGGGAAGAAACGAAAAAATGGTCATATAAATATATCAAGTATAACACATGCAGTAGATTTATTTTTAATTTTAGAAGTCTTGTTCTGAGATGAAGGGAACCTTCGAATATGCTTGAAACATTCGATTAACCCATACAAAAAGATTATATATACGGATATTGACTTTAGAAAGGCAAAAGCAACAACACAGATTTTTTTACTTGAAAAACAGAAAACCGACACTACTTAAAAGTTTATAAAGACCAATAAACTGATTTTTTTACTCAATTAAATATTTTTTGAGATGAGCCAGTAATGTACTGTAAGTCTATTTTCCTTGTTGCAAATTTGATTGGCCCCCGTTTTTAATCTTCCAAAATAATTTTTGACAAGCTAATTCGACATTTGCGGCGTTCATCCTTTTGGAAGAACGAGTATGTAGTTTTATACAGTATAGATAAAAACCTTAGGATTACGTTCGTTTGTTTTTGTTTGATGCTACAAATTTATTGAATAATCAGAACTGAATGAGTAAACTCATTGTGAGCATTTTTAATTCACGCAAACTAATAACTGTACAATTTGTACAAAAAGGAGTTTAAGTTTTATAAATCAAATGTGTTTCCCTTCAAGAATTGACTGTTAAGTTTATTAAGCGATTGTTATTTTTGAAGCCTGTCTATTTTTACCCGTTAAAATTACAGCTGATACCTACTTCTACTATGGTGTGCTAATTACTCTGGCGTAGCAAGAGTAATTAGCACACCATTACTTTTGTGCTATCCTTAATTTTTAGTAAAAGAGAGGTTGAGCAGCCGAGTAACAAGCTTCTCTCGTAGAAAACACTCTTCTTAACCCTATGATTGTTAACGTTTCAACTGTTGAGACGGCTGATTTTACTGTGTTGATAGTTAATACCCGAAAATATATGAATTAGCACTGATAAAAACCTTCTTGTACTCGCTAATTTTTGAGTTAATGTATTGCTTGATTTGTCCTGACAAACTCAATAAGATTGTTTCAAACTAATATTATTTAATAAATGTTTAAAGTCTAGGTGTTGGAATATCCTTTATATGGATCTGTAGGGAATGAGTTAAAGTAACCTCAATTATAATAAGAGGACGTTTGTAGATATCGGTAGCGGATATAGATTATATTAAAACGTCTACTATATTTTTAGCGGTGATGTAAAATGCACCATCTTAAAGATATACGATTTTAGAATTTACGTGATTTCAAAACTTACAAAAAGTTTTAAGTTTATTAATATTGAAAACAGGAATATTTATATGAAACTATCTTAATTGATATAATATACTAATTTAGGTTTATTTTATCTTAGATTTGGTGTGACCCTGAGAGACTCAACGTCATCCCGACATCGGGCGAAGAAGGCGGTAGCAGAGTCAGCCTGACTCTGGGGGATGATGGACACGATCAAGTAAACAATAAAGAGGCGAGGCGTCGAAATTGGAGTGAGTATTTATTTCTTCAATCATATTGAGTCTTACGGTATTCTTCCCATCTATAAGCCGTAGGATTGATGCATTTTCTTTACACTGATTTATGTTGGTAGTCCTTTATTCAATATGTGATTCTATATAATCATATTAATAAATTAGAGATTATCATATAAAAAACACGGTGAAAAAAATAGCAATGTATTTTAGTTGTACAAAATTATTTTTAAAAAATATAGTTGATAGCTATTTCGGCTCACGCCATCGTCAGAACTATGCTTAAACTAACATTCGCTTATCTACTATTCACTAAATTTTCAAAAATTCTAAATGAAACAATAGGTGTCTATGACAATAAGTTTATATGTGGGACGGAAGTGGTCATTATGGAAGCAAATCAGACCACCCCTTTGTACAACGGCCGGACAAGTGGCGATACTATTATGTTAGTTTGTTCGTTAAGAATCCTTTGTGATAATTGGTGTCTATTGATTTCCAGCTGTTCCAAAGTCGTCATTCTCCGACCCTTACTACAAAGATGCAAACATTTAGGCGCTGAGTTTGAATTTATATTATGTGATTCATTAATAACGTGATTAGCGAATTGCGAATCTGTTAAATGGAGTTCTACCAAGTGAATGCCAATTCAATCAATAAATTACAAAAAAAGTAATACTTGTCATTTAATCTAGGCCATTGCTTACCTAGCACCGTTGGTTACCTGCCGAAATCGTAACGTATCTGGCATAGACCAACATAAGTAAACGAACCACTTAGAATGAACGAATCAAGCATTTACTACCTGTGTTCTATTAGATTTCTTTTGAAGCGTTGACTTGCTAAGTCACATTTGTTCTGAATTATGATCATAATTTTGGGCTCATGAGACATCGCGATGTCGGAAACTTTAATAATTAAGATTTTGAAAAACACGTTTCAATTATTTTTCTTAACGTCACTATTTATTGAGTCATGTGTGTACTCCTCATAGCAACACACAGTGATTCAAATTTTGTTTTGTCAAGCTGCATACTGCATACGGGTTCAACATGAGTATTTTTTTGCTTCTCAATTCCGAGAAGGAAAAAATTTGTTGCCGGAAAAGTTGTATCTTTATATACACGCCTTTTCCTGGTTTGGCGAAGTTCACTTTGCGGTTTCTTACGTAATAATAGGTGGACCTTTAAAATGCATTAATCATTTTGTTCTTACATATTGTTGGAAGGGTATACTCTGACTGTGTTTTTTTTAAATTTCTTTTTGTGCAGTGGATATCGACTGTATACGCTGCCTATACAACAAGGAAAATTATTATATTTATTGTCTTATTATCTCTGATGATTGATATAGTTTCAAAAAATGCATCTAATATATGTACTTGTAAAGAAATCGAAATATGGATGTCATCGAAACAGCGTTTTACTAAATGCATCATACAATATCACCGGTAGGGATTGCATTACCGGTTTACCGGTTAGCCGGTAAATGGCCCAAAATGAAAAATTTACCGGTTTTTACCGGAAATGTTTTTATCGCGAATTAATGCTAGATACAAGCATATTATAACGAATTTTTATTATGATACATGCATGAGGGAGTGAGAAGTTTTTTTTCAACTCCGGCAACATTGATAAAAACTTTTTTATTCGTCACACTGGTGTCATATGTCATCGTGATCGCGGTCACCGTGATGTCCACTGCATTCTGCAGCTGATTCTAGTTTTTATGGGATAGATAGCGAAGAAAATTTGTATTTAGGTACATATTCAACTATGTTTTCATTATACCAATGAAAATAACCATTTATTAATAAATTGTATAATCCAATGCATTGTTTTTTAAAATTTTATTTTAATTGTGAATCACATTCATAGATACAAATTATGCATACATGTATAATATATATATATATACTACATCAATAAGTTAATGGATAAACTAATAGTTTAGCGAATGAATTTCTTACAGGCAGGTAAACCAAATATTTCATAGTCGTAATATTAATTAATCAATCTTTGTGTGGCAAATAATTAATTATTCGATTTTCTTAAAAAGTACACATACAACATACATATATTCACCTGCAACATATTTAAAGTACATTTTATGACATTACTATTCACCTGAAATTTATATTAAATTATTTGTTTCAATCCTGGATACCATTTTTAGTGAAAGTAGCCATGTACAGTTATACTTTAATGATATAATCCACGTCTTATTATTTTTTTCATTTACCGGTAAAAGGTGAAATTATTTACCGTTTACCGGTTATTGAAATTTGACGGTAAATTGCTATCCCTAATCACCGGTGATTTTTTTTATAAACGTTAGAAGAAATCTTTAGTTGTGATGTCTATTTTGTAGAAAGTTTTTCAGCAGTTAAATTTTACTGACATTAAAATACAAGTAATACATTATTTATTAGTCTTATTAAATATATATACATAAGTATAGACTCAAATTATCATACGCGAAACCACCTTTCGATAAAAACTTTTTAAGTAGTCACGTATCACAAATCAACTATAAAATTTTTAAAAATCTCCAAAATAACACATATGATTTACGTTTTGAGATAACATTACATAGAATTTAAAGATACTAAAGATTAAACAGGTGGAGTCGTGAATTATTTTCGATTAGATTATTTTGAAAAATAATTCAATGAACAATTGCCAGATTAGATATATCTCTATTATTTTTAGATGCACAAGCAAAAAAAAAAATGAAACGACTTTGTTTCTAATTAATTCACTAAAATTATTTGTTTTTTGAAAACTCATTCTCTAAAAAATAAAATGTTGTAGGTATTAATAATTATTAATAATACGTAAAAAAACAATTGTAAAATTCAGCTTAGAGGAATGATGATTTGAAATAACGTTAGCCAGCCATTACTCGTGACCCGATGATAAACTTCTTATCGATTTTTTTTCTGCATGAATATTATGATTTTTTTTATTGTATACGAGAGGCTAAAGTGGCCAAATGTCTAGTAGTCCAATTCGTTATCTACCGATAAGAATTAAAAAATAATAAAAAATATGATTCAAGTAGTCTTATTTTATGATTTGTACTCAGACAAAAATAAAATGTCATGATTTAATTCAATAACATCGCAGTATAGATATTATTGGAAAGGGGGTAAGTATCTGCATTTTTAATATTGAAAATTGAATGTATTCATTGAAAAATAAATCTTATATTGATCTGAGTGAGTTTGCTATTTTCAATTTTTTTCTTGTTTACAGAGATCTGATATCAATTATACTGTAAATCAGTCAACATGTTAATTACACATAATTGGAAAAAATACATTTTTCGTTTTTTACCTGTTGAGAACACATAACTTTTTTGGTATCGCGTTCCCTCGACGCGTAAAGGATATTCCAAAATCTAGTTGAAAATTGGCAATCGGTGGGTTAATTATATAATTTTTATAATACCATCGATATGGTTATGCATGATGCTTGATTTCTTTATGTAATACATACATATTTTGTTTTTCCTAAAAGGACGTCAAAACTTTTATCAGTGCATAAATAACAATCGTACGAGTACTTAAAGAATAGATACCAGAGAATGGCGATAATAACGTTAGAAAAATATTTACACCGACTTTAATAATATTTTTTGTATTATATATACATGTATGTAAGAGGGAAAAAATTCCAGGAAGACGTACAACGATTTGATTACGTATTTACGACTAAAGACACGTAATTTAAGCATCAAATTTCATAGCTTTCTGATGATGTGGTGTTTTTGGTATTAATATATATATATTAAATGAGACATATTTGAATTAGTATGTTATTTCGAATCTGTTAGTAATTCTTACTATGTTTATTTGAATTAATTAGAGTCTATATCAAAATGCTTAAAATATGTGGCTCTACTTACGGCAAACGGTAATAATCATAATTTTGCTGGACTAGGTACGGAGGAAAACCTTTCAATATTTTCTTTTTTTAAATTTGAACACTTATCTAATGAAATCTTTATCGGCCATCATTTCAATGCTCGCGATCGCCGAGTTGCCGATGCTTGTAGGATATCGTAACGATATTAAAACATCATTATTGTTGATATATTTATTTCCGCTTAAGCCTTCCACTATATATTAAAATATTTGTTTTAATAAATGTGATATTGTGAATTTACGTACACACTGAAGAAATCATCAATGAACGCTTATCTGAATTATTTTAAATTTTTTGCTGTTTATGTAAACTTTATGAGTTCATCATCTAATGCTGTATTCAAAATCTTATTTGATAAGCAATCAATTCGTGTAAAGTAATATTGTTTACAAAAACAAAAATATGTAAATTTTATCGGCAATCGGAAATGCTTTTATTCAAAATACGCTGTCGATTCAATGAGCGTTGTTATCCGCGCTTGCGCTATCTGCTAATTAAAAAACTTCATTTTAAAATTCCGACATCACTTCTCTTGTGGATTATAATTAATATATAAAAAGTTATTTATAATTTACAATGGTACAGTAAAATATATATTATAACATACTAGTTTGAACGATCCGTTAACGCCAAAAAAATTACTAAGAACTTTTATTAAGATACGTCTACCGGAGATCATATGCTCCACATTGAAAGAGGACGCGAATAAAAAATATGAACATTTTAAAGCGTTAATAAAATGCAATCAATTGGTTCGTGTTGCAAACGTCGTGTGCGGGCAAAAATTTTTTGGGGTGTTCTTTTGAATTTGAAAACGGTTTTAATTCACTTTTTTACAATACGCTATGATAAGCAGCCTGTGTTAAGAGATATAAGATTTATCATTTCAATGTGTTCCTTAGGGCGATGGCCCCAGTGTTCAGATTCAAAGATTGGTTTCTAAAACATGTATCATGTACACGCTTGTAATTACAGCTTGCAAAACTACCCACTAACTTGTTTTAAGTATTCTATAAATAGGAATATACATACTTGTATGGCGAAAATTGTTCGAGTACTTTAGTTACATGTTATACTGACTGACTATCTAACAAATTCGGCTCCAAAAAGATGTTTGGAATGCTCAAGGCCATGTAATATACAAAAATTAGTAGAACTAGAGGTTAAGGACACCGGCGGATTAGTAACTCGTTGACCGCGAAACTATTAAAAGAATATTCCATTATGCTTGAATTATACCAGCTGACTGAGAATCTTGCACATTTGTTGTATTATTATAGCTAAGTTTTTAATTCTTGTGTCAAATGCTTGTTTTCAATTTTACTTTGGCATTGAAATCATCACCGAAAGTTTATATATATTTTTCAATGTATGTTTTTATAGAAATCTCGATAATTTATTGACTAGTGAACCGTTCCCTGTTGTGCAATATAACCATCATTAATATGTACGCCAAATATATTTAATTATCGAGATAAATCAGGCTATATTTTGATATAAAAAATAGCTTAAGATTTGACATTATTATATGTAAGTTGTTTAAGTGTGCTAATTATTAATATTCTACAGTTGAAACGAAAACAGCCAGAGTGTCAAAAATATTATTAAAAAGCTTAACCCTTTCTCTACTAACGTATGAAATAATAGTGAGTGATAGTGAATAGAAACAATATAAGCAACGTTAAAACTTTCGTTTACAATCTAATCTCTGTTGAAATATCAGGTGATGAGTCCTGAAAATCTATATGTGTTTATACTTTACAAATACTACAAAATTATTTTCGAAGTATCGGTGTAGGAATATCTTTTACATGTTTTTAGTAGGGAAGGGATAATATTCCGTTTCTTGTTGACATTTCGATGTTTGCATTTAAAGTATACATATATGGAATTAATATATCGTTCAATAAGTGATAAATGTTTGATATTCAATTAATAAGATGTCTTTATAGATTGTAGTTTGTTTACATTTCTCAATTACATTCATATCCTCTAACCGATTATAATTCTATAAAATGGAATATGTACCATTTTTAACTTTTGCTTTTGCAATAAAGGACATTTGGCAAAACGCCTTTTTTCCAACCCAAACAAAATTCTGTAGTATATGTTACCTTGCCCATGCTAGCAACTGGGGAAGCTAACGCGAATTATCTTTATGCTACATTGTTGAATGATTACTGTCGTCAGCACAGTATTTTGTATGACAATTGTTGTATATTTGCAGAGGTTTTTCTTTTACAATATTGATATAGAATTTCCATAAAGCACAGCCAGTCGATATTTGTGAAATTATATATATTAAAAGCTATGATGTTTCATTGTTAGTGTATTATTATTTTATAATAATTTGATCGCCTTGCGTACTTGGTCGGAGGATGAAATAAAAATAACACGATAGTAAAATGCGATAGACAATCTCATAACTACGGGGCGCATCTCAACGTTTGTATCATGCAAATATCATGTATTAATTCAAATTTGACTTGGTAGAGTCAACAACTTAAACCGGTTGGTTGAATTTACTGGAATGATTTGCGATATTATTTGAGGATTTTGTGCGACATCGAATTAACGAAAATTAGTAACTTTTAGGCGAATAACTATGAAATAAATTGCTCCTCAATAATGCTCGCTTGATGTCTATCATCATATTATATGGCAAACTTAACACGGAGATTATTCTGGTTGGGTATTCAATTTTATAAACTGGTTTTATTTTTTCTGTTATATCAACTGTATCCATCTCCCGACTAAAAACGAGTACATCGATAGGCAGGTCGATATGTAGATTTTATATTTGCAATTTTATAATCTGTAACACCGGTTTGCTAGTACAGGCCTTACGGCGGTCTTTTTTAGGAAACTATATCCACGTGAACATTTTGATTACTCCATTATTCTAACAGTAATTATAATTATAATTTACCGCGGATAAAAATCATTTAACATCGTCTATTAAAATTATTGTGCATTTTAATTACGCGACCGACTTTTTAAAGTGGCTAAAAATTGCAATATAATGACTTATTTTATATTTTATTTCTCATTTTTAGATGTATGCATAGATGCTAAAATCGTGCGTATATAATAAGGTATCGCAATTTAACCTATTTCCTACTGAATCTCGTAAAGGATATTCTAGCATCGAATGTTTCAAACATTAATTTTGCCGAGTTGGAAAGAAGGCCATTTATGCTAACTGCCATAACAAATCGGACTCTATTTTAATACAAAAATCAGTTAATAACGCTCGCGATGAGCGAAACCGGTCCTGATCATCAAACATAGTGAAAATATTACTAAAAATGTGTTGTTATTATTTTAAATATCATTCATAACTTTCTACCAAGAAGTGACATTAAACGTGACTAAATGTTGTTTTTCGTTACTTAAATAATAAGCATTTACTTGTTTTGAATTAAACGTCATGTACAAATGTAGATTTTTCAGGATGTTAAATGTAATGATTATTGATAACAATAGATTAATGATAACTATTAATGATGGAGCTTTTTGATATTTTTCCTTACTAACTTCATCGTGTGTCATCGAATTTATATTCAAATGAGTAAGTTGATTTGCTTGCCGATTACAATAGAAATAATAAATGGGTTATTTTCTTACCTTAGAGTTTTAAATACATATTTTTTATGTATGCACTTTACAGTAATTGTAATTAAAAACGAAAATACCAAAGATAATGTAGTTTAAAATACACGTCCAGCGAATGGATTTCTCATGCGTGGTAGATATGTTCAGTCATCAATATTTAATTTAATCGCTCGTATGTAGGAACATTTTGAAATGAAGCGGCAGTCTAAGGCCAGTGCGCGCAGTATTGATTAATTTATATGAGTCGAAAAATGTTAAAGCTGCGTTGCGTTCTAGGAACTGAGGACGCGACCTACCTAATGATCGATTGTTCCTCACTCCTCTTTGCATGGAGAAGTAACGCTCGAATGTGTATTGTAATCTATTTTTACAAAGAACCTATGAATTTAATAAATAATCATTCAAAGTCACAAACGGTACGATTTCCGCATACAAGCCGGTGAATATGAAAATATAAACGCATTGATCATACATATTTTTGAGAATATTATGTTGATGTTGAATCTTCTATGTAATTTTATTATTATTACATATAATAGAATGGTTTTAAATTTGTACAAACTACATATAGCAAAATGGTTTGCATCATAGACATGTGGGGGGGAGGGTCGGGTTTTTGCATGACGTTTGCACGAAAGCCCCAAATATCTAGATACGTCACGGGTTGAAAAATGTCTAAATTGAACGAATGTAATTGTGAAAATGTATTTTCTCTAGTAAAAATATGGATTCAGGCAGCGAATATGTACTAAACCTGTCAATGACAATATCGTGCTGTTTCTTTTCAATGAAAGTTCTTAAACGAATTTTATATCGCTGAAAAAAATCTGCTACAATCTTCTTTGATACGCAGAATATATTTTAATACGCTATCGCCGTCACATATGTAGTTTTTTTAAAGAATAATATACTCTAACCATAGCGACAATTTTTGAGGGTTTTTTTGAAGTATCAGAATGATAGAGCGTTAAGATTTTTTCAAGTGTCTTTCACCTCTCATGTTTTGGTTTTTTTGTTGTTGCATTTTTTTTCTGTCGCTGCAGAGCTGAGTAATTCACAGTAATTATTTGGAAGACTTCGTTGTCATCGAAATTCCTTCATTGCAACCGAAACCTTTGAAATGTAGATCTGGTGTTGAAATGCAGTGTTTTTGTTGGACCACAGACATATTTGCGAGGAATACGAACGATGTTTGCATATACACTTGAAAAGTTTTGTGTTCATACACAAAAATTGATCCATAATAGTTTTGCCGCTTTATCAGTTACTTGTACCACACCACTTCGTTTATACGCGGTTTATGACAATCTTGTAAAATCAGATAATTTTTGCTTTTTGTAAGGTTGTTTAATTGTACTATGTGTAATAATCTCAACCGGCATTTCGAAAATTCCCGGAAACCATTCTCCTTGTTCAACATTTTTGAAATTATATATATCATTACGGAGCAGTGTTAATGTTACTAAATAGTCAATTAATTTATATAAATTATTTTTTGTACAATTATTGTTTACATAGAAAAAAATATTTATACGCCAGCAACAGCCGGCGTATCACGTCTAATCCACTCAATAAAGTTTTAAAATTCAAGTTTGCTTAAATATTGAAAGATCTGTTTACTCGAAAGCTTTTTTCGTAATAGGTTTGGTGTAAGTATATGATGCGGGCTTTCGGCCGAGAGACTTGCCAATCTATTATAACTATAAGACATAGGCGCATACAAGACATAAAGCCTTGAACTCGCATTTTTTGTATTCGCTATGAGCCTGTTATGTTCCAGCCCGTAGAGATATAATATATAATATGCAAACCATTAAACATACCTATAGGAATAAGCTCGCACAACCGCATAGCATTTGCAGCTATGGAAGACTACAATTACAAAGCTTAGACTGCCGTGTTTTTTTCAACGTATTACCGAGTTGTATTAGTGTTGGATTGAATCATGCCGAGGCAACACTGAACACGTCATGATTTTCAAATATCTTCTTAATATTTTGTATAAAGCTATAAATATATGCAGTATTATTGTATCGGAACGCCTCCGTCCATAAATAGAAAAGTTGTTTCATAAAAAAAGTAGTTTGAAAAGCTCTCATTTATCGATCGGGTGTAGCGCTACAAGTTTGTCGAGTCTTTTATATGTAATTATGTATTAATAATTCAAATATTGTCAGGATTCGTGAAACGTCTAGTGTTTTTTATATATATATATATATATATTTACACATAAGTATGCGAGATCGCTAAAAATGTTGCAATTAACACGTACTTTATCGCTAGTGCAGATTTTGCGGTTTGCTTAGGCCCTACAAAGGCGTTCCACTTTTAAAGATTTAGAATTTTTTTATAACCATATAAAGGTTATCATATTTATGTCTTCTTGAATGTTGTGAAGAGGTTCCCCATTATATTGTAAAATATATTTGCAATTTTTATTTTATATTAATGGTACAGTGTTTGCTTTCTTGTAAATTGTCAATACTTCACAGATTTATAATTTTTACAACAATGGTTAGGACCGGTTTCGCTCACCGTGAGCATTGTCAAGTGATATTATAGAATTGTGGAAATACTACTAAAGATTGAAATTAATTTCACGCTGAAAAAACAGCAATGCATTTTAGCCATCATCAGATTCATGTTTGATGTCGTGAGCCGAAATAGCTATCAACTATGTCTTATAAAAAAATTGTAGAACTAAAATACATTGCTATTTTTTCACCGTGTTATAATGGAGTTCTACCAAGTGAATGCCAATTCAATCAATGAAATTTATTTATTTAAAAATAACACCTTTCCACGACGAAATGACGGTTGAAACCTTAAATAATATGTAACTTTACAATTCAAAACCGGTATCTGACTTAGAAAATTATTTGCAGCCGTAAGTATTTCAAAAAATGCATCAAACAATGTTTTGAAGTTGAACGTATACTTTCGCTATTGAATAGATTAAAAAAAATCGATATTTTTTATGTAATTTAAAAGATATTGTTATTGTTGTTCTCTGCGGTTGATATTTACTGGAAATTTTAATTATAAAGTAACCCAGTGAACTCGTTTGACTTAGCAAGGAAAAACGTGAATTTTCGAATCGCTGAGTTTTCGGCTAGCTGCGGTCGGCTCTTCCTCGCCTTGAAGCGGTTTCGCGCTTCGGTCACCGCTGACACATTATTCAGCGAGGGGTACCTCCTCGCCGTCGAGAGCTCGGCGCCCATTGTGCGCTGCATTCGCGGCCGAGGTAATGGATATGACACAGCTTATATAAGCGACCTTGGGCGGGCCGACAGCCCAAAATCGCGACTCGATCCGTGTGTTGGTGCAATTCGCATGCATTTTCGCTCGCCGTACACTCGTTTCACTTGTGTACTGCGCGGCTACATAATATTGTTGCGTTGTTTTCGCATTGGAAGCGTGGAGTGCCTGTTATCGTCCGGGTTTCCGCTCTGGCCTTGACGATGATAACACCGAATAATACATAATGGAAGTCGAGTGTCATCATAAAAACACAGCGTTGAAATATGTGCATTAATTTATTGCGTTCTAAATGCTTTGCATATTAACTCATGCGTGCGTTTCACGATTTATTTTTACCTATAACAATTATGTTAACTCCGTAAATGTCAAAATACAATCTAGTAGTGGTGATGATAAATAAACATATGGAGATTTTTAGGAAAAATCGGATCATATTATAATACGAAAATTACCTCGTATACTAGAGTTTTAACACTCATATAATTTTAAGTTACAACTACCAATACAGGTTAACAACTTGGTTGAATTGGTGATTTTAAAAACTCTCTGAAAACACTAATAAATCCGAGCTGTTGGTGTGTGACAATGCATGAAAGACATCTATCTATAAATGGCTAACTTGTTATGAAGTTTTAAGAAAGTTTTTCATACACCATTCTATGAAACCAGATGCATTTTCGTACTATTATTTTTTAATGGAATATGACCAAAATTGTACGACTAATAAGAGATTTTTGGGATTTGATAACTACTTTGTACTGTTTATAGTATTTCAACAAGGCGTAGAGAAAAACAAATTAAAAAAAAAACACATTATTATAGTACGATCTTATGTTTCTTGCTTAAATATTTGTCAGCTGAATATTTTTTTTTTATTTTTAAATACTCAAAAATTAAAAAAAAAATATGTGGTCCATTCGAAAACTGAAGTCTGTACTGGCCAGACTTTGGAGTCGAGACGTCAAAGTCTTAAATAACCAAATAGCTACGATCATATTTTTTATTTAGAAAGATTAAATACTTTTTTTTAATTAGAATTAATAAAAGCAATCTATGTTTGCACGAATGCGTAGGGTTCGTGTGTCGGCATACGAATGTAAGTATTTCTGAGAGAGGAAGTTTTTTAATGTGTTTATTCTCTATAGAATTACACATACTTGTTTCAATTTTATAACATAACTAGGAATTGCGAAAATTTGTAAATAGTAAAGTTGATATTAAAAAAAAATCGTAGTCAGAATGTGGGTGAATTTCGAAGTCACATTTTTGCTTGGTGTATTTATTGAACATCGCTTTATATGCAAACTTAATTTGCGACGTCACTGTTTCGTTCGTTAGAATTCGGTCGCATATGATGGTGATCTATTAAAAAGCAAAAGCAGAAATGCCAATTTGTAAAATAGATCTCAAGGTCTCTTCAATAATGCACCGCAGCGGCCGGCCAAGTGCAAGCGGGAAAAAGCTCTCTGGAAATTATTATTATTATGATTCTCGACAAAACATTTAATGCGCGGAATTCGCGTGGGCGCCCAACTTTTTCCGGTGAAAACTAAAGTTTAATTAATTTCTCACCGGAGCTTGGTCGGCATTATTTTCGTTCATGCGTTGGGCGGGCTTTATTGTGACACTTAACTGCACCATGAATGTACGCTTACTGCTGTTGAAATGTTTTTTTACCCTGATAAATTACTTGCAATATTTTTTTAAAATAGCAAGTCAGATGTTGTTTTATTTTTTTTACCAATTCCGAAAATATTGTAAAAATTGTATTGTAATATCGTTACTGAAGTTTTCGGACAAATATATTTACTAAATTTATTAATTTACTTAAAAGTATGTATGTATAATTTGGCCTAATTATTTTTAATAATCAATAATTTTAGAGTTTATTATTAGTCAGTTCTTAATTTTAATTATTTATGCAAATAGCTTCAAAGGAAATATTTATTATATATTCTAGAGATAGTACGAAAAAAGTTTGAAAAAATTTAACGATGTGAAAATTTATGTTGAATAATAAATCAATGATTAAGAACAGATTAATTTCAGAAGCAAATTATACCAAATAATAATTCATAGAGCTAGTTAAAGGCTGCAGGTAGATTCGTGCAAACGGAAGTATGAATAAATTGACAAGTTTCAACAGTGTTCACGCTTTTTCTTTCTTTTGTCAAATTCAATAAACAATGTCGCTTCGGCTTATTTTAGTGGAGTCCACGTGTCTTGTGATACCAATCAGATTTCGTAGTATATACTTGCTTACGAAGAATCGACCTAGTAATTATTTTTGATTAAGATTGACATTGTTTGGTCGTGTTGTAGGAGGTCCTTGTTAACATGTTGACAAGGACCGTGCGCTATTTTTAACTTGCAGCCCTTCGGTGGTTCAGATCTCGAAATTTACAATTATGAATGGCTTAACGATGATTTAGTGACGGCAATAAATCAGAACTGCTTTGGCGTAGATAGGTGGAATGGATGCGTGAGTTCAGCCATAGGCATCGTCTCGCTAATCTATTGTGGCGAGGCGGATCTATTATGTATCGCATCACATCGCATCCATCGCGTCGGTCGCCTCTCAAATGGTGAACGGCAAAAATATCATTATCGCGCATGTCTTGCAGATAATTTGCTTCGGCCCACGGTTAATGTTGGCCTTGTTTATTACTAGTATTTTGTTATGCTGGCGTATACTGTGACCATAAATTAACCCCGCGAAATTAATACTACACCCTGTTATTATTTATAAACTGGCTTGCGATCAACTAATCTTGATTGAATTGTAACGACCCGAACAGTATCTGGATAAATAATTGTAGTTAAACGATGGGATTGATTCAAGATAATCAAATTACCATTGACTGCTAGTTTTTTTAACTGTTGAGTCCTCTGACTGTAATGTGTCGATATGTGACACTTATAACATGACACATATAAGAGATAACTGTATTAAAACTTTGGTGTAACACCAATTTTTGTATTGATATATAATGTCAATTGACCTATTAATCTCCGTTAGTTTAGTTAACATTTTAACAATTTAAAATTTAAATTTTTTAAGTATCCATGCTTATAAAACCTCTACGTGGCTCAGCAGGGAATGGGTCGTCAACAGGTTTCAAGCTTTTGTATGCGAGATTATATTTTGTACATACATATAGGCTGATTAGTCTCTACAACACAAGTTTGCTAAACACAAACAAAACTGATTTTTATCAAATATTTTGTTTGGAGTATTCTTCCGTGGTCCAGCAGGAATCGGATTAATAAATTAACATCATTTATAAATATTAAACATTTATTCGTTAAATAAGCAGTATTTCAATTGCAAAATTAAATTCATAATATGGCAATTGAAGTATTTTTCAGTTTTGTCGAGATACACTCTTATTGGAAATACTAAAAACTTAACACTTACTTAGCCATTGGATGAAAAAGCTGTGGTTTATTGATAAATGTATGATTGAACCACGATAGTATTCCGGGTCTATAAACTGATTTTATCATATATAATAGTACAAAGAATACTAAAATCAGAACCGCCTGTTGAAGATGTTTTGGCATCAAATTTTTTTCGTTTATTGTATTTTTAATATCGAATCACCGGAGCAGTGTGGACACCCGACTTCTAGCGCAGCATAGTTTTTTTTTTGGAACACTCCCGCTCTCCGATCTGCAGAGTGCGGCCTGTGCAAATTTGTTGGTGTTGTCGAAAATACACCGGTCGTTCACCCAGCGGGCGGGCGGGCGGGCGGTGTTGCCACGTATTCTCCAACTAGCGATCGTCATTGACTTGTGTTGATAAAAATAATATATTATGTAACCGGCGACTCCTTGGCGCAGCGCTTCTCAAACGCATCTTGTTCGTAATTGATTCTAAAGTTTCAGTAGTCTTCCATATCCTTTTCGATGCCGTTACAAACCTGGTGCAAGTATAGAAATTCATTCCCATTTCAAAACAATAGTCGATGATATACATCGATCAATTCAGTTGATAATGCTCGCGATGAGTGCAACAGGTTCTGATCTTAACTGTTACATCGAATTGTGAAAAAATTAGTAAAAAATGTTTTTTCTAATTTAAAAATAATGGTTTTCCATTAAAATGCGAAAACATACACCTTAAAAAGAAAATTATCGTGATGAAATAAATTTCATATCTTTCTCAAAGTTTGCTTATTTTGGGAACGATTTTTGGCCGATTATAAATATCTGAACAATGAATCCGTTTTAGATCACAAACCGTTCCTCGCCTTTTTCAGCAAAAAAAAAAAACATATATGACATTTAGCAATGTAAAAGCCTTTCAAATAATAAACTAAAAGGTTTTAACTTTAAATTGATGTTTTCTTTTTAAGAAAAAACACCGACGAATATTACCATTAACGTCTTCAATTAAAACGAAATTTAATAGTTTCGCACTATATTGAGACATTGAACAATCGAAAACTTCGAAAATCGGGGAATATAAATTCAATTATAAATAATGTTTCGGGTTATCACTGTTATATAGAAAAAGCAAACCCTTTTTAACAAAATAAATCGGTTCCGTTGATAGAAAAAAAAAATCAAAAAATCTTGATTGTGATTTTGCTGTTCAGATGAAAGTACTGTGAAATTGTAATATACGGTGTTATTTCATTCTTTTTTCATTTTTAATTTTATTCGATAAAATTGTAATGAGTTATACCATTAATATTTGTTAAATTATCTGTGAAAAAATAAGTTAAAGCTCACGAGGGACAAAAAGATTGTTAATATTCACATAAGCACATTTCTTTTCTTCACTATGAAAATATTTTTTTTTCGTTTGTGAACCATTTTCGCCTTAGTACTTACTGCGCCTTCCGTCTCTTTCTTTTTCTGAGTCGATAATATTTGCAGATGTGACGTTACACTTTATGGCTCGATACTTGAAATAAAGACGAGGCATTCAATAATTCATCTGATTGCATTATTTAGAGATGAGAACAATAACAATTGAGTTTAAAAAAATATTTATCCTACCTTATTTTAATGTGCCAAACTGAGACAAGACGATTGTGAGTCGGCGAATTATAGTGTCCTTAAAGCTCACTTAAAAGTATAAAAGTGTTAACGATAAAATGCAGTCTTTTTTCCAGATAATTTTCATATGGTTGCTTAACACTAATACTGCTGAATTAATTTATGATATTGACTGAAGGTGCTTGATGGAATTTCAATATCAAATTTGAATTGTTACAACTTTGTACGATTCCACACGTTTTGTCACTAACGACCCGAGTTTCGCCTTTCGGTATATTTAGGCGTTCTATCACACGGATGCAACAGAACTGACATAGTGAACTGAACTGTCAGTTCTGTTGCATCCGTATGATAGAATGCCTGAAGATGCCGAAAGGCACCACCCGGGTCGCTAGTAACAAAACATGTGAAATCGTACAAAGTTGTAACAATTCAAACTCAAAACAAATTCAAAGTGCTGAATTTGATTAAATATCGGTGTCGGAATATCCTTTATGCGGTTTAGCAGGAAGGGGTTAAAAAAAGAAAAAAAATCTTTTAAAGTGTTAACTCTTACATCTTAATGGAAAGGCATTGTATTGAAATAATAAAACACACGATATTTAGTAGTATTTCCTCAATTTTACATTGTGAAGTTCAGGACCGATTTAGCCCATCGCGGGCAATATCAACTGATGCAAAAAAGGCCATTTATAAAAAAATTCAATAAAAGAATTAATCCAAAGCGTACAAAACTAAAATAATTTATTGTGTTACAATTAATAATATACAAATTTAAAAAAATGGTCTATGATGGTCTTATGTTAAATATTTAATATAACCATCAGAAATATCTGTAGATTTGTTGTTTATATTCGGCGTGTAGGAACTTACATATTTATTTTTCAATGGTTCTTTTAAAATATAAAATAAAAATATTGTGATGTAGTACTTCGAAGCTATAAAAATAACATGAAGAATTTACATTGAAAACAGTCTTTTAATGCGCAATGAATCTTGTATTATCGAGTTCAAACCACTTCATTCATTGAAGTTCTTGACTTTGACAAAGATTGTGTAAAATAAATCAACAGCATTGTTCTATTATTAGGCTCGTTGTGTTCAAATGTATTTTTTTCCTTCAATTGAAATCCATAAAATTACAAAGTATGATGTGAAGATTAATACGAACATGTTTTTTTTTTATATATATCAACGCGTTAGATAAGTCACGCGACTCAATTCGGTTCTGTTACTTACGTAATTTGTATATTTTTGCTTTCGAGAATCTTTTAAATTTTAAATGACTTACGTAATATTAGATAAACTTATTTGTTTCCTCTCTTTGACAGATGCATTTCGGAAAATTTTATGGTATTTAAATGACCTCGATTTACATTAAAAATATGTAGGTAAGCGGATCGTTGTGCAATTTTTTGTTTTAGTATTTTAAAGATTTGCATTGATCTATCATTAATGGTAACATTCGGTGGTCAATTTCATATAACGTATTTGCCTTGCAGCCTAAAAATATCTACATATTAATTTATTTATAATATCGACTGGAGGTGCTTGATGAAATTTCAATATCAAATTTTGATTGTTTAGACTGAAAGATTCCACGTTTTTTACGATGCGTTTTTTTAGTTATGACCGGTTTAAGCCTTTTGGCACTTTTCATAAATATTAATTATTGTTATTTAACAGGTCGTCATACATTATATATTTTAATGAATTAAACGCGTTTAAAAATATATTGTTAATAACTTTTTAATTTTAAATAATACTAATATGTAATCAATAATTTAATCAAATTTTATGTCCATTGAGAATTAAGAAATGATTATGAAATAAAATTTGAATTTTAAAAATTTTGTACGATTCTACATGCTTTGCCACTTACGACCCGGGTTTCGCCTTTCGGTATCTTCAGGCATTCTATCACACGGATGCAACAGAACTGACTCAATCATTCATCAGGACTATGTTTAAACGTAAGCTTAATTATCTATATGATAGGTAAATGTTAAGGGTGTAAGCTGAAATAGCTGTTAACTATATACCTCATAAATTTTATAGAAACAAAATATATTGCTATTTTTCACTGTGTTTTATTAGAGTTTTACCAATTCAACCAATAAAATGCTTACATACCTCTCCAGCGTTAGACGTGCACACGTATTAGCTATATTAAAGAAATTGAAGTAGTAATGAAGTTTGAGTTTATGTTATAATTTTTAGAAAACTTTTTCTTCTGCGATAGAGTGAGTCATGGAAATATCGAGTTGTGTGGCTTTATGTAAGAGATAAATAGATTTTAAAATTGCCATATCAGACAGTATAAATGAAGTTACTTGGCCACGCGTCATATTCGAATCCCAGACATCGGCATAGACGCGATTCGCACTTCATTGTGAACTAGTTTTTAGATGACTTGTGGATTTTTGTAAGATACCTGTTACATGTCTGCCAGATTTGTTGTTACATGTTTTACTATTCACAAATACAATATAACTATCGCACCATAGTCTGTCAAATGAATATAAGTAAAGGAACAATATAAGACGGTAATATTTTTTTTATAAATTATTCTCTAGACGCCCTGTAAAAACTATCGGAACCATTTCCGTACAACTTTCTAGTAGTAGGAAAAAATATAATCAAGGAATTACTTTGTAAGTTAATGAAAAAAAAAAACAATTTTTTATTCACAATTCTAGAGGAAATGATAATTATACTGAAAGAAATGATTGCGTCGTCCAAAAAAATTTGACAAAAAAATCGGCTCAATAAATTTGAATTGAATAAATAAATTAATTTACTTTGTATGACACGGTGAAAAAATTGCAATGTAGTTTAGTTAAAAAAACATATTTGTTAATTTTTCACCTTGTTATAATGTAGTTCTACCAAGTAAATGCCAATTCAATCAATACTTTGTATAAACTCAAATAAAGAATAGCAATGTATTTTAGTTCTACAAAATTATTTTTAACAAATATAGTTTATAGCTATTTCGGCTCACGCCATCGTCAGAACTATATATAGTATATATAGTTCTGACGATGGTGTGAGTCGATATAGCTATCAACTATATTTGTTAAAAATAATTTTGTAAAAAATAAAATACATTGCTATTTTTTCACCGTATTATAATGGAGTTCTACCAAGTGAATGCCAATTCAATCAATAAATCAAATAAAGAACATTGCAGTCATCCGTGGATGTATAATATATTTTATAAATTTGAGAATAATGGCGTGTGTGTGTGTTGTTTATCAATTGACATTCTCATATTTTTTCATCAAAGTAATAAATGAATTTTGTAAAAAAAATATTTGGAAAGAAATTTATCACTCTTCTTAAAACCAGTGCCAGTATCGAGCAATATGCATTCAAAATGCAATTATAATTTGGGGATGATCGGAATATATAGCTTCTACAAAATCAAAACTAAATAAATTCTTTGTTGTTCTTGATTATGTGCTTACAAATTGTTTACTAGTTAGACTGGTAGATGATATTCCTCCCAGATTAATCTATACAAAAAAAGCTCGGCAAATTTGCCAATACATAAGAAGTCAATACCGTGTATGGTAGAAGGAATTTTACATTGTTTATAGAATTACAGAATTATAAAGGTAGTTACAATTTTGACAGTATAAGCTTGATTTGTATAAATATATTGTACAAGTGTTGTTGAAAAAATGGCTCTACCGTCTGAAACAGTACAATATGTTTCTACAAAATCTTTTTAGTGTTACCACAAATCACATATAATATGACATTAACACAGTGATAAAATATAAATGTATTTTAGTTCTACAAAATTTTTAAGGTAGATAGTTTGATTGATTGAATTGGCATTCATTTGGTAGAACTCCATTATAACACGGTGAAAAAATAGCAATGTATTTTAGTTCTACAAAATTATTTTTAACAAATATAGTTGATAGCTATTTCGGCTCACGCCATCGTCTGAACTATTCTGACGATGGCGAAAATACATTGCTATTTTTTCACCGTGTTAGATAGTTTGACAAAATTGCTTCGGATGTTGACATATTTCATGTGGACGAAAGTGAGCTCAGACGAATGCTATTTTTTCAGTTAAAGTAGACATTTCATGAGCTTACTTGGTTGACTTTCTTTTTTTGCAATCCTTATTGATTGTTTTATAGTGTATTTGTTGAATTTTTATATTCTTATATTTAAATATGTTAATATGTTACGGTGCAAAAGCATTGAATTGATAATTTGTAAGTTTTGTACCGTATAGTTGTAATAAATAAATAAATAAAAATTTCGGCTTAACCCCTCATCAGTATTATGTTTAAATGTACCTTTATTGATTGATTTGGTATTTACTTGGTAGAAATTCACTATAACACGGTAAAAAAATAGCAATGTATTTTAGTTCTACAAAAATTATATGGTATATCGTTGATAGCCATTTCGGCTTACGCTCTCATCAGAACTATGTTGAAACGTGCCTTCGTTATTACTTATCTAAATGAAATTTTACGCCGCTTGGGGTAAAATGTAATGAAAGTTTTTGTTTTTATTGCGAAGAAAATGTTAACTGTGTAAAGCAATCCTTTCCTCGTAAACTCCAGATTCAGTATGGTGAACATAGCTTGAATTAAGAATTAAGTAATAAGTCGAATTAAGAATTGCCTTTTTTTAAACATTGTATGTATATTTAAATATATATATATATATTTATATAAGAACATACTTTTAAATAATTTATAAATTTATAGGTTAATTAACAGTGTAAGTTCATTTAAATTATTTCAAATGAGTATATGACTATTTTGGCTGTTTTACGTATGTAATTATAAAAAAATATGGCTAATCATGATAGTAAAAGAATTATAAATATCGCACATGCTAACAAATATTAATAAATATCATTGGTGGCAAACCTTTTTGAGCTTGAGTGCCATTTTTTTCATTGTAATAAATAATATGTCGTGCACCACATGCCATGGAAATACATCAACTGCTTGTGTAACTTCAGATTTTTACTTCAAACAAAGTATTTATACATCGAAAAATTTTAATTAACGGAAAAGTAAAAGAAATAAATAAAAAAGACACTAAATTAAAAAAAAAATTAGAACCCTCAAAACTTTTTTATTAGTGAGATTTTTGTTGTTAGATGCTAGATTCTCTTCATAATAAAATATTCGCGTGACATGCGAAATCGTCCCGCGTGCCATAGGTTCGCCGTCCCTGCTATACAAATATAACTATTCATGTATATAATTAAAAGCGTACAAAGAGTTGCTATGTATCTAAATACTTCTAGCGGGAATAGTAAAAAATAACGATTATATAATTTTTATTGAAAATTAAAATTTTGAATTTAACTTAAATAGATATTTTTACTTTCCTGAACAATCGTATTTCTGAACTTTTACACATAATTTTTGTCATCAAAGATACTATATTGCATAAAAGCAGACATTAATTTTTATTAGCGATTCGTGGTGCCCACAATGGCGTAGAGCCTTAATGCCTACGACGTATAAAGGAAACCATTAAATTTATCCAAATATCAGCATAAACATATTTTTTTCAAACAAAAAATCGTACATCCTACTTGTTTTAAAGCAAACATTAAAAAAATATCTTCATTATATAGTAAAAGCATAGAAACTCTGAGACTATTGAAACACATGAAAAAGATGCCGTTTTTTAAAAGAATATTTTTAATTCATATAATATGCATATGTCATACAAGCCGGCATTAATTATTGTTCGTTGTATTTTCATATATATTCAAAAAAAATACTTAATAAAAAACAAAAAATAAATTAAAATATAATAATACTCAATCGGCGTAGACGGAAAATCGCGCAGTACTGCGTCGCAGTGCGGTGGTAAAACGATAGACCGCCGATGCACCGCCTCTTGTTGCTTCCAAAATTCATCACCGGCAATCCTCCTCCCCATTCCTCGCCTCTCGTACTACATTTTGCTTATGCTATTTTTAGATGCAATTCAGTTTTTCTCTTCTTTGCCTTGATGACCGTGGATGTAAGAATGTATGCGAGTGTGTATGAGTTGTTTTGTTGCGCTCGTTTGCAATGTGTTTTTTATCGTCCCATTACCGCATTCAGACTTAGTTGCACGCCGAATGTGTGCTATTTTTCATGTGACCAAATTTTTCCATAATTATAATATTTCTTTCAATTTCAACATTATCTATTTTTTTGACTCTTTATGTTGAAATAACGAGTGGGTTCATGTACCATATTCTTCAAGAGTAACATTCGTATTGGATAACATATTCTGTTATGTTTTATACATCCATTTTATCCTATAGAATTTGATAATTTTTTCACAAATCGACCATGCCCTTTCCGCTTTTTTCCTTGTTGCATAATTTCCATTTATTTGTTTTTTGGTACTATATTTATATTATATCAAACCGAAATTTATATTATTATGTTCCCCTAATCGACAAGTTAACGGTATCAGGCACATCATAAAATCATTAACAGAAACAAATATGCAATTCTAATATAAAATAATAAATACTGATAAATTACTTATGCCATTGGTCGTGTGACGTATTGATAATTGGCCTTTTTAAGAAACAAATTCTGATTAATATTATTGTATGCTAATTAATATATTAAGTTTTGTATGCTTTTCTTTTACAAAGTGGATATTGGTTTTTTTATTAAACTTATAATAGACATAAATGATTTTTATGTCAAGTTATGAATTAGGATTAATTTCTACAATATAAATTTTAGAAAAAAAACTGTAAAGCTTTCTTCACTATGCAAAACACAACATATTATCAGTGGAAAAAGGAATTTATCAATTTAAATGAATACAATTAAAAATGAATTATTACTGAAAATCAATCGAAAAATAATACAATTCCGCTTTATAGAAAGGGAAACTTCTATAAAATTTTCGTGTAACGGGGTGGTCACCCGAAAAATTACATCATTCCGGCAGAGTGCAAGGTTTTTTCTTCGGCGCATTTTCTGGTTTGTTTTCGTCTAAGTTTTTTTTGAATGCTGTTTGCTGTCGGTTTCACCACGCTGACGTCGCAGTGAATTCGTTCTTGAACTTTGTCAGGAATTGTTGATTCTTGTTTTGTATGCAACGAAGCCCGGACTCTATCATTATTATATCCGTCAACTTTTTTTCTAGCGCATCTGCAATGCTGCAGAGCTTGTTTTTTTCTATTCATTATCCACATTGCCGAGTTTTTATGAATCTAATTCTCATTGCTTTGTTGTGTTTTTTCTTCCGAGGTGCATGGCTTTTCGCCGTGATGGATGCGATATTTTTTTGCGCGCACAGGTAATGGTGCTATTATGCAAAAGTCAAGGTTGCTCCGCTGTGGCATAATAAATTCTGCATGTTTTTGTTCTCGGAGGTTCAATCACATGCCAAATATGCTGCCGCTCTTAATGGGGCGATTCCGCTTTGATGATAAGCGAATTGGCGCGGGTGTGTGGGTGCATTCTGGTGAAAAACCTGCATGAATGATTTATGACCGTCATGTGGAAGTTTTTTAACAATAGGTTTCGCCTAGCATGAGATCGTTGCACATGAAATACGCCTCTGCAATAACAACACCGGCTGACTGGATAATGGCGACGAAAAAACTTCGGATTAATGGGTTCATTATATTCTGCGATATTATGCATGCATTTTTTATCGCGGTTCAAGGACCGTGCTGTACAATTATGTGTTTTGAATTTATAAGCAATTTATTACAAGGTTATATTGTTTTCATCTATGTTTAAATTTACCTGCTTTTTTGTGCGCTCGGTCCAGGAAATTGCGTTGCAGGTATCTATTTTGGTATCTCCGCTGGTGCAATAGACTACTTAAATTGCTTTTATTTCCGAGAATTTTTTAAGCCTTAATTCAAACTTCAACAAACATTTTAGTAGACACTTAAATTACTGACGCTCCTCATTGTCGTTTATCACATAAAAACATGTGCAATTCAAAGAACATGGACCAACTATCGTTTGTTAAAAAATGATTATCGTCACTGATTTAAAACACTATCATTAAATTTTGCATATCATTCATCAACATTACGAAATCGGTGTTTATTAACAGATCAAACGCAAATCTTTTTCGATGCACTAATATTTATTATATTATAATTAGTGATTCCTTAGTATTTCATTATGACAACGCAAAATGTGCTAGAAATATAAAAATGTAAAGGTGTGTACTATATCTATTTTTTTAATTTGATGTACACACAAATTTTTCTTTATATATATATACGCTTATCTATAAATGTTCTCATAAATTAATTTATGCTTTAAGGTACTTAATATTTGTATTAAAGTATACTTTACCTGAACTTGCTTGTTTGACTCTCTTGCCAATCCCAAAGCTTCCATTTATAAATCGTTTCTGCGTTACAAATGCAATAAACTTAAAAATAATATGTATATATATATATTAAATAATGTATCAAATAAATACATGAATTTTTGAGCCATTTTTTTTTGTTGACTGTGGGTAAATATTGAACTGAATAAACAAACCATTTTCACTTCTTACCAAGGTGCTTGCGCGAAACGCTAGCCAATGGAATGTTTGAATGGAAATCGAGATTTTCATTGGC
This sequence comes from Himalopsyche japonica, assembly GCA_028555115.1. Classification (NCBI taxonomy): domain Eukaryota; kingdom Metazoa; phylum Arthropoda; class Insecta; order Trichoptera; family Rhyacophilidae; genus Himalopsyche; species Himalopsyche japonica. Next base: position 478,015 of record JAHFWJ010000215.1, on the reverse strand, counting down.
TTCGTGGAAAAAGCCTATGATATTTTGTCATTTTTCTGGTTTTTGATCGAATGTGTGTGGTAGCGGCATCTCGCTACAGGAAACGCTCACCTGACCGTATAATCGCTTCCTCGAAAATTGATTTCCCGTTCAAAAGGTCGGGGAAATTCTCTTTGATGTCCTCTGACTTCTATTTTCGTTCTCCGGAACGAATTTGACTTTCGCAATTGGTTACAGTAAACTTACAAACCTCCAACGCAACGCGGTCACAATTTCGTTTACTTTACACATTTTTCTTTCGAATCAACTGTTTTTTTACTCCACACAATAAACAAACAGTATGCCTTTCTTTATTTATTATGTTGGCATTGATTATTATTGCAATAACTGTTTCAAAAATAAATCAATATCTTTCATATTGTTTTCTACCTTTTGTAATCTAAGAACGTAACAATATTACGGTAATTAGTAAAATAGGACATATGGATTATGCGACTGAGTATGACTTGAGTGAAATATAATTTAGGGCTTACTAAGTATCGTAAATAATTTCTCCCATTTATATTACATTACTTAGTAGTAAATGAAAAAAAGAAGAAGCGATATGACGCGAAAATGACTTAATGTAAGAAAAACTGTGTGTGGTGTAATCCGAATTTAAATATAATCCATACATGATTCATAATTAATAATTTGAGGTAAGGTTTTGATGAATAATGTCACATCAATATATTTCTGATTGAGCATTTTTTACTGGATTAAAGTGTTTCGCTTTTGCTTTTTTATCACTAAAAAAATAGTTAGTAATGAATGCAACATTTACAAATTCATTTTATTGCAATCAACTCATTCCCTGCTGACATAAGGAGTATTACAGCATCAAATATTTTTAAAAAATGGCCAAATTTGAAACAAAAAATAAATTTTAACACGAATGTTTTTATACAGTCTTAATTTTTTTTAGTATCGACTATCTGCTGTTTCAATAGTTAAAACGTTAGCAGCTGTGTCGTATAATATACAGACAATGAAAACTGTGTACATTAATACGTAGGTTCTTTAACCCTTTGGCTGCCAAGAGCAGATTTAATCGGCTTTTGCAATATATCGTGGATAGCCAGAGCCGACGGCTCTGCATCGTAAAAGAATAATAGAATGAGTCATATTTTAAACGTCCTGTTAAAGTCTGCGCTACCTATTGTCATTATTATTACAGCGTTTTGCTAATAATAATAATAACTCGAGCTCGAACATCGCGATGGGGACGAAATATTCGGCAAAACGGTGTGTCATTGAATATTGCTCCAGGGGTTCATAACATTTTTTTAAATATATATTTTTCCATGAACCCAAAAGAATCTTGGTTGCCAGCATCATGATCTAAAAATACTTCAGAAAAATCTTCCTCCAAATCATGTGGTATCGTATCAAAATGCTCTTCTTCAGAACTATCACTCTCACTAATGAGTCTTTGACATCTCTGTCGGGGTCGTATCAACGCACGTCCATCCGAGTCCGTATCTGAACCATAATTACTATTATCCATTTCACTCTCGTGATTCATTTTGAAGAGTAAAAATTTTTATGATGACGTAAATTTTTTCTAAAATTATAAATTCTATTTCTATAGATATGAGTTTTCTTATTTTATTTCCGTTATTATGCAAGGCTAAAATAATACTTTGTAAGGTTAAGATTTTAAAGTAAGCTAATTTTATTGTATATGTAAAGTAAAAAAAAATATATTATATACTAGAAAATGCCAAAGATTGAACACACCACAAAACTGTCGAACAACACATAAAACTGTCAAACTAAAAAACAACAGAAGACTAATTGCATCTGGTGCAGTGCATATTATTTGGAACGCAAATTTTTGTCTAAACAATGGTACATACTGTTTAAAAACTATAGAACACATTTCAATGTGTTATTTTTTATATTATAATCGTGGCATTTCTGGCACATTCGGCCAAAAAGTCGTGGCATCCAAAGTGTTAAGACATAGCTGCATAGCAATGATTTTAATGGTGATGTATTTGTGATGACACTAGTACGAACGGTAACAATATAAATACGTGTTTCAATGTTGCCAAAGACGAAAAATTTAATCCCGAATTTCGCATACACACATTAAAAAAAAATCGCTTAATTTTATAGTAAGAAAAAGTCCAAGCTGTCAAATTCTTAATAATTCTAATCAAGTTAAAGACAAAATTGATATTATTACTTTTAAACACATTTTATTAACCTACTATTGAATGCTTTAAGTCTATTTTTTAACCGTTTTGAATAACTGAGTATTTACTGTATTTCTAATTCAAAATAATTAGTTGCCATAATATTCAAATTTAAAAATGTTTTTAAATATTCAGATCAAAAAATGATTATTAATTTAAACACATGACCATAATATCAATTTTGCGTTAAGTATATAGCAATAAAAGTCGCATATGAAATAGCAGTCCTTAAGATGTGCAACAGTCTCACATTATTTTACAAGGCTTATAAATTCTTACGACTTAGCGTAATAAATAAACTCTCATATTTTTTATTACAATGTGGTCAGTTCACATTAGAAAAATTATCTTTCGACCAAAGACGTTATTTCTTTTTTCCACAAATATTTTACGCACTGGACTTGCGATGTTTATGCCTCTGGGCCATAGACGTTATATAATTTGTAACAAACGTCTTGTGATAATAAAACATCGTTACACATAATATGTATAATGGTATTTTTTTATTAGACAGTTAAAATGATTTAGTACACGAATTATCTAATTACGAATAAAAATTATTAGACATTTAATTTCATGTCTACAATTTTGTAAAAATCTGCGAAGTATTTTTATCAAATCCGCAACGAGGAAAGACATATTCCATCATATTATTATCATATATTGTTGCGAAAACTATAATTATTTTGAATGAATTCACTTGTCAAATAGTTTAACTATGAACAGTAATATATATTATATAAAACCTATAATTTTAATAAATAAAGGTATCCTTTGGATGACGATGATTTATTTTTGCTGTACATTTTATGAGTTTGTAAAAAGAGAAAACTAATATTTACATGAATTTTCGTGAACTATAACATAGACTTTTTTAACCAATCCCGATTTTATTTTGTTACAAAATTTCAGGAACGATTTTGAATAAATAATAAAGCTTCTTAAAAGTAATAAAATGCTTGAAATATGTAAATAATTCATCATGTTTTTATTTTAAATAATAAAAACACATTTTTTTAGTACTTATTTCCACAATATATTTTTTGATCAGGACCGGTTTCGCTCATCGCGAGCATTATCATCAGTTGATAATGCTCGCGATGAGTGACAGTTACAGACCTTAAAAGTGATGTTTTTATTTGTCGATAGAGGACAAATACTATATATATGACTTCATTTTCGTCGCCTATTTTAGGGTTTACACAAAAACTGACTTTCGAAAATTTCGGTAAACCGGTTTCCGAATTCCAATATTTCATTTCGATTGACCTGGTATTCGAATATTTAAAAAGATTCAGTTAAAATCGCGGGAGACGTCGCAAGTTGTTCCTAACTCTGTTAAATTACTATGCATAATGTTTTTAAAAAACTACCAAAATTTTACATAATGTTCCTCTACAAAAAATAAGTTTTTAGAAATTACAATACTTCCGCTGATCCATCACTTGTAAATGACCTAATTCTGATAGTGAATCGGACTCCTTTGCCGGGAAAGAAAAGTAATTTCATTATACACCGAATAAAAAATTTTCGCATGATTTAATGATTCCAATGATTAATCTGTACCTTTGCGACCAAATAATATTTATAGGATTTTGCAAATATAATATAAGTTCTACTAATCCACTTTTTTATATGAACTGCGATACATGATTCATGTTGAAAAAACGCCTTTTAAATATTAAAACAAATAATAACTGGGTAAAACTTCAGCCTTTGTCAAAAATAAATTGTTTTAAGGTTTTCATTTATGAAAAAATGATGAATAAAATAATTTCTCTCGGTTATTTGATCTAGGTATAAGTAGAATCGCTGACGAGCAGCATGTGACGGATTCTGCTGCAGAATTCACCGTGCCTCAGGGATTTCTTCAGATTGAGTGGAAGCCACTTGACTGTCATTAACTCTGCCTACCCAAAAAGAGGTCGCAGCATTCGATAAACAATCCACGATGGGACGCGAAGGGTGGGCGGGGATCTCCGTGTGGGCGGCGGATCGTCGGTGTTACCATGCGGCAGCCGTCGGCGCAGCACCCCGCTCCCGACTCGCACCCCCCCGCCTGCGTGTCGCGAGCGCCCGGGCTGATCGCTGCTCGATGCTCTTCCTTGAACCACCCTTCCGCCCTCCCTTTCGGCCCGCCCTTCGACCTCGACTGCCCCGCTCGCCTCGCGCCGCCCGCGTCCAGCGCTGCCTCCCAGCGGCCGGTGAGCGGTGAGGCGGGCGCGGAAAGCGGGTCGAAAACTAACCTTACGCACAGTGGAACGGCGTCGTCGACGCATTTTGGCGCCGCGACGCCCCTCAACGGTTGGACCGCGTGCCTCTCTGCCGCTGCATCTTGAAATTCCTACAGAAATAGTCACCACTCTAATGAAACATCCTTTTTTATGCATTTCTTATTCGAACCGTTAGAGGATATGTCGCATGAATTTTATATATATATATGTTAGAATTCACAAGAAATACTATATAATTTTCAAAATTCAAAAAACAATCAAAAGAGAGATATAGGTTGAAAATTCTTTTGAAGTAAACACGCTTGTAATATATCAATCATATTATACCGACTTCATCTGTTCATGTGATAGTTTTACAACCAAGACTAATCATTTAATCGAATTTAATTTGAATAACAAAAAACTGAAAAAGCACTAGAAATCGATAGGCAATGTATACGAAACGGGAATGGAATTCGCGGAAAATTGTGACCAGGTGCGTCATAGACAAAATTTGTATCCCTTATCTTTTTAGATATGCTTTGCTTATCCGTCATTATCTGCTGTTTTTAGCTAGACCATTTAATGCGTTGGCATAAATTATTACAAAATATGCGTTTTATAATTTTGAAATATGTTTATTGTACTTATATAACACAAGTGTGTTTTTTTACTATCAGAGATAATAAAAAATGTATGCGGTTAGTAGGTAGGTACATATAAAAGCCGTGATATCGTTTTGGTGTATCGGGGACACTTTATCAACAAATATTTAGGTCAATGTTACTAGCGGCCGAACGTATGAGCGCATTTATACGAACGTTGTTCTTTTTTTATACCACTCATATGTCATAAAACATATTTTGATTATTTAATTCGAGCTAAAATCGAATTTGGTAATCTGCTCCAAATTGTATCTTTATCGGAATATGAAATGAACGAATGAAAAAAAATCCGTAGGGAAATTAGTTAGGTACACTAAATATGTCGCTAAAATAGGATTAAACTCGAAAATTTCGAATAAGACGATTAAGTTTGTATTGTTAGCAGTACCCACACGAATTCTGTATGAAAGGTTAAGAACCCTTACTATATACTTTTATGTATTGAAAAGTTCAACTGTTTACTACAAAATAAACTCAGTGATATTTTACACGTTGAATCTTATTTAAATATAACGCGTGTTTCATGTAAATGTTGTCAATAATATCGAAATGCTATTTTTTATATGTAAATCGTCTAAATAATAATATTTTAATTTATCTGCTGAAAATTTGTTTTTTAAAAAATATTATGTTATTTGTAAAAGATTGCCGATCCACTCGTTATATTTGTTGTAATAATAATAATGTTTGCATACTTATTATTTTTTTCAAAACGCAAAAACCGTTGAATAGCATCACTAAAGTTTTCATAGTTTTGCATCGTTATCGCAGAACGGCAGTTCCATTTACCGTAGAAGGCTCTACGCCTTTCTACGACGCGCCGCGTCTACGGCAAGGGGGTAGCAGGCTCGCGTCTGTGCCGGCGGGCCGAGAGGCGCGGAGGCGTGCAGTGAAAGAGACGCCGAGGAAACACCTCCTATCGCCGTCCTCGTCCTTCCTTCGTCCTCCGGCGCACGTTTCCCGGCCGCTTTTCCGCATTTCGGTTTTTCCGAGAAGCCGCCGCGACGGTATATCTTCAGTCAGCGCTCGCTACAAGCGAACGACGCTCTCTCGGTCAGTAGGCGGTATTATGCCCGCGCGCTGCGACGCCACCTGTAATGCTAGCGCCGCGGACACTCCGGTTTGCCCCGTTGAGATGCAGCGTCGATCTTTCCGCGCGTGAGTGATCTCTGATCGCCGATCGGACGCCGGCGAGCGCGCTGCCACGCGTGTGCACGCTCTTCCTGCGTATTTATGCGAAGAAAATTCACAACGAAGTGAGTTTCATTATTACTATTTGACATTTCAATTATTTTTAATCCACAATCGGCTGCGCATTCAACACATATTGCATTCTCATCTCATATAAGATAGGATGTTGTTATTTTTGTTTGTTGTTTTGACGTTTCAACCACTCGCATTGGATAAAAAGGCAGGTAAAGTACACGACACGGTAGTCGAATATCTTCATGTAAACAATACAATATTTTTGAATAAATGACACTTTAAACCATTTCTCGCATGTTTCAAACTTCCACGTAAATTAACACAATATTTGATGAAATATTTTTATGTTATCATTAAGTACAATAAGGGCATGTAGCACGTTAAACAAGTGACCATTTATTCATTCCTGGTCATTTTTCTATCTTCATAAGTTTATTTAACTATTGACTTTAAAAAAAAAACTGAAGTATACCGTAAATGAATAACAAAAAAAAAAAAAAATGAATTAAAAATACCGGTTTTATTTCGGCCAATATATGCAGTATTTTTTTATCTTAAGTGGTTGCAATAAAATAATGACCGTCATTTCACAAACGATACGCATAAACGCCTCAATAAAATATCAGTTATTTTCTGCATTTTTATTACCGGCATCGTTGGCAAGGTGTGATATAATAGTAAGGAGTACTGTTGCTAATATATGAACGAGAAACGGCTCTTTGCCGTGCAATAAAAAGTTATAGAAGTGAAGTTTTATATTTTGAGACGATTATTACAACCATTGAAATACTATTACAAAAAAGTAAAGCTTGTCATAATTGTCGTGAGGTAGTTAGTGACAGTATTTAATTTATCGATACGAAGTATATTTGCGACGAATAAATCGTCAATGTTGTAACAGATAACGAATTTTAGAGCTCGATCTTGCATTAAATGCACATAAATTGCATTAGTAAATAACGTCGAGCAAAAATATTTTATTTATCCTTTATTTTTTCAGAGAAAAGTTTGGTTTGTATGCCTTACCCGCTAAATTTACACGAACCATTTTGAGGCAAATATGTTGTTTCACTCCGTATGTATGCAGTTCAAGGTATAGAATACACATTTTTTTTTTATAAACAATAATTTTCAACTGGTAAAGGTTTTTTTTATGATTTTTTTTCCGTTTCATATGTTTTCTAAGTATAAAATGCATTCAATAATTTTGTTTCACTCCTTAGCAGGTTCAATGTTTTCGATTTTTTGGCAAATCGAAATTGTTTTTATTATACTCGTCACAACGTTACGAAATAAATGATTTAATCGAATTATCTGGTTGTATTTACATATTATCCGTAGTTGAGAGCAAAACAAGAAAATCAGTAAGTCTGGATTTAAAATAATGAAATATAGCCAAGAATAAAAGCCAATTTCAGGAAGTATTAAAATTTAAAAACAATTTTATATTTTTTTCATCTTGTAGACACGTAATGTTTGAATTAAAAACTACTTAAAATTCTTTTAAAAAATGACGTATTTGTATACATATTAACGAATGTACTGTTTTCAAAAATATCAGTTATATATACATAATTCGTTTTATGCATCGAATCACTGCATGAATATGAATTTTTTTCGTAGTATATCGTTGTAGACAATTTTTAGTGAAATGTTTCTTTTTACTTAGACGTGGTGATAAATCTGTTTTAAAAATTAATACGATATTAACACTATTGTTTATATAATATATATACGATGTGATGCAATTTTCCGACACTTAACTTAGTACTAAGTTGACTATCATTTTTTTACCGGACATGCACCATAAAAACAGATTGAATTAAATAACATAACTTTTATTTTAAATAAACTATCATTCTGATTATTTAAATGTCAAAAATCTAGAAAAGTTACAGATTGCTTGTTACTTATTATTCACTGTTGAAATCTCATCTACAGATGACATCTGGTATGCAAATTCCGGAAATGTGAACAGTCACTTGATAGTTTTTAAAAATTAGACCGTTCGTCGGGTTCGAGGCCTAATTTTAATACCGCTTCGAATGCGGTCGGAATTTAGGCGCACTCGGTTGGATAGGTTATAAAAATATCGTTTTCAACGCAATATCGGTTAGGCACTCTTGCTGCATTTCGACATGACCTATTTTCGCGTTGATAGGGCCGGCCCCAGCGGGCCTGCGTTGCGAGTTTGATGCGTTTTATAACGCATACAAAGCGATCGCGACCGCTCGGTTGGTTGTGCAACTCGGCCGACATTGTGATGAAACCGCTGCGACGGATTTAGGCATTTTTTTTGTAACAAATTTATGTTTCTACCTAATTGACCCGGCGATAACGTTGATCGTATCGTATTTTTTTCATATATTATGCACCATGTCAGAATTATTAATGACATAAACATTTAATTAAATATTCCGATCGAGCATTATAATGAAAACTGTTATTTCATTTATCAGAAAGAACAATGTTATGAAACCAATTGTATAAACGTTGTATTATATATATTAAAAAAAAAACACTGATTTTACCAGTTGAAAATCTCGGTATTTTGGGCGAAACCAGCACTTTAATTAAATAAAGTATTTAAAATCGTATGTATATAGGAATATGCAACATTTTCAATAGTAAAAAATTCCCATATGTCACGATGTTTAGTTTACAATGGCGTGACAAAAGGTCTACTCTTCACACACTTAAAAACAAAACTCGATTTTTCTCAAATACTGTCACTTCTGTTCCATCCGTGTGATAGAACGTCTGAAGATGCCGTAAGGCGAAATCCGGTTCATTAATGACAAAACATGTGGAATCGTAAGTCTTGACAATTCAAATATGATATTGAAATTCCACCAAGCACATTCAGTCGATATCATAAATTATATCGATTTTTCTCGTAAAGTTGTTTTTTTGACAAAACACCGCCTGCCTTATCAATTCTGATATTGATCTCCTAACTTGGGCCCCAGTGTTCCCGAATACGTCGAGCTTAGATATTTAACATCAATCGTTAAAAATCGCTATCGTTGCCAAAAAATGCAGCAAACAAATGAGCTAATGCGAGGAAAAAAGCATAAATGTTGACTTTGATGTTCTGCAAATGCATGTTCTTGGAAGCTTTGTGCCGATTGCAATAATGATTAAAATATTAACATGCATCTTGACCAAAAGCTTTCGACTGAGTGTACATGATCTTCCAGTCTTGCAATTTCAAATAAATTGTAAAATAAAACTGAATATATATATAATAACTATGATGTGTCTTTACAGAAAAAATTTTAACAAAAAAACCGATTATATTTTCCCTCAGAGAAACACTAATTCATCGCGAATAAATGTGTGAAATGATTGTATAAAAATATATAACATGGTCCAACTAATTTATCTACCAATTTTGAATGAACAATTTAATCTCTCTCATTCTCCATTGGTAAATCCTATACGTGAATCAAGTTCAATCGGTCGAAAAACTATGTAATTCAATTTCTGAAATAATACATGTAACTTTTATTTTATTTCATGAAAACCAATCATATTAAAAATAAGCCGGTAGCTCTAACCTATAATTTTTCTCTATTAAAATTTGAATGGCATTTGATTCTTATGACGACCTCTTATTACAAAGTAAATTTGTTTGTTATTGTTCGTGACATTGTGTTTTTAATTAACTTTGATATATTATTTACTAACCTTCAATTCAAGTGTATCAATGTATTATATAAGAATAAAAATCGAATCTTTAGCGCGACAACACTTTGCATTTCCGCGAGAACAGTAACACAACTTAACATAACAGATTTGACATATAAACTATTTTGTGAAATCAGCCTCTGCATAACAATAATGAAAAATGTCGCCAATACATACTTTTAATTGCCTTTTGAACACTTTTCTTGCGAGGTTGCGGCGTATATGAATCTGGATATACTATATGAATTTCTTACATATAAAATTTTGATCAGATCTAATTTTTTTCCAAAGATTCAATTATACTGACTATGTACGTCATACACTCAATCAATTCCTGTAATGGTGTTATTCGAGCACAAGTTTTTTTTACACTGTGTGTTTCACTTAAAGTTCCAGGAGCGTCTGGCTACTTTTTTTTATATTGATCTGGCTATTTATGATTACATATATTACAGCACAAGTGCAACATTTTGGCAGAATGCACATGTTTATTTCGTCGAAATGAATACTTCACGTGAGGCGCAGTTTTTATTTTTATAATTCTAGCAGAATGACTTACTTACTGCCAAATAACGGCTGCTCACGCCATCAAATTGTTGAAAAATAAGTTCCGTATAAATGTTTTATACTTTGCTTCACATTTAATATGTCTAGTATTATATAACTTCAGCAAACAATGTATCCATATGTGTTTTTAAATCATCTTTTATAATGTTATATCGCAATGAAATTGAATATGTTGTAACTGGATTTCATTCAGTCGTTCGACCTTTTCGTTGCGGAGAAAAGAGAATTTTACGTTAAAGCATATGCGTTTGATTGCATCTGTTAATATATGTGGGTAAGGTGTAACGTGAACCGTGGATTGCTCAACTCTGTAACGATTATCTTCTGTCAGCAGTAACGAGAGAATACAACAAAAAATACGAAGGAGACTGAAAGATCTTTGATAACAACGGGTCTTAGAACGCAATGAACTGATATGCATGTATATGAATAAAATAAAAATTTAATGCTTACATATAAGTAGAAATGTCAGTTTTAATATTGGTCATCTAAGTACCCAATACATCATATTTTTTTTATTTTCTTTAATTACTCGAAAATATATATAAGGAATATATAAAATTTAAGAAGAAATTTTAAAAATAAAATAAGTCTATTGTTTTTTATCGATAATACGATCATGCCGAACAAAAATTTTCATTTGTCAATTATTATTACAGTATTGTATAATAATATCTATGTATATTTGCAAACCAAAACCCAAATCAAGAAAAAGAAGTTTATTTATCTATGTTCTAATTATATAATATTACCGGCCAAACACACACTGAGAGAGTTCTGCGTTCTGAGTTCTAGTTTGTGAATTGCAATGTTTTGTTTGGTACAGCGTACAAAAATCCTTGATACTCCGCTGCCTTTTTGGGAAGCAAATCTGAACGCCTAAAAAGCATAATCTCTTTTATACTCGTATGTGTCCTAATTTGATCTAATATGTACAATTTTTGGCGTACGTGGATTCATTTTTTAATGTTTATTAATAATTTATGCATATTTTTTATCAGCAAATCTGTATAAATTTGATGAATGAATGTGGAAAATAATTTAATTTATATCTTCTAGTGCATGTTGTGGATGTCATCTATTTTATTTTTTGAAGCTTAATTTAACTTTGACAACTTGGTTCTGTCTAATCTCAGTACGCCAGTTTCTTCGTAAAAAACAAAAGGAAGATGCAGTGCTTCCAGGAAACGCCTATTCTCTGAAATTAGTTAGTCGCAAATTATCAGAATGCACTATTTTTATGTTGCGTTATGCAACGTGGCGTGCGTCATATCCTCAAGACCACTCACTCATCTCGACTCGCCGAAAATAAATAGCACAGCGAATCGAACGAAAAAACATTTTGTGCATTTTTGTAATACAGACGTACCGAAAAGTGACTAATTCAAAATACCAGGAAATCAAATTGCGAGTTGCTGTAGTTGTTTTCTCACTCAACTAATCTGACACGCATTTTTAGATAAAAACTCTTTTATAAAGAATTGTTTTCGACTTTTTATGTAATCTAATAATAACAACATCGGTTTAAACAGCTTTGCTGTATTATTTTGCATGTGCAACTTTAGTATGGCTTTGCATTTTTTTATTTTTATGAATGTATTTTTTTACGCGTAAATTCTGTATTCAAATAATAATAAATGTACATTTCGTTTCTATTATAAGGAAACTTTGTATATATATATGTTTATGCTAATTTGATAGATAAATAAGACACTCTTATATTGAAATAAAGAAGAGTTATTTTTATTTGGCGTGCGGCATCATCTTTGATGACTTGATAATTTTTTGTTTGCAAGAAGAAAGACATTGAAATCATGTAAATGAATATTTATATGGAATAATATGCATTTTGTAAATTAACTTTGTTTTAGATTTCGATGTGTAACATATATCGACTGGAAAATATTTTTCTAGTTAGTGATAATTATACATAATATTTTGTACATATTTTTTCACTCTTTATGCAGTCTGAAGATGCTTCGTCAATTAAACAAAACACTTGCAAAAAATCGTAATATTTTAATTAGTATCAAATAAATCCACTGATGCTATTATTTTATTTTTTAAAAATTGAACACCTAACTGTTGAGACGGCTGATTGCAGTGTGTTGATAGTTGGTATTCAAATGTAAAAGAATTAACCGTACTTAATCTTTTACGTCAAAGCTATTTTTTGTGTTGGTATATAATCCGATTTGCCTAATAACTAACAGTTTTGAATTTATTTTTAACGTATTATATTTTAAAGAACACCTCTCAAAGTTTTATTTTGCTGTTACCCTTTTGCTGTTTAGAAATAGATAGCCAAAGAAGTTTAAACATTTATAATTTTCAGAAAAAATATTTTCATATTCAAGTTCTTTTAAACGCTGCTTAAAAAAAGTTACACGTTTTATTTTTGAATTAAAATTTAATAATGCATCCGTCTATTAAAAATGTTACCCATAGTCAATTAGATAGCGGAAAATTTTGCACAGTGTATGGCCAATTATTCGTAATGTTGTTTGATTACACGCAGGGCCAATACTATGCAAATTCTTAATATATTTACGAACCAAATTGCGAGTGAATGTATATGCGTTACGCCCTCACCTGCTGTTGGATATTAATTGAATTATTAGTCGACACATAGTTAAGTTTCGGCGCTTTGATTTTCACCGTCAACCGCAAATAGAAACTATCGGTGATACGACACTCGGTACAAATAAATAGTTACAGCTGCTTATTTGTTTTTTGCTTATATATATATATTTAATTGAAAACAGGTGTGAAATATTTTACTCAAAATTGAATGCTTTGCTGGGCACTTAAGGTATGATAAATTCAATGCAATAGCTACATGAATTGGTTCGTTTCGTTTCTTTTCTATTTTTAAATTTATTATAGCATATGGAATTTTTTTCATTGGAGTAACGTTTATATCATTCTGGTATAACTATTTTTATTCGTTAATTGGTCACAATTAAGACGGGGCATTAAACCCAGAACAATGTTGCTTACATACATGCGTTATAATGTCATTAGATGGCTTGAGAGAATTACAAGTCAAGTTTTATTTTTTTTTTCATTTTAAAGTGTTTATCTTTTATATATACATTTTTCTATCCAATGACAAAAATGTAATAGCTGAAAATTTTAAGTTAATGGCACACTAAATAATTTTATTTAAAATCAGAGTGATACATTCATGAGTTCTTTTTTAGCAACGTTATGCGACATATTTTAAGTTTATGTTGTTAATATAAAGAAAAATGTAAAAAAAAAACCTGAAAATCATGCAATATTGAATTTTACGGATATTCTGTCCGCCCGTCCATACAATTTTTATTTAAACATGTTTGGATAATATTGTTATAGATTTAGCTGTTTTTCTGTAGTATTGTAAATCTATCTACTCAAAATGACGAAGAATAGGTAATGCACTTTGATTTTTTGAAGATTAAACAGAAAGATCGATTTATTACGCAGAACAATGTCTCGAGGCTTGAAACATATTTTATACCTGCTTTATTAAATTTAAACGAACGTCTACCAATATTGAATGCAAGGTGTCGATCTATGATATCGTTATTATTGAAATTTATTTACAATTTTTTCAATCTATTAAAGTACAACTAAAGATATGTTTTACCACCAAATTTTATACCATTTTAAGGGTTTTTAGGAATAAAGCAAATGATATTTTAAGACACATTATAAAATTCTACATCCATGTCTTTGGACCTAAAACTGTTGAAAAAATAACGTATGGAAGTTTTATTTTAAACTTTCGACAATGAAACTGTTGTTGAGGGAGTCCGACAAACATATTCACTAATCTGCAGAATCTATTGCATGCATTATTCATGCTGATGAAACATAGTTGAATTGTTTCGTACACAGAAAGTTACATCTGCATCAAAAATATATCGCCATTTAGCAAAGCGTAATTTGTACTCGACCGATATTGCATTTTGATACACGCCGAACACACGCTTTCGTGAAAGGCGATATCGCCAGTTTGCAGATTGCAGTGTGCGAGTCAGTTTAGTTTTTGATTAACATTATCCTTAGTATCTATTTCTAGCCTTCAAATATTATAACCATTATATTGAAAGTTTTGAATATGACCTCAATATTCAGTACTCATTGTAACATCTAATTAGGTAAAAATTACCACCGTCAAACTGGTTGCCGAGGAGGAAACATAAATCTTGTACTCAAAATGCAAAGTCAAATGATTGCCGACATTAACGATTTCAATACCGAGTGTCATAAATATCGTATAATTATTAATACGTTTATTAGAGTGGTATTTTTTTCTTTAATGATACTGATTTTTTTGAAACATGTTTATTTTGTTAATACTAGGGCAGTTATTTATATAGAATTTAAACTAACTTTGATTTTTAATAAAATTTTAAAAGAAGCTATTTTATTTAAAAAAAAGATATTACAGATACAGAGATTTAAATTTTCTTGAAATTATTGAAACATTTTAAATAATAAAAAGACATTTTTTAGTACTTATTTCCACAATATATGGAAATAAGTACTCAAAAATGGGTTTTTATTATACAAAATATCATGCCTTTCCATCAAGAAGTGACAGTTAACACCTTAAAAGTGATCTTGAAACATTGTTTATGATTATATGTACATAAAATATCTACTGAGAGTGCTTGATGTAATATCAATCAAGTTTGAATTGTTAACCAGTTCTTGTTGAGCTGCGTAAAGGCAAAAAAAAATTAGAATATCGAATACTTCAAAAATAAATTCGATAATGTTGTTACAAAAAATCGATGAAAATTATCAGGCAATTTTTAACATAAAAATTGATTTGTACACGAAAGTTTTAACGCTGTTAACATTGTTACGTTTTTGAATATCAACTATGAACACTGCAATCAGCTATCAGATGACCAGTCAGTTAGTTGATGTTTGGTTGATTACGACCCCGGCTGTCAGTGTATATCCAAAGATGTCGAAATAACAAACCCTAATTAATTACTTAACAAAACACATTTTGACGGTTAAAATTTGATTTTATTTTTACACGCGTAACGTAACATTTGATGCAAAATGTATTTTGCATGCAATTCTTTTCTTTTTAATTTGGTGTTTTTTGGATTATAAAAAAGGGTGAATAAGAGTTTACAAATTTATGGAGTCTTGATAATAAAGTTTAAATATCTCCGTTATTTTGAGTCGTAAAGAGTTAGTTGAAAGCATACTTTGCTGCGTATATAGCACCACATAACACTGACATTTGTAAAAGAACCATAAATTAAACAAACCCATCAAAAACAACGGTAGTTAATCGACTTATAATTAATGTGATACATGGTGCTTAATCGTTTTCTTGTGTTGGTCTAAGAAGCTCAGTTGCAAAAAGAATAACATCACTATGGCTAGCTCAAAATGTGAAATATTCATCAAACATTGTAGACATATTGATGGCACATTTTGCCTGAAGATATATTTACTCGATGATATAATAACCTAAATCACATGATAATTTATAATTAGGTCATATAATTAAATATTTTTTGGGTAAGTTGACACACGTCGACAAGACAGATGACCAAAATCGTACTATATTTCAAGCAGTCGTATAGTTGGCTTTCGTATCTTCCTTGTATGAAAGTTTCAGTTATACGTACAATCATTTGCAAAAAAATTTACGCTTTGTGAGGTTAATTTTTATGATGGACAATTCTGTGATCTAGGATTAAGTTTCTGTATTTTTATTTTTTAAATTTGAATTATTGCTTATTTGGAATTGCTATCCCGTAGACCGACACCAATACAGGTCTTAAATTTTTAAGTTTGTTAAATATTACGTGAAAGATATCACATAATAAGTAACCCGAGGGATTATTTGCACTGGCTACATGTAATGCAAATTTTGATGTCTCGTGTATTACGAGAACAATTTAACAGACGAATGTCTGCTAATTTTATATATGTAACGGATATATTGTTAACATATCGTCGATTTTAATCTTGTATACGTTGTAATATACTCACGCATTTATATAAATACGCTGTCGAAACGGATATGCGTTCAAGGTTTATGGAATAATCCATTCGATGACGTGACACACTCGTGAGACTTGAATATTGGCGCCTTTTAAAAAAGGGTCGGGTTGAGATACGTTTGTTTGACGTTGCGAAGAAGGCTGGAAGTTCTCGTCACCTATTCATGCCACACTGGTCTTGTTTTTCAGCGCTCTTTGTGAGGCACCGCGATCTTTTCACGGGGCCATTGTAGATTATGACCATGCAACTAGGGCCCGCGTCTCTTCTTGGCCAACGTATACCTCACAAAGCAATAGGGTCCGTTTATTCATTATTTTTAATAGAACCAATCATTGAATATTAAACTAACATGAATTTCTACAATTTTCATTTGATTCGGCATAATCATAACCATGTTTAATACTTAATTGAAATTGATGTATTTTCTATTCTGCTTGTTTCATTATGTTATTCAATAACCAAGGAATAATATTCTTTTAGTTTAATTTAATATTTATCATCTGGTTTATGAATAACCGAAATTCTCAAGAAAAGCTCTCAATGTCAACTTTTCTTACTGTCAAAATGATCATTTTAATTTATTGTAGTATTTGACAGAAACTTAGAATAAAGCTGATAATATATTCATCCTTAATAGTCATTGAGTCTACAAGTCTTACGATTTTCTTTTTGCCTGGTATCGTTACCTATAATATTTAAAATGCAAGTAAAAGATAGTTTTTTTTATATTCTTTATAAATTCACCATAAATTTCATTTAGTCCGAATTGAGATACATGGAATCAATACAGTGCATTACACTTCTAGAATGGTTCTCGTGGTTTTTAGTCGACGCATTATAGTAACTATTGAAACCTTTTAGATTCAGTTGGTCACGACTTGGTAATTGGAAACGAGTTAATCAGTTTTATTATACTAATTTAAAATCGTTAACGTAACAGTCACTATTATAAAATCCATGCAGGTAATAGCTTATTTCGGATAGTTAGCTACTGTAGTGTGAGAAATCTTCACAAACAACTAACTGTGAATGTTTTATTTAGGTATGTAATCGTCCATCGACTGATCGGGGTTTTGCAGGATTGGATTACGTGTAATTTGGTGGTGATGCAGAATGCTGTAGGGAAAAGCAATTGCTCGCAGGAAATAATTACCTGCAAGTATGTTGGTACCCGATAGATGGGCACTTTTAAAATTGGACATGGTAATAAATAAATCTAGGCTTTTAATGAACTCTTTTTTATACATTAACCAGATGCTTTTTGAACCAGTCGGACCGGTCCGTGTGTGCGTGATTTTTTTGCACCTGTTTGATCAGAATGTATGGACATTATTTCAGAAGGCATTTATTTCCTTCGGGCGTTTTTGATCTAACTCTACTAATATGTGATTTGGCGGATAGGTTATGCGATTGGAAAATATTCATTGAACCACATTATCATAATACAATCCAACCACCGAACCTAATAATATCATAGTGTGCTCGAGTCATGGGGCACTACATACAGAAACACCTCTACGATATTATAAAAATAATGTGTTATATATTTGCATCGAGTGTTAAAAATTGATTTTAATTTACTCTACCTTTATATCAAATTATAGCAATAATAGTAACTAGTCAATATATAAATAAAGAAAATATTATTCAAATTAAAACAAATAAAAAACCCCCGTGATATGAAATGAATACGTTATTTCAGTTATTTCTGTGTGTAATGTTTTATGTTGATTCTTTTTTTTTGTGTTATAGTTAATTGTCTGATATGTTTCTTATAAGGTTTCTGTCATTTGACTTATTATCATGCCTTTGTAACAGTCGATTTTTGATTGTCTTTCACCTTGATAAATAGTATGGGTTTTATACATAGTATTATTGGTGCTATGAAATAATGTTATATATTTATGAGTGGGAAAAGAACATTTATTACCTTTTTGACGTATTTTCCGTAACAACCTTTTTCATTTAAGAATAAAAGAAAGTTTATACTACATATTTTTTGGTATCTTAATTTGCCACGACGTCGCGAGCAATTTTTACCGTACCGATGTTATATATATCTACTTGCCTATGCGTATACCTTTCGGTACATAAATTTATTGCAAATAGCCGCATCATGTTTAGCACCTTGGTCAATCTGCGATGCTTAATATGATACAAAGAGACTGGCGGAAGACATTTTGTTTCATTTGGTTGATGAGAAATAATAGTTCAGAAAAGATTAAAAGTTCGTATTTCTGAAGGAAAACAGAGTAAGCGAAGATCGGGTTGTTTCATTCCTTGAGGGGAAGGAGCTGCGTGGGTGCATTTATATATCGAAGTAGCGATTTTTCTTGCTCTGGATATTGATAGGAGTTTCTTAAATGTCTCGCTTCCTGTCGATTTTCCACCCCCGTTGTATACACAGCCGGTGGTCCATCGAAGCCTGTCACATCGCTATCGAAGGAAGAAGTGCACTCCTCATATTCATTGGCCGAGCAGAGTCTGATTTTGAACCACTGGTTCAATGTATTTTTTGGGCGGCATATGGTTTGGTTCGGCCGGTGCTGGGCGGCTTGGGCCATGCCTAATCTGTTGCATCAGATTGTGTGATGGTAGGTCGCAGGTCGCAGGATCGCGAATTTGAATAGGCAGCCATCTGACACACGTAGGATGTCATAATGATGTTTACGCAGTGTCCATTCGGTCGCGGTCGTGAAGTAACAGGACGGGCGGGCGTCGGGGGGCCCGGTAACCTTGCTGGCACCCCTCCCCCTCTGCGCTTCCCGCCAAATTTTGCCTGCATTCGTCTGGTTTCGGCTGGGCCGGCGCGTTTTCCGAGCCCGCTCTCTCGATCGGCCATTTTCGTCGAGGCATTTTTCTATCCATTTCGTTTCGTAGCACGTCCCGAGTGCATTATTATTATTACATTTCGGCGTTTCTGATCGGAACGCCGCAGCGACGCGCGCGCCGCACCGTCGAATAAAATTCGGCAGTGATAAATCGGAACTACCGATCGTCGGTCGCGTATGCGCAAGTCCTAGAACGCGTGTTGTATATTATTTTTCGGTTCCTTTAGGGCTGTTTGCGGAAGTAAATGTGCGGTCGCCTGTGTGAGTGGTGCGCCGGAACCAGTTCTTCGGCATAATAACAGTGTTTGAATTTGCGATTCGGGAGGGCGATATGCGGTCACACCGCTTTTTGTGAAGGAAATCCTTTTGGAGCGGCTGCATTGACACTTATTGAAATACTTTATGGATATTCAGCGGAATCTTGTTTTGTTGTTTTTTTCGGCCATCGGACGCTGTCGGAGAATACGGGAGTGCGTTGTCAGCTGTTGAAGTGGATCATCAGTGGGAACGGCGGCCAGGAGAAGGATATGTCACGTTAGAAGCTTTCACCCGGTAGGTTCTGAGCGTACCGTTTCCCAATTCTCTTCGGACGCTGACCACATGCTGCAATTTGTCCATGGCATCGATATTGCGCCCGACTGTGTATGTGTGATTGTGTATTTCTTTATAGTGACAAACAAACTGTTTTTTATGCTTTGTAAAAATCGCTTATACAAATCAGTAGTGAATCTATAAAGTATTTTTAAGAAATGAGATAAATTCAAAAATTCGAGCGCCAATGATGGATATCGTTCTCTGAATCGTAGTACTTAAGCATCTGCCATTATTTTACTACTGACATACGTAAAAAATGTAACCAATTGTTTACTTAAAATTTATTTGCTATTCATTAAATCATGATAGATTGTTTTTTTTTTTTTATTTTTTTACACTTACGTTAAAAATTGAAATCGCAGCACTGGGTTGTCAGTAGTGCGGGCAAAGAATACGCGAGCACCAACTGTAGGGCTGCCCCACGCAATGTTATATCGCACATTATTGACTGATGTTACATTTAAAACTGTGGAAAAAAGCGAAATGTTTTAAACACGATCGCAAGTAAATATAATTTCTTAAGGAAACAAACAATCTGCATCCTAAAATATCGCTACGTAAAATGCTTTCTTTTTATGTACATACCTAGTTACTGTGTTTACGTCATACACGGTCAAGGTCTTCGGCGTGAATAGATTTGTCCTGATAAATAAATGATAAAACAATAATTTGTGTAAGTGCTTTAAATTATTAACCGACTGTTTCACAAAGCTCGAGTGCGGAATTATGCTACATTTATTTCGAAATATTTGTTGATAAAATACATATATATATATGTTGAGACGTGACGTAACGCTTCGTCGTTGGTCGTTTTTTATTGTATTCCAACGAGTGCCATTTAAATATAAGAAAAAACTTTTATTCAACGAAAAACTTTTTTTAAAGATATATTTTTCTAATTTATTAAAACTGGATTATAAAAATCACCAATGCGTCTGTAGAAGTTATTAAAATTCATAAAAGAAAATTATTCGGAGGGTTAGTGACAAAATTTGTGTTATACTCCGTCCCTTCCTTTTGCGTGTGTAGCGCATGTATTTCACTACTAAATCACTAGTATTAAAGATTATTTCAGATTGGATGTAAGTATGGGAATACGTTATGGTAGATTTAAAAAAATTGATTCTTATGATAAGGTTCATGTCATTACTAGGCTTACTCAAGCTATTCTAAGTCTCATCTAATCAGGCAGTGGAGATTGTATTTCAGACTGTCACAAAAACGAAAAATAGCCAATTAATACAATAGCGAAATTGAAATTCAATAATTTGGTATCAACCTATCTTTCTTTTACTTGAAAAAAAAGCAATTGTTCTTGTGTAACGAACGTTAATTTGTAAATATGTATAATCTGCAATACGGGTTGTCAAATATTTATGAATTAATTATATAACAGTCGTAATCAAAAGTGATTGCAATTTGGTATTACTTTAGAAAACATGCTCGGTGTATGACAATGCCTTGTTGTCGAAACAGCAAACGTTTGTATTGATACAACTCGTAGAATAAGTACATGTGTTTTATC
Source organism: Himalopsyche japonica (assembly GCA_028555115.1). Lineage (NCBI taxonomy): Eukaryota > Metazoa > Arthropoda > Insecta > Trichoptera > Rhyacophilidae > Himalopsyche > Himalopsyche japonica. The sequence goes on along the minus strand of JAHFWJ010000215.1, from coordinate 456,481 downwards.
CATTGTTAAGTTTGGTCATCGGTTTATAAACAAATATATATGTAATTTTGATAGTTTTGTTGACGTATAACGATTACAATAATTGTGCGTTTTTTTTTTAAATCGGTAACCCTGTTCCTAGAACGGGCAGTTCTCCGTAGATTACGACATCGGCCGCGTGGCTTGGCCTTGAGAGCAATCTGCAAGGAGGCGAGCGCCACGTGTTCTCGCTACACTCCTCAGCCAAATCGTACCGTGGAACTGTGCACCCACCGTGACTCTAGATTTCCCCCACCTGCCTTCAGGCCCCTGCCTATCTCATATGCTAGTTCGCGTATTGCTTGTTTCCTGACAGATTATCACTATCTGTCCACCATAAGGCTTTTAAAAATAATCGATAAAAAATTCAATCGACTTTTTTTAACTGATCGCAGCTTCAAAGCAATATGTATTTGCGGTGTTAATTTTATTAACGTCTTGCATCATTTTTTTGTATCGATTTATAAATAATTGGCTAGCACGTAAATAAATAAAAAAAGTAAATGTCACTGACTCATTGAAAAATTACACGAGTATATCGTTGGCCTAAAAGCAAAATGGCACTTGCGTAAAAATTGAGGTCTGAAAAACGTATTTAAAGTGTATTTAGATTTAAAAAATATTTGAAATAATAGAAGTCATTTCTTAAAACCTCGAAATAAAAATTTGATTACTTTTGACTTATACGAATTACTGCATTAAAATTAAATGAAATTATTATTCTTTGCTAAATCTTGAAATTGTTTTTAAGTTATATATGTGTCAAAATTGACTTTTTGCACCTATGGAGGTTTTCTTATTTGACAATGAAAATTATCTATTTGTATTATTTTTTTGCTTTCAACTTGCGTAATATTTGAGTTTTTTTAGTATGTTATTTTGCCACCCGTGACGTGAGATGAGTTAAAAAAATTCTCAAGCTATCTTTTTTTTTATTCAACCGCGATTTTAACGTGTATTGTTTTAATATAATAGAAAAAAGTATAGAATAAAACTGTCCTTTTAATTCAAAACCGCCAAAGAAGTCCCAATTACTGTCGTTGGTCGTATGATCGTTGAAATTACTTGAAATCCTAGTTAAATAATTGTTTGGTTTATTCTTTACAAAATATATTTTTTCATATTATAATACTCTTCATATTGTCTTTTATTAACTTCTATTATTATTCAATTTTTGGCGTAAAATTGTAATCTTTGTTTTATTTTAAAGTTGATTTCCTTCTATATGTAGCGACATAGATGTTGAGAAAAATTGGTTATAATTCGTAATAAATCTAACACACAAAATTGATATATTATATTCAGCTTGCAGTGGACGTTCAAAATGTGAGTGCAGTAAGTTCAATAGCATTTAAAAGGCAAAAACATCTGGTTGAATTTCACAACCTAGGGGAAAATGAATTACGCTCGCAATAGAAATGTTGCGTTTCGCTTGAGATTGATTTTTAAATCACCGGAAATGATCTGCAAGCACAAAATAATTTACACAACATTTTGTTACGTTGTCGAAGTAACCTGTTTTTAATATATATCTCAGTATCACCGCTTGATATTTTTATCGTCAATGTTTGTTTCGATCGTACTTCTTCAGTATGATGGCGATGTAGACTGATAATAAGTAGTAAGAAGACCAAAATTTTCGTGGTTTTGATTTGACTTTTTTTTCAAATTTATTGCTAACTGGCATTTTTCGCAATTTTTTCACTATACAGCGGGACCCGGATCTATCATTGTTCCTGTATGTTTTGTCTATTTTCTATACTTCCGGTAGAAGACCCATTTCGAAAAATAGTGCATCTATCATTCTTCAATCTATCAATTCTCTCATATTATCGTTTTTGTCTAAAATTTGTCATCTCGCTTTAAGAAATATGTTAGTTGCCATTTATTTAGTAACGAACGATTGTTGTCGAACATTGACTGCCACCTAAACAAAAAAGAGTTAGTTTTCGCGATTGCAAGCACCGTCTTATTGTTGTGATACCAGTTGAAATTTTTCTGACCGTCTCGTTGAAACAAGTCAGTCAGTGTTGGTTTTTTCCTAATAATTCGTAAAATTAATAAATTTACGACACTCTATATGAAGATTCCAAAGAGCTGTATGTATAGTTTTTTCCAAGGACCATTAAAGAATGAAAAAATGACGTTCAATTGTATAAAAAATAAACATGACATTATGTTATATTGTTTTGTTTTTATTTTTGAACGGTCTTGTTATAAATCGTTTTTCACTTAACAAAAATGTAATTTTCTTCCACGACATGAAAGAAAAACAACATTCAAGTGTTTTTTATCACTGTAAACTCGAACATAATAACCACGAAATTATAAATATGTAAACATTTCCCGAATGTTTTGAATGGTATTCATCACGTGAAAAATGTGTTACCTTCTTTTATTACCCACTCCAAGGACCAGCACTAGTGCCACAATGTAACGTCATTCGTGTTTTCCTCTCGCTTCCTTTTCCGCATCCGCCAGATTCTTTCACTTTTATCTCGTCTCTATGGCCGCAGACTCTCAACTATTTCACACTCGCTTACACCTCGCACGTTTCATTATGGTTCACCTTGGAGTAATCGTTGGAAATTTTCTTTGAACATGTCCACAATAATTTTATTATGAATGGCTACACCGATATCTGATAGTGTTTAGTTACGATTGAATGTTCAGTATATTATATCATTCGTTCACACAATCGATATAATGTATAGATAAATATAGATTTTTGTATTTTAGTAATCTTTTGAATATGAATATATTGCTTCGTCTTTCATATTTACGCTTCTGATTTCAGTAAATTTCATATATTGGCCATTTTAAAATACGATATAATATTTATTAATATTTTAGTTTACTTCATATTAAATATAGTAACAATATCATCATTAAATTTGTACATTTCTAGATATTTTGTCACTTTCGACCCAGTTTTCGCTTTTCAACATCTCCAGGCTATCTTTCGATTTATTCTATTTCCAGGGAAAAATTGAAAGTTTAAACAGTTCAATTTTTATATTGAAATTCCAAATATAAAAAAATGTCGTCAGTAAAACCTTATTGTAAATTATTGTTATAATTATTTCATCCGTTTTTTAGTGTTTATTTATAACGTTTTTAAAATTAACACGGTGAAAAAAATAGCAATGTTAGTTTTAAATTACATCCTACAGAGCTTAGTTTTTAACATTTATTTCCTGTTTTTCTGCACTCCGAATATGACATCCAAAGAGTAAAATATTTGAGGATCGTTTATGGTTACCTTGTACGCACTCGGGTGCCACCCTCGCCTAACTTTGTTCATTCTCTGTTTCTCTTGGTTCGGTTGATTTATGGTCTTTCCCTATCGCATGAAGGAAAAGCGGGTCAAGGCCGTTATCCTTTACTTTTAAACACGGTGGAGGATCACGAAGTTGGATATCGGGTACCAGAAAATACGCGAAAAAAGGCCTATTTTCTTTTTGATTCTTTAAGCGTGAACTGAAAACATGGAGGTATTTTTATTTGGTATATATACATAAATATAGTAACCATATCGGCGATTTTTTTTGAAAGCACACAAAAATGGTTTAAAAGGATGATCTTTGGAATATATATATATATCATTCAAAATTAAATAAGAAGATGAAATAACGTCAACCTAAACCACAAATTGAAAAATATGTCTTTAGATAAATATTCCGTAAAAAATCCGACATCGGACTGTTGTACAGTTCACTCGCAATCCTAACGATGTTTATGACCATTGTCTATTTTGATTTGGTAAACAATGAAAATAACATTTCAACCAGTTTGTCTATAACAATTTGGCAGCTTAAACTTGACACGTTGTAACCGGTTTTGATCAATAATATGTAAGCTTATTCAAGTAATTTCCTCATCATATTTAAATTTGTTTTTAAAATATCCTAGATAAAAAAAAAGATTCTTGATTCTTGCAGTGCTTCATTTTCACATTGACTTATTAAACATTTTATTCTTTGTTATTCTTTTGCTTTTATAAAAAGATTTCATTTGTTTCAAGAACGATTTTTAAAACGATACTTATTCAACTGTATATTTTAAGTATTTCAAATTATCTATCCGCTTATCTTAAATGCATAGAACTATTTTTTAATTTAATAAATTAAATGACATATCGTTGTTAATATATTTGAAAAGGGCGTTACCGTGGTATGTTACAATAAAATAGTTTTATGAGCTTTATACATGCATTTGCACGCGTTGTTAGCGCTTCTGACCTTTTTTAATAACGCAATTGGTATCGCAAGCAGGCAGGCAGAGCTGGAAACGAGTATTTCACGTTTTGTTGGAATTATCCCTAAAGTAATAACAAAGTAAAAGTTGTCCGGCGATTTCATCTCAAAAGCATTTTTAATGTAGATTGCCCGGAATGGCGTTTGGTAAAAATGTTTCTAGGCAGGCCGAAGACATACGGAAGTTTCTATTGAATAACCAGTTTCGTATTAAAATTGTTATTATGATAAAGTGCCTAAATTGCGCTGCAACGATTTTGATTTATGACGACTTAGACACCGTTCCGAGTTTTTTTAACTACGCATTCTTAATTTCAATACAATCTACTCTAATGCGAGTACGTGACGTGTGTGATGCATGACGTTTGCTAGTGTTGAAGAAAAGAACCATGGTTTTTTAATGAAAAAGATGTTAATTAAATCAACGAATGAAAGTTAATTTATTTATCAAAGCCGATTGAGCAATTGAATTTTATATTTAACAACAATTGTCTCTTACAGAGTCTTTCATCTTCCCGATATTTAAATTTTATACAAAATTTACAGGTTTTTTTTATTTATAAACGAATTTAACGTTCTATTTTTATGTATTCACATTGTTTTATGAAATTTTACTATAAATAACTTAATTTATATTTTGTACTTAATAACTTTTGTACTTAATTTGTACTTTTTATCATTGAAGAATGGAAGAGTAAGTTAATAATCGTAAAATTTTTGCAGATTTTCGGCTGAACCTCTTAAAAACTATTACGGTATTGAACACTTTAAAAAAATATCTTAGCAGTTGACTTGGTAGGAAGGAAATTTACGCAGACTATCAGGATTAATCAGGCTTTATTTTCATACAAAAAATAGCTTGTGCGTGAATGTTATAACTCTATTAAACTCATATCTTTGCGTATCAAGTACTAACACACTGCAACAGTAGCAGTTGAAGGGTTTATTCATTTTCGTTCATCTATGTACATACTACTATGTAAGAGAGCCTATAATATTACCAACAATGTTTATATTATCTTATGTCGAGAACTGTCTAAATTTTTAATAAAATAGTTCTTAATCGGTTGGTATCTGTGTATATTAAAATTTTAATACTTATATTTGTTAAAACTAATACAGATCCTAGAATATTTCAGGCCGCTGGTGCTTTTCGACCGTGTATGTGTATCGGCATTGAATGTGTTAATTTGTTGGCCCTGCCAGCGCAACATTTTTCAGAGGATCGGATCACATAGTTTAGAGATAAATAGCTAGTCGGTGGTTTCCTCCTCTAAAAACCCGTCCAAACTTCTTCTCGATGTGCGTCTACGCAACTTTTGAGCGTGTGTGCTCTACGTATAGTATTTATTGCGCGTGTGGAGACGCGAATGGTTGCGTAGCCGTGCACATGTGTGCGTGACCTATTTAACGCAATCTTTTGTTGGCGCTGTACGGAAATAATTTGTGAAGTTCATCGATTTTTTTCCATTTGAATCAACATCGTGTTCACACAAAAGTGTCCTGCCGAACTCATGGCGTATTGAGCGTACTTACTTGTGTATATTTTATACAGAAAATATGTTTTCGAAATGATAATTTTATAAACATATGGATTGTCAGGGGCCATTTCGACAATTACGAAGACATATTTTTGTGTTCAAAACTTTTTGAGCGTGCCTTTAGTGAGGAATATTTTTTACTCCTAGACAGGGTTGCCAGATTTCCAAAACCAAAAATGCATTATTTCAAACGATCAAAAAATTAAAGAAAAACAAACGCAGAATTTTATTTAAATTGTACTAAATGCCCTACGATACCATTTGCCTTGTTGATTGAAAAGTCTATCAATATTACTTCAAGTCATTTCAACGAATTATACACGACATCGTGCAGTGCCTGTGCATAACAGACTTGCGACGATACGCGATCGCACGATATTTCTGTATGCGTGTATGCACGAGAATTCTGTAAATTGTTATTTGGTCGCATGGATATTTACTTATTATAATTTTCAAATGACATTTAATTTCTTTGAAGTATTTGTGAAAAAACATATTTTATTACAAATTGTCGTAATTTTTGGCCGTATTTTTTAAGATCGTTACTGATGAATATCAATAAATTGAATGAATATGAATGAATAGAATGAATGTTTCAAAATATTTTTGTTTTTGAAAAAAGTATTACTGTATCATAAAAAAAATAACTGAAGTATAAATAAAATGTGTTACAAAGGTCAGTTAAAATTTGTCCGTGGAAAAATGTAAATCAAAGCCTTAAAGCAGCCTACGTTTAGACAAGCATTGAATAATTTGTCGATCGAAAAGTTTAAATTTACTCGATGTAAACTTTGTTTGCATTCTTTCCATCTTCTCATTATTTCTATCGATAATCGTGTTATTTTCATAATGAGTATTTGTAAAAGTGATGGTAGATTGACTCACTCATAGAATCGATACATCAAAAATTAGACACGTAAAACTTATTTTTATCATCTTATTATTTATTTATTTTATACGTTTAATAAATATACTTTTCCCAAATTAAAAATAATACGTTTTTTTGCTTTTTGCTTATGCAACGTGAAAATGATTGATATTATAGTACATAATAGAAATTGGCGATGAAGTCAACAGAGAAAGCTCAGACAAAATCTTCTTAACAAATTAATCCATGTGGAATACATTGACAATCGAACCGATATTGCTGGATATTGTTCGAGTTCTAACCAATGGTATCCTCACTGACAATTTGTCTCTGCTTTTAAAAATCACTCCTCAAAAAAGTATAAAGATCATATAATTTGAAATGCAGTATTCTCATTTTGTTGTCGTATTAAGCTTCTTATTTCTCTTTGAGCTTTCAAATTATTAATAGTATGCATAAGAGAAAGTCAGTTCGATAAGACCATGGGTATTATTCATAATCCATCAAAGGAAGAATTCCCTTTTTTTTCCTAATCCTTCTACTTTCTGAATGTGTATTTCTAATTAAACGATGGAATGTAATCGTAATCGTCATAATATTGTATCTTTTAAAGAGAGTGCTTTTTAAATGCAACGTCCATCTCTTTGGTTTTTCACTTTAAAAATTTTCATCTTCAATATTTATATTGCAAAATTTTCATATAGTCAATTGAACAGTTACAGACTTTGAGAGAATAACTTCGTTGAAAAACGAGTGTTGTCTCACGGGTCTATCTTGAATCTTTTGTTCAAAGGTTGACTGTAGTGCATGTTAATTCTTAAAAAAAACTTCAAAATACTCATCATTTTTAATCACGTTTTTGAAGTAGCATCGATAAAATGAATTTTATAAAGACTGCGCTAATATTTTCTTCCATTACAAACACCGCCATCAAGCCTTTCGTCGACGCTCTCATCGTGATGTTAATATAATGCATTACTTGCTTATCTAATTTGGTCGATGTTCATCTTTTTTCCGGCTGCGTATTTTTTATTCTTTATCTGCAAATAAAACCAACACAAAGGGCTCATTAAAACCTTACATGATATTCACAAAGAAGATCACTCTCAGGCTGGTTCGTATTTTTATGCTGTTTGATAGTGATGCTTAACATCATGGAGTCCGTAACAAAAGTGAATTGGATTTTTTGAATTATGTAAATGTTATGACTTGACATTTTCAATATGCGTGCGGGGCTATACGACCGATATTATATCAGTTTGTTTGAATGGAATACTTTTCTGTTTTTGAATTGGGAAAATAGTGCACTAACTCTCAGTCAAAGTCCCATAAGTCAAGAACTTCATTTTTATTTTCACGTATTTTACGTTTAAATTTTTTTTGCATGCGTTTCAAAGCACAGTAATATTCTCATAGTTTTTCTGATGAAATTGTTTAAGACTTGTCTGATAAGCTTTTTAACATATTTTTGTTCCTAAGAAATATTCAAAAGACATATTATTATATATACATGATTTAAAATTTCTTAGGTGTTGAAAATAAATGTGTAAATTTCGTCAGATAGAAAAAGACTGCCTTTCTATTGACTTATATATGTTCCCTCATCCATTATGCCATCCACGGTTTATTTTTTTATTTATACTTTATTATTATAAGTTATTGCATAAGAGTTTTGTGTGACATTCGGTTAATACGCTTACCTTTGCAATGTTGTATTTTGCGTTTTTAGTATGTAATAGTGATATAAATCTTTGTTTTTAGATTACAATCGTTTTTTGTAGAATTCGATATTGAGAATTCATTTCATAATTTAGTTACAATTGTATGTAACGAAAAAACATATATATTTACTGAAATATATATACGTACGTATCCAAGACTCGTCGTGTTTGGAGGCTCGGTTCATAGTTAATCAGTTTTAGAGGATGCTGTTTCATTTTGTCGAAAAGGTTATTCGCAGCTGCTTTACGCACATTTTAGTCTTTGTTCCGGTCGTAGATTTCACCTCAGCTTTTGCTTTGCATCGCTCTCTTGTGAAGTCTTGCTACACCTCGGATTTCATCTTCGAATTGAATGCAAGAATTCGTTACTCTAAGTACATAATCTTTTAATGTCGGGTACCTACTTGAGAGTAGCTAGCGTCACGGTATACGCATTTCACTTGAGGTCAATCGTGGTTTCTTGCTCTGAGAAGCGCTTGCGACTGCAACTTCTTAACGATCCGACTGCGTTTTTGCTTCAATTGTGCGTTGTTGTATTTTTCTTCTTACCTCTCTTGATTATCTTGGGACCTTTTTTTGAATCGTGAATACAATCTTACAGTTATTTTCGATTGTATGGCTGCAGCAAAAGAACATCGTTTACCTTTATGGTACTCGGAATCTTTTCAAAGTGTAACAGTATTAGAATCTTGTTGTAAATCTATCGGCAGACAATATTGAATGCTCAGCGCTTTGGGGCACTGTTAATAACTTCTTGGAACTCTTCATTTTTTATCAGTTTAAATAGCAGGAACATTGAAAATAAAGTTTAAATCAGATAATAATATTATCGTTCAATTACATTTCAATATAGACGAATTGGTAATTCTTTCCTTCTTTATACCAGTACCAATGGGGTTAATAGAAAGGCTTATTATTTCAAATCTTATTATATAGATAATTGCATTTTATCTGATCTAGAAAAAATAAATTGTTCGCGAGCTTAACCATTTTTGTTAATAATTTTGGTTAATTTTAATGAATATTATCTAATGCTTGATTGACCTTATAAATCTTCTATATTACATTTTTTACATTAACTATACCGTTTCTTGGATCTAGGCATAAAAAAAATTAAATGCAGTACTTTATTTTGATTGTTACCTTTTCGTTATTAACATCTCATTTCATTTGTATTTTCATAACATTTAAAAAAAAACTTACTACTAAGTTGTTTGCTTGTTATCTGTCACTTATTGATGGAGATATTCATATTTAAATGAATAAAATTTAATATAAGATTAATTGATAATGCTCACGATGAGCGAAACCTGGCTTAATCTTTATATTATAAATGACCCAACAGATGAGCCCCTATCTTTGGAGTAAAAAAATGATTTAATTTACTTTTTAATGTAAAATGAACGAGAAATTTGGAAACGTAAGATCAATCAGGGTTCTACAATATATACTAATCTTCATTTCTCTTTTTTTTCGTGAAGGAAGCTTTGTATTATTGCCAAGTAAAGTTATGTTAAAGAAGTGTGATAACTGATAAAATCTATTTTTTAAAATCTATTTCTATAAAATTTAAGACTCATTGTATTCAAAACGGAGTTGAAAAGTATGCAACTCTCCCATTGTGCTGCGCTTCGTTGTTAGTAGGTATTAATTTATACAATGTGGTGTCGTTACGTTGTTGAATACGCATAATTAATTAACGCGTACATCCCAAGGAAAGCTGTTTTTCTTTCACACCTCTAAAACTTTATTCGTGGCGTTACGCACCGTTACGGTTTACTTAGCAAAAGTTTTAATTCACAAAACCGCAACTTTGTACGAAACAGTTACGACGAGTTTCGTAGAATGCTAAAAATGCATAAGTACTTGGTTTGAAAATTGATAGGTAGGCTTAACCTTGGACTTGTTAAATAATTGCACGTTTACTTTGATCATATTTTTCGCTTTAATACAATACGCTGTTTTTATATGACCGCTATTTATTTATTGATTTTTTTTTATGTTGAAAGGCTGTAACGCCTAACGGCTTCCATCATAAACGGTTAAAAAGTGCATTGAATTATCGATAGGATATATATATTTATATTGATTTTGCAATCTACTTAAGGACTCGTGTTTGTTCAAAAATTTGGCAACAGACATTTAATCACACCAAGTCACAGATGGGGTCTTCTTTGTGATCCTTCTGAAAATGGTTGTAAACAGATATTATATTATATATAATTTAATACTTTATACATGTATCAGTTGAGGAGATAAACCGATTGTGGTCATTATATTATTAAATTGTAGAAATATTAAAAAAATGTGTTTCTACTTTCTGCGAAGAAGAATTTATCGTTTACATCTCAAAAGAACACAATTTTTATTTGATTTCATTAAATTTTACTGAAATCTTTGATATTCTTTACCGTTAAATTTTGTACAATGAATAAGATTTGGAAATATAGTTACAGTTTTTCATTGTTTTTAATATTCGAATGTTGATTCTTCTCTTGCAATGTACAATGCACTGACAAATCTCGTTATAATGACCGTTTTAGTGATGCTGATTTTAGTTGTTGCGTTTGTTTTTATTGTGTCGTGAAATCTTGCGTGCCTTTAATTCGATAGTATCCGTTATCTGCTGCGTTTTTACACGTACATTCTTGATAACAAATCGTTGAAAACGTTAGATTGTTATGTCGGCGAACGAGTGCAGTGGAAACGGCGCGGCGTCCATACGGATTGTAGATGCGCGTACGGTTTTCCATTCGGGAACAATACTTGGGTATGCACTGTGCGTTGCGTTTCGCTCGGTTACCTCTGGAACAAAACAATTGTCATGCGTCAGTGGCCATCGCATCGCATCGCTCCAACGAAATATTATCTCGAACATTATCCCGGCCGGCTAACGGGACACGGGAAAATCGTGATGGTGTTGCAACGGACAGCCGGGGCGGCAGTATAGAAATTTCGCTATCGTCAATCTACGCAGGTGTCAATCTTGGAAAACTACAATATGCATTCCCTTTGTTTTAAACATTTATTATAATATTTAGATATGATACGACTACTACAGATGAGTAATAAATAAATGAATGAGTCTCAACGAAGCAAATTTGCATTCTTCAAATCGCATTTAAATTCGAACAAAAATATTTGCTGCTAATGCCTTTCGATCAAAAATTAGCATTGAAACATATTTAACTAAAAAATCAAAATTTCTTGTAATAAATTTTTAAATAGAAAAATTTTCATTTAATGTGATACAATATATTATTTACAATGCTGCTTTAAAATATGAATATACATAATTATATATATTTTGTCATGGAAAACTTTTGGCAATATAAAAAATCATGTTTAATTTACATAAAGCACTTATGAATACGGGACTGTTTTATGAAACACGATTTGCTATAAAAAGCTCTGAAAAACTTGATATCCGGCAATTTAATGATAATATTATTTGTCGGTTTTTGTTTATTTTTTATGATAAGAGTTTTCTTTGAAAATATAAATAATGGAGAGTTTTTTTCTTCAATTACTTATATGACGTACACTTTTATAATGAATTGAAAAATATTGGTAAGAGATTTTTCCAACGAAATTTTAAGTTCTGTGTGTGTGTTACTTGATACTTCTACTGATTTGCTAGATAGCTAGTTTTGAATCTAGTGGTTCTTCCATTCGTACGTGCATTAGCTCAGTTCATTCACTCAGAGGTAACTAAAAACTGTGTACTTACCTCGTCGGAAAGAAACATTTTCATTAGACAGTGATTATCTATTGTGGAACCTAGCATTTTAACAAAGGTACTTGGATGCGTTTTGGTAGTGTAGAGGCGTAGGGCCGTAGGGCTACTCAACCGTGTTTGCGCGGATGTCAAAAGAGAAATGATTAATTTATTTAATTCATTTTACTGTTTATTTCGTCCCATTACCGATGATTATACTCTGCTATTATTCGGTTGGAAATTATCACGCTTTTTACAGGTTTATCTTAATACATCGCCGCCATGCCACAATATCACATATTATCTGAAAACAAAAAGAAATACCTTCGATCAAGCAAGTTATTTTTAAAAGATTGCTTATTATACATTATTTAAGGTAGATAACCTACAGGGCTATTTAGCATCGATCAAGAAAATTTCTTGCTTAATTATTCTGTAACAAATTGCAAGGTATTTTTTGATGGAACAATTTGATATAAAATTATATGTTAAATTTTGTCAAAAATTGATGATTTTCGATGAATAAATGCTTAGAATGAGATTTTATTTATGAAGCGCATTTAATAGTTTTTGATTGAAAGAACAAAAGTATTACTTATGGATTTAACCGGTTTTCCGTTAAGTCTAATACGGAAACGTATTGTTGGCAGGTATTGATTATTGTTGGAATAAATTTTAAAATTCTTCTTCTTCCGTTTAATAAGCGTTAATAATTACGGGGATTGTATCGCTTGAAAATCGTTAAGGTATTATTTTATGTTGAAAAAATAATATTTCACGGTTGCAGAAATTTCGCGCGCTCAGCGGCGAAATATGGAAATTGTATATCGATTAACATGCCAACATCGCTATGTGCGACTGGTCAGAATTGGCATGCTTTTCATATACGAACGCGACCGCAATTCAGGTTTCTTCTTTTAAAAGTAGACGGGAAAAATTTCAATTACTTTACACTGCTGAAATTATCAACTATTGGATTTACCGATAGATCAGAACATGTTTAATTTATTTCAGGTAGACATCACTGTTTCAATAAATTTAATTGAGTTATCTTTTGATGTGAGATTTTTCTATCAGATTTGTAGCAAAATCATCTTGGTTGTTTTACTTAAATGATTATTAATCTTTTTTGCTATTCTATTCAAACTATTAACGCAGATGGGATATACTGCTTAATGCAAATCGCGTTTGTATTAATTTATTATATTGACTGATGGAAACACCCATATTGATTTAAATTAAAATTCACTTCAAAATCATATGCATAAAAAAACACACCTACTGCTGTGCGAAAATATAATATACTACTGAATGTTTTATTTTTATATTGATGATTGATAAATTATATGGTTTGTGCAAAACTATTATTGACCTCTATAATTAAAATGCCGTTTTATCAGATTAATGTAAAATAATGATAGTTTAAGTTTGATTAAAATATAGTTCATTTCATTTTTACAACATAAAAAAGACAAATCAATTCTATTAGAAAAAAATATTATTTTTTAATAAACAAAACCTTTCTCTTTGTAGTTCTCGATAAACATCTTGCGTTGAAATATTTCCTACATGTTCACTTCGGTTTCCGAATATCCATTCTACGACCGCGTAATTTTATGATACATTTTATCACTTCAGCCTTTTTTCCTGTTTTTTTTTTATTCGAATTCACTTAATGAATTCACTTCACTGAATTCAAAGTTGCAGTTTTTAATTGTTTATTAAGGAGCATAAATAGATTGAATCTCAAAAAAAAAACATCTTTATTACAACGATGTATGATTTTGGTTTGAAATATGTACGTATTGTTTTTTAATATTATTAATTAATGCGTGCTAACTTGTAGTTGTCGGTTTAAATATTTGTATTGCAAACAATGCGTCGAGTCTTTGTCCCGCTTTTCAATGCCAAATATTAACGTTCTAACTCAATCCACCTACAGATATTTGCGAATAACGGTTCTTTATTTATGAATAAAAAACGGCAAGAATCCACGCATAAAATGTACATATAACCACATCGTAACCTATCTGACTATAGACTGTTGGATTTTTGGTTTATTCAGGTTAAAATAAGCCACATTATTTATTTAAGGAAAAAATAATTTTGTTTTATTATATCCAGTCACGAACATGTACAAAATGAAAAATACTCAAATCTTTCAATGGTAGTAATGAAATTTCCCAAATCCATTCATAAAATAATTTATATATAACACATATTTATACTTTCGAAGTGTGACGAGTCTAAAAATCACAAGTGATCATCTTCATTAAATTGGAATCATACAAATTGAATGGTTTCAAATTTTTTGTAAATTTAAATAAAACAGTTTTCGTATGTTTTTTACTCTTAAAATGTGCTTCCATTTTAACGTTATCAATTCTCTTGAGACTTTTTTGATAGACAACTTGCAATACCTTGTTTACAACAATCTCTTTTAACCCGGCTTAATTTATTATAATATTATATTTCGAGCAGTACGTGGATGCCATTTAAATGTTACAATGTGCGCAAAGAAAACTATTTATAAATTAGTATTAGAATGTTTCTTTCTAGAGATAGAAAAGGTGGCTTTACATAGCTTATCGTAATCATGCGGTTCATTTTTTAATCATTGAAGTTATTGATTTTTAAATTTTAATGCAAGTTATTCAACATTCGAAGATCGTATACAGCGTTGTCTTATTTATCATAGTTTGATTTCAAGCTAAATATTTTTTTTGTAATTATTTACATTTTTACTAGTTGGTTATTTCAAGTATTAAAATAATATCATTTCTCTTTGAATTTAACTATTTGAAAAGTTTTGTCCACATTGCGTTGATGTCACTTCATTTATAAGCGAACTGAGACCGCAGCCAAACGATAATTCAATTTTTTTCACGCACCTCCCACTGCACTCGATAAATAAACGTAAATAAAATACGCATATTACGATTATAATGAAATTTTAATGGCGCTGACATGCAGAGCAACGTAAGTGGGCATATCTTTACTACGGGAGTTATTTTTAAACGATAAAATTAGACACCGAAGTTTGTATTTTTCTAAATGTTACCATTTTTCTAGCCGCAAAACTTTGATAAAAAATAAAAAAAATATCTGCTTGTGTCGTTCTTTTGCAAAGCATCTTTAGATTTTTGAATGTAGTAGAAATGAAAAATGTTTAATGGCATTTAGTAGTTAACTGTATTGTACAAAAAAGTCAGTATAGATGAATTTTTTTTTTTTGTTGAATGTTGCAATCTCAAGAAAATTAACAATTTAATATATTTAATGGCGAATATGCGGCACTATTTTCCGATTTAATTTTTTCGATTATAATTTACAAGTATCTTATTTAACAGACATATCAGACAGAAGTATCGAAATCTAATTTGAAAGCACGTCAAAAATTTTACTGTATTTGTCGTGAAAGCTTTGGAAGCTAAAACGAATTCTGTATTATTCAGAGAGTAATTTTATTATGGAAGCCTCTTAAACAGCAAGTTCCCTGTATCAGACACGGAGGCGACTTTTAGTTCCGCCACTGCCTCTGCATAGTTTACACAAAATGAGTCTAATCTACTCATTGAATTACAAATATTTTTATTACCAATGATTTTCACATTATGTTAAATCGTTAACGGTTTACACATGTGGTTCTAAGAATTAAAAAAAAATACTAATTTTATTTTATTACATGTATTTGGTTAAAATACTGTTTTTCAAATTGGTCTTTTATTATAAATTTATTTCATGATATGGCACTTTATAAATAAATACGTAATTATGTAAACTATTCATTCATTTAAAAATGCTAACAGATTTATGGAGCGAATACATTTATCGAAGTTGCGAAACACGTGTCACAAAATTATCAAGTTTAATTTTATACGAAAAATAAATTTGCAAAACGTCGCTGCTGAATCCATAAAAATATGAATATATTTATGCTGGATAAAATATTCCTTTTCTTTTATTCATTCAGTTTCATATTCAGTATTATATGAACTATTTTTTACGGCATTTGATATGTTTTTATTATTCAATCAAATACGCAAGTATCTAATAAAAAATATCCATCCTTAATCGATAATGCTATGTTTTTCTATCATAAAATTCATACTTAATTTTATGAGGCGTGAATATTGATATGATACTAATGTAATTTATTACTCTTGCGTTACTATTCTTGCAGTATTGACTATACTGCTAATTGGAATTTCACACAATATTAGCTTTTGCAAAACTCTTAGATCTACTTGATTATTTTCAGTCATCGGAAAGTATTTTATTTTTCACAGACTAGTTCGCTCATCAGTTGAGAATATATTTATGACCACGTATTTTATTGCTTTGTTTTGATTTTTTTTTTGTTATAATTTTATTTCCTTTGTGGTCAGAGTTTATATATGCCCTTAAAGTTCAAAAGGCATTTCATGATGCAATATTCGATTCTAATATCTGGCATCATTATTCGTTTTAGTTTCTATGCAGGGTAACAGATACAGTAATCGGCCAGTTAAGGGTTACGGGCTTCTTATTCCATAATATCAAACAGTGATTTTAAAAACAAAAATACCCAACTTTTACAAGTAATGCTTATTTTTTTATAAACTTTTGGTCAAAAGTGTATACTATTTCAATGTAATTAACGAACATACTCGTTGAAATCACCGCATAGATACATAAAGGAACTAGATTGAATTTTGAGGCGTTTATGATCACTGCTGTGGACATCAATTAATGGTCTAAATCTGAATTATATACTCTTGCAGATGACATGTTGGAATTAAAAGCCAAAGCTTAAGCTCTAGATACATAAAGGAACTAGATTGAATTTTGAGGCGTTTATGATCACTGCTGTGGACATCAATTAATGGTCTAAATCTGAATTATATACTCTTGCAGATGACATGTTGGAATTAAAAGCCAAAGCTTAAGCCCTTAACCGTTTTCCTGCTAGACTACATAAATTATTTGGAAATATCGAATATTTAAAAAAAATCTGAAGTGTTGTATGTTATGCGAATTTATGTAATATAAAAAGCTATATTTTTGTGTATCAACTGAATTTGTTGAGCACAAGTTAGTAGTCCCACCTCCAACCGTTATGTGTTGGATTATCAACTATCAACACAGCAATCAGCCGTCTAAATAGTTGAGACGTTGGCAGTGGGCTAAATACCCATATATTGTGTTTTTCTGAAAGGTGGCAAACCACTGCATTTACTACCCTAACTTTAAAGTAAAATCTGGATACGTGATTCGATACAGAGATTTGTTGTAGTGTTTTATAATAACTGATCGTCACGATAATATTTAAGATTTTATTGAGCGCAGTACTAAATGCATTCGAATGTATTCGTTACGTCGGTGCTGTGCTGTAAACTAGTTTGGCGGTAGTTGTAGGTACATTAAGTTTGGTATTCGCAGCGTGAGAATCGTACGCGATCTATTCATTAGATATTCCCAAGAACGTTAGGTCCAATCGAAAGGGCCATAAACAAAATAAATATTCGAGAGTGCATACTTTCTTTTTCCGCTGGAGCGCACAATGGCTACCTGGTGGATCGGATGGCATGCGTACTGTGCCCACTTAGTTAAAATTCGTCGGATGCCGCGATGCCATGCTGATGTTGCAACGGAACGGTGCAATTAAAGCATTTGTTCCGTAAGATTTCACGACTAACGAACAAACGAATCTCTTTCTAGGGCCTGTTGACCTCTCCGTTTTCTCATATTTTTATACTTGCGTTTAAGTACGTAGGTACGACTTCCTATCCCGCTTGAATTCTGGTACTTATATAAGTTGATATATAAACTAATCGCAATATTGCGTAGTGTTTGTCTGTCAAACAGTATTATTATATCCAGGGATATCAAATTTTAATGTCTTTTCTATTAATATAGAAAAGTAATAATAATAAAAAAAGAAGTTATATAAAGAAAGTAAGCTTTATATGACTTCTTGGTGGAAAGGCCTATTAATACAGACATTCACCAACAACACAACTCCGACTAAAAAAAAAACGTTTATTTTTATCAAGTGTTTTATATTACCTTTACTATTTATTTGCATTAAATAAAAGATTAACCAATCAATCGGGCAAATTATTCATTGAAATATTCCTCAAAGTCGTCTGATCGAAAAAATACTCGGAGCCGCTCATTTTTCATGACTCCGAATCCGGTCAAAACACTCGACTCCACAACCCTGTATTAAAAATAATAAATCGTAATGTTTTGTACTACTTCTACAATTTTATGTTATTTAGATTAGGACCGTTATGCAAAAAAAAAAAACAGTAAATAATTGCCGGGTGTACCATTATATAATTGGAATTATTTCGAGTTTTTGAATCATAATATTCGGTTACATACTTCCACTGAAAAATAAATAAATAATTTTTATTGCTGATTTATGTGTATTTCTATAGAAATTTATGAAGTTATTTCGCAGTACCCATATCACTTGATCGTATAATATTTGTGTAAAATGATCAATATTTATATTATTACCGGAAACTCTTTAATAAGTAAGATATGGTTAAAAACCTGTATTCCGGCTCACCCATTGGTATTTCCTGTCACAGTGATCTCGCAACGAATATTGCCAGAAGTGAATGCAGTTTCTTTTATCATTAATATGTGACTCGTAGGTGTCGGTCAAGTGAGCCTACCTGTGGTGTATATTTTTCAATCATTACCAACTGCAGGTGCTGTTTTGCATTGTATTCTTTTTAAATCCCCTCAAAACTTTCACCACTTGATTTATTCGCTTGACAAGAAGCTCGTTTGAAATGTCAGCCGTCAACTAATGTTATTACATATCGACTTAAAAGATTCATTTATTGCGACACTTAGTTTTTGTCCATCACTCATTATTGGCGTACAGCTGTGCCCTAGAAAACTTTTCTAATTTAAAATATAAACCTTATTTATGTCAAGGAATGTTTTGTCATATCTCAACTAATAGATTTTATATTAAATGTAATTAAATATGAGATGAATTTGTAAAACACAGCTTTTTTCAATGAGCGATTATATTGGAATACTGTGCTTACATATATCATAGAGCTATTTTCTTATTCGCGAAGTTTTCTAAAAATAATAAACTGTCGAATACTTTATCTAAACACGGCCACTTGAAATATCTTGTCTATCGTATTGATCTGCATGGAAAGATATTTTTTCGTGCACCGTTCTCATATCTTATCACACGGCTTATTTAATACCAAACATGGCGCATAGATACTTGAATTAAATAACTCGCGATATGTGCTATTTTTTATGACTATTTTTGACTACACTAGTCTCTAAATCGAGTGACTGAGTTGTTATTATTATTTATCATTATATGTTCAAACATAGAAAATGGTTTACAAAATATTTCGTCCAATTGGGTGATGAATCAACTTGAATAAGTAAACTTTGTTTTTTGGTTCGTTACAAATTTCAGATGGATTTATATTATTGTTATAACGAGTGACATTTTTTCTCTTTGTATCTGGCTTCGTAACACTTTTACGTAATGTTATTTAATTTTAGAAGCTTCTCTTTGAATTGAGGTCATTTCCATGGATGATACTGTGGAGACATTTAAAAAAATTAGCATCCTAGAAAGTTTTTTTAACCGTTTATTCTATAAATATTTGGGTCATTTTGGTTAAATATGTCATTTTTTTTTAAATGATCATGCGTCCGTCAAAGTTTAGTTTTAGATACACCCGATAGTCCTAGTTACACGGTTTCGAAATAATACGGTTTTGTACTATTTCTTTTACATTCATTATTTTGTCAAAAGGGGAAGGAATGTTTATCAAAGTTTTGAATCTTAGCGATGTGATATGTTTGCAGCAGCGTTGTGTAGCAAACTATCTAAAACGAGAAACGCCTGGACATTTAGTGAAAGAATATGTACACGGTAAAGGGGCGTAGAAATTTCTTTTTTTTGTCTCCGAATAATGGATTGCACATTGAGTGTGGGTTAGCATTCTCGCGTGTCTACTAACTTTAGTAAAAAAAAAATCCCACCTCAACCTAGTGTGTATATGCAGCCGCACGTATTGAATGATGGTTACAAATATTATTAACTTACTGGCTGTTACTGTCTCAGCTGTTGAGACAGCAGCTTGCAGAGTGTCGATATATGATGTAATATTTCAAAATATAAGAATGTTTACAGTGTTAAAACTTTACTGTAATTTCGCCAAACACTAATATTTCTGAATTATTTTTTTGGAACAATTGTTGCTGTAATATTCTTTACGCAGCTCAGCAGGGGAAGGTTGTGAAACTTTATATTAATTTTAAAAAAATCATCAACTATACATATTTTTCAATAGACAATCGATCAAACCAAAACGAAAATATGTTGCGTTTTTCAGTATCTGAAATAAGTTTGTCTTTTGATAATATCAAATCTTACGTAATATCGAAAAAAAAAGTAATCATAAGACAAGATCTCATTCGATTCCAAAGTTTTATTCATAATGTGAGTAAATAAACAGCAATAACAAAAATAAGAAAACTCCGCGTTTCATTCAGCATGGAAATGTTGGACATAATAAATAAAAATATTTTTGAATGCTAGCCTTATGAATTGATTTTCCTAAACGATTTATGAATTGAGGTTTCGTCGCCGCGTATATCGAATGTGTCATTTACGTGTCACACTGAATTATTCAGCGAGAACATGCTCCTCACGTTTACCTAAAATATATTTAGCACCCGATTTTATGTTATCGAACAAAGTGGCGTATTGAAGTTCGGGACATACGTTCAATCTTGTATTTAGCCGTGTTCCCTATTAACGTTCATCACGCTGGAAAGCTTTGCCTTGCATACGTAATGTTCAACTACGATTAATATACGCACATCTAAACACATTCGTTTTGCAATGTCATCCAATGTTAAGCATTAAGCCCCTTGAGACCTACTTAGAGTATTGATTTATTTTATTTTTTAAAGCCCAATACTCATACGGTTTCGCCGTGACGACTTTTCATGTTTTAAATATGTCATACATGACGATTTTCTATTTCAACTAGAGTATTAATTTCATACGGTTTTCGTGTCATAAAATTTCGGGTGTAATATAATCGTATCATTATTTTTTTAAACTCTCGTCGATATTAAGATCACTTTCTTAGAATCCGTTTTATATTTATCTTAACATACAATCGACAAGCATGCATATCGGCTATATTTAATTCTTCTGAACATTGTAAATGTACGGATCCAAAAACTATGAACTATGAACTATTTGATGAATTAAAACATTTCACTTCACTTTTTAATTTTAAGTGTTAGGTTACAAATTTATACTCTTCGTGAATAATTTAACGTGCCTTCGTAGAGTTATATATGTCTCCGGTAAAATGGAGATGATAACATCAAATTGATCGTATTGCGCTACGAAACTTTATATTGCGGCAGTGAAAGTTTAAGCTTTTGACACGGCACTTTAGAAACCGGGGTCTGTAATAATATTATTCTAAATAGTTTCTCTAAATGGTCCCATTTGCATACGCGCGACACACGACCCTCGTCGAGCGCCGCGACGCCGGTGTTTTGACTTTCCCTGCACCGCTCCGCTTGTCTGGATTCCACACTCCGCGATGGGCGGCCGACATTAATCATCCCTCCGAACCTCGTCGGGCTTTCCCGCGGAGTAGGAGGCTCGGGGGTTGGGGGTCGGGGTAGGCCGGCTATCGATTCGTGCACATTGTGTCACGAGCGCCGGGGTTCGGGTAGCGGTTCGTTCACCCGTCGCCAGACGACCTTGCGCTCGGTACATCCGCCTGCCGGGGAGGATTTATAGGGCGGGAATCTTTTAGTATTCCGGAACGGTGTTGTCGATCCGTCTGGCTGTTTTTTTAAACGAAATAAAGTAAACCATCGTTGAGCCGCTCTCGTGTTGACGAAAGATTACCTCGGGCCGAAGAGCCCTGCCGCACATTCGCGGAAGCGACCGCTCTACACGGAAATCTACGGTATTTATAATAACTATCTATGAGGTCAGGCTAACATAAAAAGAAAATCGATAAATTACGTATTCCATGTCAAAAAACTTTCTGTGTCTTAAAGTTCAGATTTATTTTAAATAAGGATCGCAAATGATAGACATGTGGCGTTGTGCGCGTTGTGCTAATGGCTATTTGCTATCACTGGGAAGGTTTTAACACCGACAATTATTGGTGGAAAGATTAAAAATACATCAAGAAAAAAAACTTTGCAGTACATACACAATTTATTGACCACATCATCTTCTTTGCCAAATTCAAATTGATCGAACTTTTCCCTGGAATTAATGAATGCTCAAATCGACTAATTATTATGATTTAATTAAGAATATATGCTATATGCATTTGTCGACTGTCTAACACGTATAAATGATAAATTTTGATTATTTTGTTGTATTTTAAGAATTTTACACACTACACTCGGTTGTGTACATAAATTTGATGTCATTTCATTGTATATAATTTACGACGCGTGTTTCTTTATTTATTTGGGATAATTTTTCTCGAACTACGCAACTTTTTCTCGAACAGCGCTTGAATCAAAAAATCGCAACACTTGCGTACGATATTCGAATCCACGCACAAAAACGTTTTATTAAACGCATAACTTTTCTGGCACCTTCCCAAAAAAGTTTTCGATTTATACCTCGACCGTTCTTTGATAATAATTAATACCTACGCAATTGACACGGGCTAAATTCGTTCAGCCCAGTTGGAATTATTTATTGATTGCGGAGGTTTTAATTATCAATGCAAATTTACTATTTTTCCTTTCGGCTAAGTGGAGTTTTCATTATATTTATTTTATGTTTATAGTAAGCCTGTCATTTCATTAAGGCGTTTATACAAATTTTACTTTTCAATGCATTTCATCTACTTTAACCAAACTTAGCTGCTCACTTTATTGCCCATTAATTAAATCTAATTTTTTTTTTTTTAAATAATATTAACCAAAAATATAGTCTATCGCATGTATATAATTGAGCGAAAAACAGTTTTTAAGATTATTTTTTTTGACAAATACGTAATACAATAGTGTGTTTCAGTGGCACTAATTAACTAATTATTGTGAAATATTATCAAAATTTCGTTCAGCGTAATAAATTGGGTTCCACCCAATAATGTTCCTCGAACCCTGTTATATCTGTTCTATATTAGTTATATAAAGTAAGTTAAAATCTGTCATACTCTTAACCGTGGCACGATGCCATCGATACATTTATTGTACCAAATTTATGACAATAATTTTTGGAAGTATCATTTTCTGGCAGTAAGTATTTTTTTTAAATACACTCATGCTTGAAGATATATTGTGAAATTCGTTTCACAACCAAGACAATTTAAATTTATGTTATGCTGGAACATCATGTATTTGACATGGAACAACGCAATTAACTTATAGTGTCTAACTAAGACTATCATTGCCGAGTGTCTCGGTGAAACGTGGATTAGCAATAATACTACTTGACGGTGATGCCAAAATATTATCATCGAACCAATGTTTTAATTATGTTTTCATGAAATAATAAGTGGCTTTGTGGAAACTGTAAAGTGAAATTTGTATAAGGGAGCGAGCAAGCAAGTGCCTATTATAATTCGGTTAGTGCTCGCCAGCGAACACAACTTCCTCAGGCGTCAAAATCGCTTAACCGTTTATAATAATTTCAAGAGCTTTATTGGCCAGAGGCTTCTCTGCTCTATGGGCTCATTTGATTTTCACGGTACTTTTTTGTTATAAAAAACTTTCGTTGAACTTTTAGAATACACACTTGGATTATTTAATCGTGTATTCGTTGAGCGTATAGAAAGATGTTTAAAAATGGTATTTTATGTATCAACAAACATGATTTTACTGTAACATATTATCGATGGCTAAAAACTTTATATAAACCACAAACGTTCCAAAAAGCTTACAATGTTATGTTAGGCTATGATATTATTCCAAAGCTTTTAATTGATAATGCTGCGACAATTATAGAAATAATGATTTGCAATTAAAGTAGATATTGATTATTTATTTCTTTTATGGGGTTTTCATTGAAGCCGATCTTAATCAACTATTATTTTAATTATAAAATACTTATAAATAAACAATTGGTTTCACAGTAAAACACTAAATATACTGTTCAATTTAAATTACCGCTAACCGGTAAATTATTTAATATATATAGGAGTAAATAATGAATTGGTTGTATGTGACTACTTTAAACTAAAACTGTATCTTTGATTAAAACATAAATAATTTTAAAAAAATCCTAGGTTAGTAATATCATAAAAATAAACTATATTCCCCTGATCGTGTTTTAATTGATTATAAAATTCACTGCTTTTGTCGTGAAAATAAAAAAAACGAATATTTGTTGATTTTTAAATAAAAAAGTATTCATTGAAGTATACTTTACGAAATCATTGACATCAATTGAACAAGAATATGTACACAAAGACAATTACAATTTGATCCCAAATGAATAATATTATCATATAGTTATATGGTAGTGGTCTTTGCAATGACGCTAATGTTGCCAGAGTCGTTTAACAAAACCGCCATGTACCTGCAGTAAACATTCGTTTTAGATGCTTTTTTTGTTCTTGATTACCCATAATATAGTAATGGACGGTGAAAAATTTTCACAATTAGCAAAAAGTCAGTTAACCGGTTTACCGATAGTGCAAGCTTTCCCTCACATACATCATGAGTTTTTAATGTTTTTAACCGTTGAATTATTTTCACAAATAAAACAAAACGATCACTGGTTTCGTTTTCCTTATCCTGATACACTTTTTCACTTGAATTGGTTGAAAGTGCCAAATATTATCGAATCCCGCTCAATTTTTAGTAGACAAAAAATTTGATAATATTTTTGGTTGGAAGAAAAATGCGTTTATCCTGTTTCTGTGAAATTCCCATTTTTAAATGTTCTAGAAAGACTCGATCGCAACAGTTACAGCGATAGTATTTTGCTCCACATGAACTCAATTTCCTCTGGCATACGGCTTAACATTGTGAGATTAATGAGCCTTGCTAGTTCCCAAGGGAAGGCGTGCAAGGCGCAGTTTTTGACAATTCATGAAATATTGTGCTTAATAATTGGTTCTTCATCTGATAACATTTGAAGCGTATATTACAATAGCTGCAATTTGCTTAGTTTCTATTATAAATTGATTGCCATCTAATACATTGACGTGAATTACTGCTGTTTCGTTTCGCTGATTGTGATTTTGTTTTGTCAACAGATTAGACATTCCAGGCGGCCCGGGGATGGACTCGCAGCAGCAGTTCTGTCTAAAGTGGAACAGCTTCGGTTCAAATCTTGCGACGGCCTTTTCAAATTTGTTTAAATCGGAGAGTCTCGCAGATGTCACGTTGTTCTGTGAAGGTAAGATCTAAATAATTTTATTTATCTGCCTACGTTCAATGAAAATTGAGAAAGGAACTGCCGAAAGAAACTTCATCATTTTCATTCTGTGCACAAAACAGAGGACATGACCGACATATGCAATTTACTGCGAACGTGGAAAGCAATTTCAATGCTTCCTATTATTCAATATATATATATATATATTATTGTCGTTAGTGGGTTTCTGGATTTTCAAGGTTTTTTAGCATAAATTTTTTTATTACTATCCCGAAAATTTCTTTATAAATTAATTAAAATTAAGTTAATATTTTGGCGATGCCTTTATAAAAAATTATTGCACGTATATGGTTTTTTTCTCAAACAAACATTTGTCACACCTAAAGTATTAACTGTCACTTCTTGGTGGAAAGGAATTATATTTAAAAATAAGAACACGCTACTAATACTATTCCATCTTAATATTTTCAAATCACAACCTTTTTTGATGAAACATCAGTTGATAATACTTTCGATGAGCGAAATCGGTCCTGGTTTTAATATATATTGTGAAAATAGTACTAAGAACGTTTTTATCATTTAAAATGAATGTTTTTTTTTATCGGAGATTGGAGTGCATGTTTTATGTAACATTATATTTTTTTCTAATATTTCAGTTCACTACAAATAGTTTAATTGGTATGTGATTTTTTTTTAAATTTTAGCTTTTGAACGTTTTATGCTCAGTCTTATATTTCTTGACTCAATACTTACGCTGCGGGTGCGAGCTTTGTTTTTATTCATCTATTGATCAATAAAATGACTGTTTTCTAAGACGCTTTTTTAAGAGTAATGATATATACGAATTCTCTTATATATAATATATTGGAATGTAAAGTTTTTTCGCATTTTTATTCATTATTTTATTTGTGGACAACATAATGAAGACGATGCTCTCATATTAGTCGAAATGCAAACTCAATTGAAATGCGTAGTACGTTCTTCTCAAATAACCATATCGTGAGTTTCTTTTTACATAAAAAACAAATGTCAACGCTTCGTTAGTTGCAAAAAATCGTATTGTGCTTTAGTCTTTTGGAAATCTTTGTATTGAATAATACAAAACAAAAATGCGTCAGTCGCGGATGCGTAAGTTTCGAAATTCGCCACACAATGTGGTCGGTGATCGGTGTTGTTTTTTTTAAGCGACATCGCCTAACGACTTGGCCAATAAACGCGAACCTAAAGTGTTAAATTTCGCTTTTCAGTCCTCATGATTTATTCTAACGATTCTTTGCATGGACGCCGGCACTCTGTACCCGTGTACTCATATATTATTTTGTCACTTGCTTATGGTGACCACCCGCCGTACGAGCTATTTCGGCACTAATGAAATAGCTGAACAATCATATCAACTGTCACCTGAATGAAGTGCTACAATTGAGAATTTAGCTTTTAAATTTCACCACGTAAGAAATACTTAGGTTCAAATAAAAAAATCAATTTGAAATTATCACCACAAAATATGCAAGAAAATTTAGGCTTTCACATAAGAGTTATATTTTTGAGTAATAACTATCAACACTTTGTAACCAGCCTTTTCAACAGGTGTGACATTAGCAGTCAGATAGTTAACGATCTCCAGATAACGCATATAACGTCACGATTCCCAGATGAAGCATCTTACTTAATGATTCATAAATATTATTGCTTTTATAAAAAAAAAACAATTGTTATTCGCGATGTATAAAAAAACGATTGGTATGTTTTAACGCAATGTGATTTAATGTGCAATTTAATTATTGTTTCTAAAATTTTGAAAAATATTCCATTTTGTTAGCAGTAAGTAGAAAGAAAATACGAAAAGGAAAATATCAACGGTAAACAATTCCATTGATTTTTTTTAAACTTAAACAAGTAGCTGTTGACAGTTTTTAATTATTATCGTTTCAATAAAATGTCTATTTTTCTGTGAGGACTTCTAATTTTAAACTGTCATATTTTTTTAATTTAATATTTGTAAATCAGACTTATTGCATTTATATCTATCTTGTGTATGTCAGTATTTCCCTTAACGTTGATACTAAGTAGTATTTGAAATTTTAACTATATTATATAACAACCAGGAGCTATGGTCGCCCTATCGTAAATCTTCCAACGCAAGAAAAATAATGAATAGGAATGTGCGTTAAATTATTTTCTTTGTTGTATTTCAGCAACTGAGAGATATTCTCATGTTAATTAATCACATTTTAAGCTCTTCATGCACAAATAGATTTTTTGCTTGCCACTCAGTACTGCTTTTTTTGTCGGGTCGGGTCAACGAATTTGCGGCCGAGTGTCAAAGTTAAATCATCTACGACTTTCAGGGTTTCTAAAATATAACAAAAAACTGATTTCCGACTGATAATTGTTATTTCTAAATCTTGACGCGGGATAAAATATATATTCACTGACTCGTTTCTGCCATTAATAATTCAATTCAAAATATTCACTCTTAGTAATCTCATTACTTCATACTACAATAATGTTTATTCAAAAACTACTTTGTATTGGTTGAAAAACTCAAGTTAAATGATTAAGTTTATAATTTGTAGATTTTAATTTTTTTTTTAGAAAATAAACATTACATTTATAGGCACAAACACACTCCGTCAATAATTGGGCAGCACCCGTTAGAGCTGTAGAACCGGTGTGATAACATTTTTATCACATGCAGATCATCCTTACGTTGACTGGCCTTTGTTTTAAAGCAAAAAACATGCTAACGAATACCGTGGTAGTTTCATAATATTCAGTTTGTATTATATCATTTCAACCCGCCCTCTGCTGAGCCAAATAACTAATAAAAGAGATACTCCAACATCGAATAATTTAAAAAGTAATGTAGCAGTGTTGGTGTCAAAAAACAAGCAATATTTCAGTAAAAATAAAAGTCTCAACACTGAGATCATCTTAACAGTTAGATGGTTAAGAGTGGAGATCTTAAGACATTATAAATTTCCTTTTAATTTATGACATGCGTCTAGATTGGTGATTTTTAAATCTGCCTATTATGATGCAGTCGTTTAATTTTAACAAGCAATTCATCAAAGGTTAAAAAATTAATGAAATGTTTTTTTTTAAATTTTCCGAATAGTAATAATTAAATATCTCTCTTTTTATTCATAAAAAAAATATTGCTTCTAGTACACATGAATGAATACTTTTGCTGAATGAAAAAATTATCATAAAACAATTTAAATATTATTCCATCACTAATTTTATTAATATGTATCATATAAACGAGAATGGTACTTAAATTTATTCATATCAGACCTTGAAAACAGTATTTCCCATTCTTATGGTAAGCCAACCAAACATATTTTTGTTATACGTTTGTTAGATAAAAAATTGAAATCTTGGCAGATATTACAATAACTAAAATTGTCTTATTTGAATAATGTAAATTTGGTACTTTTCCTTGAGTTTTGTCACAGCCAAGGCCCTAGCCTTCATGAACACCGTGTCACTCGAACTGACGCGTCATCTCGCAAGGAATCTATATCATTTAATTTAATATACTGAACATGCATTCATATCGTTCAATTATTTAAACGATTCTTCTAGAAACATGATATTACCTATGATAAATGACTTTTCTTAAAGTCACATGATGTATCGATCTAGATTTTTTTAACATAATTATTATATTTGAATAAATAACTTAAAAAATGTTTTAGTGAATATAAATGTATGATTTCGACTACAATAAAATTGATAACAATTTTTTCAAATTATGTATTATTACATTTGATTTGTTTTGCTCCTGTGGGAGGGACTGAAGTGATGATTCGCTTCTAACAGATTTATTTTTTGTGCCAACTCATTAATTTTTAATTAGTAGTTTTGTGGTAATTGATATTGTATTGATATTGTATTTTGCCTTCTTCTCACGTCTATAAAAAAAGAAACAATCTTACTCCACTTTTCATTTTTAAGTAATGAATGTGTTTAAGAAATAAATAAAATTGTGATAAAAGTTACTGTGAATACGATTCTCAAAGAGGCGAAATATTTGCCCCTCCCAATACAATTATATTTTTTATTATTATATAAAATCATTTCATAGTTACCGGTTGGTTGAAGAAACGTTTCTTCATCTTAAGTATTCTTAATAAAACATCTTTCTATTCTTTTTGAATACAATTTTTGTCTCAAATAATGACGTGATGATTACACTAATTTGATTCAACCTTATGGAAAGATAAAAATACCTTGAAAGGTGGTCAATAGGGCCTCTCGTTCGTTCAGAGTATCATCGCGTCGCCGTTGCAGTCGATATGTCGAATCTATTATTACATTTTTTATCAACTTTTTTTCATTTAACTTATCTGCACAATTTTGTGTCGTGGGTAGAAAAAAACGGTCTATTTTGAAAATATTTTCTTTTTATAAATTTTTTTCACGTGAGATATGGTTTGTGTTTTCTATAAATGTAATGTAGACCTTAAATTGAGAAAGTTCTATAGATTTTGTTTATATTTGTGACTGCAGGCACCGTTTATAGTGTGATATATATAGGATGTATGTTATGAACGACAGGGTTTTCGGGGATGATTTACTTTAACTGAAATAATCACTGATAATTTTTTGAAAAGTAAGTGGAAAAACTAAATTTTCTTTTTTGTATTTGATTTCATTAGATTTTGTGTACCAATTATTTTTCTTTTCAAAATCTTTTTAGTTTTATTACTCAACATGACATTTATTAAGATGAAAACATTGTTTGAGTATAAATAAAAACATTTAATTGTCCATATCTTGTTAATTTAAACAATTTGAAACATTGACCAATTTTTACAATATTTGAGTAAACGATCACACATTTAAAAGCCAATAAATAATGGTCATTTTTAAATATTAATTATAACTTTAAGCTGTGCAGTTTTAAAACTTAGCGCGTTTCTTTACACACAATCGCCAGGAGAATTAAAAATATGCTCACTCGTGTACTTGTACTGTACAAGACATGAGTATTCCTATATTGATTTCACATACAATTTCAGCACTAGTATTTGTCTTATGACCTATTAATAACTGAATTGCGAAAAAATGGGTTTCCATAAAGAAACAGTTGCTACGATTTAAAACTGGGCAGACGAGTTGACGTCATATGAACAG
This sequence comes from Himalopsyche japonica, assembly GCA_028555115.1. Lineage (NCBI taxonomy): Eukaryota > Metazoa > Arthropoda > Insecta > Trichoptera > Rhyacophilidae > Himalopsyche > Himalopsyche japonica. Next base: position 425,848 of record JAHFWJ010000215.1, on the reverse strand, counting down.
GATTAGGCATATAAACTTATCGATCGTTTCGTAATTTCACTGCAGCATGTACGTTCGTATTTGTACGCAATTTGTGAAGAAAATTTGCCAAAGAAAAGCTGATTTAGTAAGCACCGCTGCTAATGTGCAAAACACCTGTACACACGCGCAAAATACACAATCAAACACATCCGCAAGTTGTTGTACGTGTACATAAATAATTATTACATGCACACATATTATTTTGTTTTGGCAGGTACCTACTTACGTTCGCCGCACCAGTCGGTTGCGCAACTTTTTTTCTACGTTATGCAAATGACCGCCAACCGAAGATTTAACTAATGAAGCCTTGAATAATAATAATACCTTTTGTGGATGTACGTATTTTGAAAAGGGAAGGGGTACCAGATTTATTTCTGTTTTTTTGTTGTTATTTTTTAACATTTTTTGTTTCTTTAAAATTCTATTTAAAACTTGGGCAATAAAAAAGCAACTGCACGCATCTTAAGTTCTTCTTTCTACTATTTTAAATATAGTAGCTTTAAAAAATGCTTTAATTTAACTGTGGATTATATATAACTTACATATGTTTTTCGTTTACGAGCAAGATAGTTGATTCCTCGAATTTTATGACTACTTAATTTTTTAAAAATCTAATATTTAACTTGTGTACACGTATGTGGATTAAGCGAGAGTGATTAGTGAACCACTGAATCATAAACATAATTGAGCTTAATTTTATAATGAAATCTTTGTGAATATCAAATGTTTAAGAACACTATTAGATTCTATATGGCACAAATCGGGAGCAAACACGGGTTTTAATTTAAAATCTGTGTCAATAAAATCCATTATTTTCTATGGACGAACGAATTGTTTCTTGTGATAATTTATTTGTTAAAGGCATCATTTAAATATGCATCAGCTATTTACTATCCATAAATCTGAATGTGGCAATTGATTTGCATATACATATATTTCACATAACATACAGAAAAGAATTGTTTTGAAATTATTCAATTTGATTTTACCTAGCGCGTATTGCACTTTATCAGCGATTGCAGGGGGTGGGGGTAAAAGAATGAAATATTACATTGGTACAGTTTCCCGAGAAAGTGAAAGTTGAAAGTGAAACGCAAGCGAAACCGCCCAGAGGCGCCGCCCTTATCGACTCCCCGCTGACGTCACTCGGCCACCCGAGGAGAAAGTGTGCTAGTAGAGAAAGCGGAGTCCACTTGCACTTTCGTCGGCGCCACACGACCGGAGCCGGGGCGGGGGCTGGGACGATGCGGCGGGCGGTGGGCGTTGATGCGCCGAGAGTGGGGTGCGGTCTTCCTTTATCGACCCGGACGTCGGTTTCAGCTCGAGTTTCTCCCCGTCAGGTGGGCGGCGTCTCCACCTGCGGTGCGTGTTTCTTCGGAACCTGAGTGATGATTTGGTGGATCCTGCTACTCCTGAGGGGCTCAACTCCATTCCACACTAACAATGAAAGACATGCCACAATTTTGCGTCATCAGTTTTCTCAACTTTTCTCGACAGCAATATTGGATTGGATTTCATTAAAATAATGGCATGCTAGTTAAACCCTAAATAAACGAAAAATTATTAAAAAAACAGTTTGCAGTTTACCAATAAAAATAGAAAAAAAATCATTTTAATATTTCGGACTAACATTATTGAGATAATATCAAGTTTATTTAGCGTTTCAATACAAATATGCTTACAAATATGCTTTCAAATATTATATATTTTTTGGCCATACTATCAATTGACTCTTAAAGTAAAATAAATTTAAAATAAAGAACCATTTTTAACCCCTTTTAAATCATTGTCAAAATTCACAAAAATTACTTCAAATGCAATGTATATTAATGTTAAAATAATTTTCACGTACGCCTCATTTTGTTAAATCGATATATTTGTGCTCGAAAAAAGTTAATGTAAGTCGTATGTTCAATTGCATGACTGACACCCATGAAGAAGGCGGCAGCTTTGCAATTAGACGTAATGAAAATGCAAACTCTTCCCAGTGGAGAAACGGCGAACGGCCTTCGCTCGGCGCTTTTCTGGGTGTAGCCGATAAATTTGGGCCGCCTCATTCTTCCGCGAGGGAAACTACCCGCCGCGCTGCCGAAATGCCAGAGGTGACGCGGCTCATGCGATTGCCACCGTGCCTGCCATCTATACAGCTACGCCGTACACCAAAAGCGCCACCTTGCCACCATACGCGCTTTTCGTAGCTCTACGCGAAGCTTTTGAATCGCGAATGTATGCCAAATAACGGGACATAGTTATAAAAAAAACAACTAAGTCATCTAGGTTTCCTGATACTTGATAACTGCAATAACCTACTGAAAAAGTTACATCCATGCTTCATAAATTTTCATAACATAAATGTTTTACTTATTAGGACGCCTTGACATCGTCAAATGACAGTTTTTGTTTTTATTTATGCTAGATGGTATTTTATATTTCTCGCTGGAGTGCTATTACATAGGATAAGTATATTTTGAGTGCATATTATAAACATATAAAGTTACTGTCGATTTATGATACTGAATTATTTTCTACCGTTCGTTTTGCTTAGTATTTTTTAATATTTGAATTTTGTTTGTTCAAATATTTTTTTGTAATTATTTTAGCACAATACTTGGTAATCGAAATATACATTTTTGCTATGAATACTTAAAAGTCTAGTAGTACAGTTTCCAAAAACTGCAATAAATAAATACGGTGAATGCGCTACTGAAACTCCCTACATACTTGCTGCGTACGGCGTAGAGCCGCCGAACAGCTTCGTAGGCCTCCCCCTCTACGCGTTGATTCGGTTGTGCAGTGCGGCTCGCCGGCACAACAAGAGCCGCTAGCTGCCGACTCCCTGTGCCCCCGCCGCTGCATCCCTGCGGCCCGCCCCCGTTCTTCGTAAGGCCCTCCACCTTCCCACACCGTCGGCGGCGCCCGCTCGTGTTGGCCTTGTACCTACATGGTGTTGTTTCATTTGGTTAGCAGTGCTACGAGTAGTTGTAAAACTTAAAATAGAATCTCGACATACGCTGTGGTCCGACATCATAAGCGAGGAACGGGGGGATTTTTACGGCGACGTTTAAATAGAGCAGCCTGTTTATTAGCGGTCTTCATTTCAATATAACCATAATATAAACGAGATAACTTTCATTCATATTTTTTTTCGCTTCTATATTTTCACACGGTATTTAAAATTTGGTTTGATTTCTTACATTGAAATGTCATTTTTTTTAAATATCGTATTTGTATTTTTCAGCTATATTTACAACTTTATAGCAAAGATTTGGGACCATATAACGATAGTTATAACTAATAGGCTAAACATCGATGTATTTCATATATAAATAATGGTGATTTATTAATGTAGATTTTTATTTCTTAATTTTTAGCTTTGTCGTGGTTGATTACTTGATAATTCATTGTAACACTGATGTATTATAAATAAAAAAATACTACGTATTAAACTTGCTTATAGAAAAATAATACCAATTGTATCTAATTCCGTTAGGTTTTGTTGTGATGTACAATAATTGATATGCAATAATATGGCAACTTTAATTTTTTTAACGTTTTTAAGATATAATATCCCTAATACGTATTCAAATTCCATAACTGTGTAATTGTTAAAAAATTAGAAACAATCGAAAATATTTTATATAAAATTTTGCAATGTACAATATATTATATGTATAAAACATTTTTTTATGTTTTTAAAAGAGCGAAGGTATATCTACTCAAAGCCAAAAACACGGAATATAAAGAATTGACACATATTCACGTTTAACATACTTCATTTACGTAACGTCATCTCTTTCGTCTAGGGCTGTGCTTTCAAATATGTGAGGCACAGGTCCAATATAGAAACACGTATATATTTAATATTTAACTTGCGATTTGATGAAACATTACGTATAGAATTACACATATATATTAAAAATATTTGTGCTAAATAAATTTGAATTACTTTTTAAATACTGCCGTTTTTAGCATCAAAGGTGAGACCATAGTTTTGTTATATTGAATAATAATTTTGATAATTTGAATTGTTGAATCTATATATACTATTTCACATTTTCACGAACAACTTTTCATAATATTTTATTACAATAAGAGTTATTTGTTTTATTGAATTCTGGTTCTACATGGTGAAATATATTTTAATTATTAGTTTAATGGATTTTTTTTAATAATAAAAATCATGTTTGTAGATTCCGCAAAATATAATATTATTTTAGAATTGATTATTAAGTAATTTTAATTTCATTGTGAGGCAGTCAAAATGTGATCTATCGTCAGGTTTTATTACTGCATTTACAATGTAAAAATAACTTGTGAAAAAGGCAAGCCATAGTTATGTCGTGCGGAACTTGTTAATTTATTATATAAAGAATTTTGCGGTAGGGAAATGGAATTAACGTTGAGAAACTCTATGAAACTGCCTTCGTTCTCATTCCTCATATTGTGGGGAACTGTTTTCATCACCACTGCCTCCCTACTTTCTCTTTCGCACTCGTGCCACCGCATATGGTGCCATCGCCCTTCACCCTGCACTTTTCTGCCTTCAAGGATAAGTCTATTCTCCCTGTGCGCCATCCCTACGTCGTCTGCCCCCTTCTATCCCATCTCTAGTACTTTATTTTGGAATATTTGTGTTGCCAGATTCTATGCGGAAATATAAATTTTTAATATGATATTATATTAAAAAAATATATTACTTTAAAAATACATATTCAATTATACTCGTGACTTTTAAATAGTTTTAAAAACAGTTCAATCCAAATAAATATGTATTTTTTTATTTGTAAAAGAAAAAATGTTTTCTAAATTGATATCTCATGGTTATGAACTGAATATCATTAAATATTATTTCACTGTTTGATGAAAGTTCGTTCCGATTTTTTGTGTTATTTAAAATGATATATATCACTGTCTTATATTTAATATGCATTTCGTTACTTAAAAAAGTTTAAAATTGTTTCCAATCTTCAAATTAAATAAAGGATTGTGATTAAAATGTAAGTTTTCATCATAATTTTCAAACATACTTTGTTTAACCTTCTATGCTCAAATATTTTAATAATGTTTGATATTATTTTGAAAATAATATTATGTAGGATCTTTTGGTGTATATCGGGTGTGAGTATATTTTGAATATGCTAAAGAATGGTAATGGGAATCATATTTGAGCAAATAACACAATATTAACACGGTGAAAAAATAGCAATGTATTTTAGTTCTACAAAATTATTTTTAACAAATATAGTTGATAGCTATTTCGGCTCACGCCATCGTCAGAGCTATGCTTAAACTAACATTTGCTTATCTATATATAGCTGTGCAGAAAAGCCACACAACACATCCTCTCTCCTGTTCCAACGGCCTAGCTTGTTACTTTAACACAATAACACAAAATTTTCAAAATTCTAAATGAAACAATAGGTGTCTATGACAATAGGATTATATGTTATAACAAATATTAATATTATATTAATATTACAAATATTAATATGACAAATATAGCTATCAACTATATTTGTTAAAAATAATTTTGTAGAACTAAAATACATTGCTATCTTTTCACCGTGTTATAATGGAGTTCTACCAAGTGAATGCCAATTCAATCAATAACACAAAATTGATTGAAACCTATTCGTAATAATGCTTGTGAATAAATATCTTTGTTCATTGTGTATAATCAAGTTTTTTAGAGCAACAGGAGAAGCTTTTCCGTGCGAATTCCGTATTTCCAAACACGGAAACATAAACACGTTCGGATCGCACCCTCGGGATGTGTTTCTCCCTTAGCTCGTCGGTATATAGCCGGTTCGAGAGCGAGCTCAATATATAATGTTACCTGGTAACCCCGAAGGCTTTATGTACAGTCCCCTCGACCCGCGCGGCCTTCCCTTCTTTCCGCTCGCGATTCGTCTCTCTCCCGCGTGAGCCTCTACGGTGTGGATACCCTCTACGGCTGGGGGTGGCGGGCTTTCACTCGCGCCTGGGAGCTTTTCCTTTCCCTCGCGACGACCTTGAAAGTTTGTTCGGCGGTAATGGCCGCCGCGCTGCGCCCGGGGTGGGGTGCGTCTGTGTGCTTTCGCTGGTGTGCGGCGTTCACCGATTCGATGTGGTGGTGAGTTTCACTTTCTATCGGGAGTGGGAAGCTCGTGTCGCCGATAACCTTCTCCCGTGCCCCATTGTCCTTGTGCATTCGCCGGGCGGCGAAAGTGCGGCGGGAAGGGAGCGGAGACAAGGGGTGGCTCTTGCATCATTGCGATTGCTCTCGGCGTTTTCACTCTCTGTGACCTCGCTCCTTTGTCCTTTCGATAATTGCTCGCTTTTTTCTCGGTCGGGAAAGGGGAACGACTCCGCATTTCTTTGGTGTGGTTTTCAAGCGAACGAGAGTGCTCCGAGAAAATGACGTTTTTTTTTATTATTATCTTTTTGATTCGTCGCTGCGAAAGTGGGTCGATGTAGAGTTCCAAAACAGATGTTTATTTGCTTGTGTGGCAGGGTGCAGGGCGAGTCGCGGCGCCGCGCTGCGGTTGCGTTGTTCAATCAATACTTTAGGCCTTTGGGTGCATTTTGAACTGCTATGCGAGTGGCGAAGTCGTTAAATTTGACACGGTTTACGAGGCGTTGTATATTCTAATATAGGGCGCACTTCATTCTCTCTCTTTCACCACAGTATATTTTCATAGATGATTGCAGTTTTCGGTTATTCTAATAATTCATATAGCATTAAAATTTTAATTGTATCCAAACATAACGGTTAAATTTTATTATGGATAAATTAAATATAATATCCACAGGTTTTGCTTGACGTAACTACATATTCATTTCATAATGAGAGAATATCAGATTTTTAAATGCCAATTAAATCTTTACACTGAAAAAACATTGACATACTAAAACGCCATGTTACAATACATTGTTTCAAATAAATGAAAGATTTATTTGATCGATTAATCTTAGTACTATTGGATTTACAGTTTCTGTTAATCTTAATCCAAATTACATTGAAGATAAAATAATGTATCTGAGCAAACCGAATTAATAAGAAAATATTCGGCATATTGGTGAACGTTATTTTTTAAACTAACTATTAAATCCTTAAAGTTTATTATTCATATAACTTTGCTATCTGAAACGTTTACATCGCATTTTAAATAGAGTAATGAGATTGTGAAGGAATCCCCGCTCATTCACAACAACACATATATATTATTACCATTTCTCCCTTTCAGTAATTTTCATATTCGACACTGTCAGTTTGGGGAATGAGGGTGTGTGCGGTAGGCGCGCACACAGCTAGGGGTAGTTTCCCCATCCCGCCCGCTCCCCTTACCCGAGTCGGTTTCCCCGGAACGAACGGCCTTGATCCTCCCTCCCCACCCTCCGGCCCGGGGAGGCTTCCAGCCGGAGTCCCCGGCCGCCCCGCCCGCGCTTTCCGCTCGCCCGCAACCGGTTTGGGCGCCGCGATAATGTTTGTTTTTCTCCAACTGAAAATGCCTGCCACAACTAACTGTATAGCTAGCTTTTGTATTATTGTTTGTATAACCGGGCGGTATTTTTATTTACAAGCGGAAGTTAAATGCGTTGATGCTTGTTGATGTCTACTTTAATCGCGCACTTTTTTCAATGTTATTTTAGCATTTAAGACGAATACTTTTGTCTGATTCTTTTTTAAAATATTCACTTCAACGATTAGATAATTATACAATTTGTTCCTATTCATAGAAAAATTCAACACGTAATTACTATGGTGAGTATTTTATTTTCAAATAAAAATAATATTAGAGGAAGTCGGTTGATATTTATTTTCTATCTCTTCTAAAACAATATTTATTATAAACCTTTCAGTTTCAAAATAGTTCCAACGATGGCGTGAAGCCGAAATGTCTGTCAGTAAATTGATAAAATTTAATGATACAAATCATTTTTCTCATTTATTATAGACTTTTCGTTACTTTTATTCAACTAATAAAAAAATATTATACTCAGCGGCAACCTTTTTTTACCTTTTTTTTTGGTGTATTACGTTATTCATATATCCTAGGTCTAGGAAAAATATAAATCAGTATTCAATCTCAATTCTAAATGGTTTCTTCAATCTTAATTTAATTAAACATGGTATTTAATAAAGCTATTTGTTTAAATTTTACTGGTATTGGATTGATATTATAATTAATGATATTATTGTATTTTTTTTCTTTCATTTATTCATTGTTAGAAGTTTTTATTTTTCGAAACAATATTCATGAATTTCTCATTGAGTATATGAATAAAGTCTTCCGTGTGAACAACTTAAGAAAAAACCTTGTCCTTTACCGTCGTATATAGTACCAGTGATTAGCTGATCGCTTGCTCTGCATCTCGTTTTTAGGATCTAATTGTTGGAAGGTACTTTATAGGCACCACAAACCCCCATGGTTTCGAATGGAAATCCATAGAGAAAGCTGTTTGTGCTGAGACTGAAAAAAGCTTTTATTGTTGACTAATCTACCTCGGGTTATAAAAAAATTATATTATAAAGAATTTTATATATACATTTTAATGCTTTTACATAATATGATAATATTTAAAAACATTTCTAAACAAAACCCTGTGAAGTGTTGCAGTATCTGCCACTTCATTTAATTGCTTTTATATGATTGTTATCCTAAAATTGATCTCATTACCTGTTTAATTAACACAGTAAACAAACGGTTTCATCCGGAGACCGATTTATTCTCAGCTGTAGCTTTGATAAATTTTATTTCCTGGTATCTCATTTCCGTCATGAGATTCGAAAGAGATTCGCGCAAATGTATAAGTATAGATAGAGTTTTAGCCAGACGCCGTCTGCGAGACTCCCGCCCCCGCCCTTCGCTAGACCGAGTGGCCTTGTTCCTTCCAGCCGGCCTACCGCATCCGCCCACCCGAAAGGGCGGTATGCTAATGTTTGTTTTTTTCATAGCGAAATTTGTTTCAACCCGCGCGGGTCGGAAGAAATGACAGCCCCCTACGCCCTTCCATATTCCCCCCCCCGACGCCGACGCCGACGTGGCCGTCATTACAAACGGACCTTTTGAACAAGTGATGCCTTTTTGGTCATTCTGTTGTCAAAAATAAATGATTTTTTCTAAGTAGTGTGGTTATATTGAGACGAAATATACATTTAATATTTTTATTTTTTTCAAGATTTTTTTAAGATTGATTTGTAACAAGCGTGAATGCAATGGTTATTATTGATGTTTAGACATTTTGAATCGTAAATTAATTTATGAGTATCGAATGTCGTTGATATTTTAAATACCGAACTGTTTTATAAAAGACAAAGATGCAAATGGTGTTTTGGTTTACAGTATTAGATGCCGCAAAAATTTTATTGTTCCCGTAAAATTTCATCGATAAAAACTTACAACAAATGTTTTTTTTTTGTTGTTGAATTGTAACGCTAAGGAACAAAATAATTGTTTACAAAGTTGGTTAATATACTCCTGCTTTTTATTTAATTATTTAAAATGACAATTATTACTTGAAATATTCTCGCAGACTCTACGGCGTAGAGCTTTTCCAGTTTGAGCAATTGCGGTCTCGGGCTGTCCGTTCCAAAGCTTTCGGTTAAATATTTCTGGCATAATTTTGCGCGTAGTAAGTTACTTGTGTTACAGAACGCGTCACCGTGATAAATGAGATGATTTATAACCCCGTCACATCGTTGCGAGTCTTTCTTTTGTGCGCGACAGTACACTGCCGACGTGACACTACGCCAATTTGGTGAAGTGTGGAAGATTGATTGAGACAATGCCAGCGGCCGGGCCATTATTTTTTTACCTGCCGAGGTTCGATTGTCTGGTTCGCCGCCGATCACATTACATCATTACCGCCTTCCTCTCGCATTATATTATTTGTATCGTGTACTGCGATTCTTAATTTTCTAGGCGCTTCCACGTGTAGTCTGGTGCCGCGTGTGCCCTCGATCGAATGAATGGGTCGATCATTTTCCCGAGACTTTATATATTAATCTAGTATGAACCGCTTACTGTGATCAATTAAGGTTGCATAGTTAACTGGTTTAAACATTGTAATTCGTCATTTCCCGGTGTCAGTTTATTCAAAATGACATTGAAAGTTGCTAAGAATATTATGATTTAATACTACATTATCAAAACTATGACTGTAAAATTGTTGAATTCTGACGGTTATCTTTGTCTATCTCTATAATCTTTGTCATACAAAATTGATTTCTCAATGTTATTATTTCAATAGCGTTTTGATTGTCGTGCGGCCTACGGAGTTAAGCGGAAATTGTTTTCACTTTGAGTTTCTTTCTTGTATGACTTAATAAAAACGGAAAAGAATACAACGTCAAATTGTCAATTTCGCGAGCAAACGATATGATAACATCGGCAGTGCTATACTGCTGTCTTTGATCGTCAGTAATGTCACATTTTTATTGGCTAATGATCAATTACAGTGACATGGTTGGCATGCAATGTTTTCCGTTTCAGTTTCCTAACGAACTGTTCACGGCCCACGATTTCCTATAGCGTATTCGACTTTACCGCCCCCGATTCTTCAAGCGCGCCCCTCCTCATCAATGCTACTTATGTATTGTAGAATCGCTTTCCGCACAAAATTTCGATACCTCTTCCCCTAAATTCTACATAATTAGGCGATAAGTATTTGTATATGCCTAATTGATTAGTAACATGGTTAAATTTCGAATATCCTTCGGGATTGTATAAAAGCTTGTTTTATAGTTAGGTGGTTTTAAAAAGATTCGGCGAAAAACATCAAATACGGAAATAAATGCTTACTTTAAACATTGATTAATAATTCAGTGAAGCCAGCGTCGTTGACCACTGCGCCATGAACATGGCGAAAGGCTCTCACGAATTCGGATCTCAGTAAAAACAGCATTTTTCTTCAATTGGTTATATCCGAATGCAGGTCGTTTTTTTCTTCTCACCTCTGCGATCTTCAAAATAACGAGACGGGTTTTAGCAAGATCAGCTACCTAGCCTACCACATATATCGCATATTTCCACTGTCTTTCAAAGTAGTCCTTGTAGAAATAAACTCCCGCAAAATAATTCTATCATAAGGCCATGTTGAATATATTTATATATATTATATAAAAAAAATTCCAATATCCATAGTGTTTTCGTTCGAATTTGAAATATAAATTTGATCACCTCTTCTTTCACTAAACTTTCAAATTTTACGCATGAAGCATAAAAAAAACCATTATTTTTCTATATATTCACTCACGTTTTTCAAGTCTTTATGATTGAATGAAGTGACTCGGAACTAATCGTTCGATAATAATTTCAGATAATCATACAGAATGTACATAAATAAAATTAATACTTCTCAAACAGAAAGCTAAGGATCTTTTAAAATTGAATATAGGATTTTGAAATAATATTGTATCACTTGAAAATTTTTGCGATGATCGAAACAGGCCCCGATTATTATGTTAATTTATTTTTGGAAATAGTGACAAAACATTTATTATTGTGGTGTTTTTTTTTAAATTTATGTTTGGTAATGGTTTCCACCAAAAAGTAACAATTTACACACTATAAGTGTAAAATAATCTCATTAATAATATGAATCATTTTACTTTTTTAAATGCTATTATGTATTTATATTATAGTAAGTTTATGTGCCATGTTCAAGTTATTATAAAATTCGTAAACCTACAGATCGTATTCGTGGTTACTTATTTGCTCTATCCGTTGCCGGAAATCTGCATCTACAATATTCACATCAAAATAATGAGAGCTAATTGCATAATTGGATAGACGATAAACTCGTATATTCTGCAACCTCGTGTAATCACGTCAATAATTTAGGTAATATACTATGACGTGCGGTGAACTCTGCTCTTTGACTTTCAGAATAAATATCCTGCTGCGCTCGTAAGGTTGTCGTTTGAGCTTGTACACCTGTGGGTATTATCTATGTTCAATACACTTCCCTCCGTCAGAAATTTTTGGTTTCCAGGCAACGTTTGGTTCTCGCTGCGTACACGAGAGGTGTCCGTGAAGCCTCGCATACTTGGCTCGCTCCCTTTACCTAAATTTAGAAAACATCGTATCGAGTAATTTTATCAGAAAATGTCGTGCATCAACGAACATAGTGTACTTTCATATTACAGGATGCGAGGGCTTATTGTGAAATGCCGCCCTTTAATCGGTTCCCTGCTGAGCCTTAAAAAAGGATATTGCAACACCAAATATTTCAGCCACGTCTATATTTTTCTTCAAAAATTAGAGTTTACACGAAAGTTTTCACAATTTCAACACGTGAGTGCTAATTAGAATTAATATAAAATTCAAAAAGAATGTTTATTGCTTTATATTGCGGCAAACAATCAAATGATTGTTTTATTATTTTTTTAATGATGTTTTTGTGTTCAAAGTCATTTTCAATATTCTCCATGGATTTGGAGTCGTGAAAAACGAGCGGTTTTAGATTTTGAAGAATAACAAGATGAAAAATTTTCCGGATTGATTGACTGATCTTCAATTTAATGCATGTAAACAAGAAAATCCTGACAATATAAACTTTTTATATTCGGATTCGTGCTTTTTTTTCTTAACGACTCCACAGCTTTTATATTTAATTTGTGAGTGTTCCTATAAAAGCAAAACCAATTGAAATAAGTAATTTATTTTGATGAAAACACTCATGACATTTCAATGTCAAATTTACTTTAGCATACTGATACTAAAATTTATGATATCGACTGAGGTGCTTGATGGAATTTCAATATCAAATTTTAATTGCTAAAACTTTGTACGATTCCACATTTGTTTTGTTCCTAACTACCCGGGTTTCGCATTTCGGCATCTTCAGGCATCACACGGATGCAACAGAACTGACATTTTTAACAATTTAAATTTAAAATATAATACCCTGGGAAAACAGTATCCACTCCTCTCAGAATTTCATTGATTACTGACTGCTCTTGCAATTGCTATTTCATGAAATCAAGTTGACACTTTACTTGTCACTCTCAATAACTTGATGTTTGTAAACTGAAGTCTCAAAACGCAGATGCTTCGCGCAAAGTGAAACCGTTTCGTTTAAAAGTATGTCTCTCGATATTATTCGTGAATTTTTATAGTTTTAATTTTACAGAAATTTACATGTATAAATTGCTTTACGCCTGACCCATAAAACAAATTAAAAATAAATTTGCGGATTTTATTAATAAATATTTTTTTATACAGTTAATAATTCCGCGAAAATATATGTTCTACGCCATGTGTGTTCTATTTTCTTAAGTACATTTACGAAAAATATACGTAATAGGATCGCCTCTCTCGTCGCCCTTAATCCTTGAGTACTATCATATTACATGTAACAGGGTCCCCCGTGCGAACGTACCAGTATTTTATTATCGATGAGTGAACTCTCTTGAACCTCTAGAGGGAGGAGGTAGGGAAACATCTCAATGGTCTTTATTTTCATAGATAGACGCAAGGCGCACAAGGTCCTGTCAGGAGACACCAATGAGCAAAAATGTTGTTAATTTGAAACCCGACGACTTTTCTTGGCATTCATTAATGTCGAGCTACATAATTTGTATTTGATTATATGTTTTAATTCGACGAAATTTAGTGTAAGAATTTCTTGATAAATCTTTTTATAGACTTCTAATCGATTTACTTTATCGCCACAAATGTAAAGATATTTAATGAGAATGTGTATGTGGTCAGTAACGTTATATACATAAATGGTTAATAAAAAAATACTGTTCAGTTATAAATGAACAACCTGCCTTCTTTGATCATCGTCAGTTTCATTTGATGATTTAAACTAATGATAATATAAAGTTGTCTCGTAACGTCTTTGCATTTTTTTACCACTGCCTAAAATGCATATTTTTTAAAAATAGTATCTATTATTGGTTTTTCGCACATATTTCTTACAATGTCTATGAATAAACCCTAGATTATAACTGCAGCAATATAAAATAAAGGCAGTTGCAAATAATTGTGGACCAATCGATGCCCATCTATCTATTCAATACGACAAAAAATATGTTATATATTTTCTTCAATAATTTTCGCCTTATATATAATATAATATTATGTAATGAAGCGTTCATGAAATCTCAAATAGCGTAAAAACTCGTCAATTAATTATTAGTTAGAAATTTTACTTAAAATGCCTAAAAAATATAATTTGTAATGGTTTATGAACAGTTTTTGCTAGTGGTAAAAAGCGAGATGCTTACGTCATCATACCGTGTAAAAGGTAGTGGTTGAACACTTATAAACCTACAATGTTAAAACAATACAAAAATTACATCGACGCAGTAAGTGCCACCGCTCGTCAGTACTTAATTATTTTATTAAGCTTAAATGTGACTATCGATACTTAAGACAAACTTTTGCAGTATATTTCGCTTTTAGAATGTTTCATTCATGTTTTCTGGTCTCAAAAGTAATCTGAATTAGCAAAAGTTTTTTTCATTGATCCTTCTTTTTATTATTTTTATTACTGGCCGCTTAAAAGATTTTTAATGTCCTTTCTTTATTGATAAATTTTGTGGAAATATTGTTTTTTTTTATTCGTCAGATATTGTTTGATTGCATAAAACGTCCTCCAAAAGTGGTTGAACGAGAATCTATTTATGCGTATACCTGTTTCTACCGCATACAATTTGATTGATATCGCCTAATCCATTGAGCGAGCGGATATCATTGAAATATTTATGATATAAATTTAAAAAATAGTTTTATTTTGGTATGTATCCAACATCGTGGTATTCAATGTTTTCTTGGTTTTTAATACTTTAGGTAAACATGCTATATGATAAGATAATCACGTTTGTAATACTGTATAATCGATGGCGTTTGGCGTAACATTATTTGGGCATTCAACTTCCGTACTATTCACAGTGAAAACTCGATATTTGCCTATTGTTATGTTCATTGCATACCATTCGTATAAAAAGACGCTAAAATAGTTGGTTGCGATCGTGTCACACGTTAGGCGACACTTACCATCGCCGTGACGAAAACATCCGACGGTGTGGTGTGCTGCACATTTAAATATTTCTGTTTTTACTGTACAATTTGTTATTGCAAGTTTTAGATTCACGAGAGTCGTATGTATGCTGGAAGATTTCACTGCTTTTTAATAACTTTGCTATTTCCTTTAAAGTATTTATTAGATTCTACATACTTCGTTGTTTCTATTGAAGAAGAAGAAGCTAAAATTTTCCTAACAGTTGTTGGTAGAACAAATAAAAAAAAATCTGTATTAAATTTTAAATAATAATTTTTTTTAGTGTTGTAATTCACAATTTAAGCCCATGTGCTTTTATGGCTGAAATTGTCATTTGGTATTTAAACTTGTATTTTTATTTGAAAATTGCAGTGTCCAGATATTGAATGTGATGCCAACAGACACCCGGAAATAATTAATAAATATTTGGAAGCGGCAACGACGGCCCTTCTTGAAATAGATATCTTGATTTTGTGACGCGCCGCGCGCTAACGTCTCCTAGGTCTGCCTATGGTTATTCCTTGACTAGCACTCTCGGTTCGGTTGACTTGCACAACACATTTTTAAGTCGGCTACTGACCTTCAAAATATTTAATTATTACTATCTATACGTCAAGGGCTTACGAAAAAAACGGTTTATACATTTTTTTCGTCAAAGGTTTACTTTATAATGGTTAAACTTTTCCATTAAAGCTTTGTTAATTTTATCGTTTTCATAAGTCTTGTCAAGTACGTCAAGAATTTTGATTTTTTTTTGTACATTAACAGCATGTCGACATGCAATCTATGTAGTAGTTATTTGATTCTAATGACTTACGTATGAATATGATTAAATTAATATTATATTGATAAAAAATGAACTGCCGCTTGCGTTAGTCGTTTTTAATACTATTTTTCAACATTGGATATACATACGATCAGCTTTTAATAAATCATGTAATGTTGTTTTCCATGAAAAGTAATTCAGTCCAAAATAATGATATGCAGTTGATAGCTATGTATATAGAGATATCTACACAAATCCTTAGTTATGACGATGTCTTTATACCGAATGGACCATTAACCATATGAGTTTTTCCTTATGACAGTAAGTAATTTGTTGTTTTTTCTTATATAATATCAATTTGCGTTATACTTGTGGGTGGTAATTCAATCAATAGTAATAAATAAAACCAACTTTACAAAATCCAAAGGTCTGCCTCACATTTTATTCGTGTATAATATATATATATATATATATTTATATAGTTTTGTTGCATTATTAATTGAATTTGCGCGTTGTGGGTCAAATTTGTCATCTCTATATTGCCAAGACGCATACTTTTTCCTCAGTTTCAAATTGCATGTGTTACGTTTTAGTCCTGTAGTTGATTTTGTGACGTATTGTTTTCGTAAAATGTGTCGCCTCATTATCTCACGTAGTTTGTAATAAGTGAAGTGGCATTGAGACGCGATGATAATTTTGCATTATCTCGCCCGAATTCATTTTTGTTTTTTTTACTATCCGCGATAAGACCTCGTAGGCCGTGGGCGATTGCAACCATAGATACGTAAGCGCCTTTCCATACATTTTAATCGAAACGCGCACTCGCGGTCTTATCAATAAATATTATACATATAAGTACCTGACTAAGATTCAATCCACTCTGACAAAATAACACTAGCCGAAAAATACCGAACGGTGATGCTACGCATCCGGAGGCAGCCGAATCGAGATAAGATTCAAATAGTTTCTACAATTAAGACGTTGTCTTTGGTTATGTTTGTTTTGTCTGTAACTAGATCTAAAATGCATAATCATTCAAGTAAACAAGCAAAAATATATACTTTTTTAAATAAACGTTATTGTAAAAATGTAGGAAAAAACGCTGATGCTGCCGCATTTTCTGCCTAAGCGAAGAATCAATATTTTCAATTGAAATGGTTTTTTTAAAGTAAAACTATGAACATAAATAAAATCTGTTTCCTAATTAATAACTCGTCGCGACGAATTTATATTTGAATGATGAATGACAATTTTTTATCTTTGACTCACTTTTAAGGTGTTATCTGTCTCTTTTTGGTGGGAAAACATCATGTTTAAATAATAAAAGACAATTTTTAGTACTATTTAACACATTACATTTATCGATCGTGATGTGCTCATCTATCCGAACGTATCCTGAAAACGAGATGTAAAAAAATAAACTAGTATAAAGCAATATTAAAAAAAATAAATTCGAGTGAATTATTTATTTATTGAATGAAATATCTCTGAGTGATGAAGATTACCGGAATACCGTTAAAATTTACTGCCTTTTTCTACTGTTTACCAAGGTTATGATTATTTTTTATGAACACCGTCGGCTGTTCAGTGTATTTTTTCGTGTGTGTACACACCGTACGCACAATGCATGGCCTTATGTCATTTGTATAAATAAAACTATTAATATTTGGTACATCAATTTGTGTGAACATCTATTTGAAAATTCGTGTCAAGGCTGACATAGCGCAGCTCACTAATCAGCGTTTTTTGTATTTTATTTTATTGAATATTAATGTGAAGCTAAATATGTAACTAGGAAATGATGAAATTTGCATGTAAATTTAGGTTTTGTGACCTAAACACCTTGTCAATAATATAGCAAGGAGCATATTGCTTATTCATTTTTCTGTTTCAATTTACTTTAAGCCACGTAATATAATACTTCTGGCCTAGTTTTTGTATATTAACATTCAAACTTGTCTCTATTAAATTCACCAAAACAATCCTAAATAATTATTTTTTTCCAAAGTTCATGGAAATAATTAAAAGTACGTAAACTCTTTGTGAATGCCGTTTTGTTGGAACGGGTGTTTTTTTATTTTCAATTTATTTTAAATGGCTTTTTCACACGCAAATATTTTGGGTCCTTGTCGTCTCTAATTGTTGATTTTGAATGCATTCGATACTTTGTTAATACCTTCGATGAAAATACTTTTTTTACTGTGTTTTAGTTTGAGTGTGATTCTGAAATCAACGAGACGCATGTTTCACTGAAATAGAAACATTGCTATTAAATATTCACTAAGATATCGCCGAGTCAATCAAAGAATTGGTAAATGATTTACTCACTTTATTTTAAATACTAGTGCGATTTTTATAGCAATCATCTCAATGATGCAATGCTTTCTTATGAATATGCATTAATTTTTTTTTGAACTGACAAGACAGTTAAGAATAAGCCACAAGTCCAAAATTATCCATTGTAATTGATGGTGAATACGAATATTAATTTTTAAATATTTCTGAAAGCAGAAAAATTCTCTCGTCATGCTAAGAATGAGAATTGTTAGTGCCAAACGATGTCACGAAAACCTCGAAAATTCCTTAATTTTTTCACTATCTCTTGATATATGTAGTTTCGTATTTATGGACATTAGATTTTCTAAATAAACGAGAGCAAAAATTGCAATGATTTTTTTTCGTGTTTTATTAAATGTGAAGTTTGAAGTCTAAAGAACAAATAATGTTAATTCTTGGTTTGTTTTTGTAAAGCTGTTACTGTATCATATTGACGTATATTGCAAATTCACTAGTAAAAAGGTTTGATTATATTTCAATCAACGCTGACAAAGCATGTTGATTTCCCATTTTCCAATTTCAAAAGCAAACCGTATTATGAGGATCTTATAAAACCATTTGGAAATATCATTGAAATCTTAGAAAAATATATGTTTTTTTTTATCAAAGCTTTGCATTATGATTCACTTAAACTGTTTATAATATTGAGTTAATGTTGATATTGGTCATAATAAAATGATTTGGCCTTCGTTTCGTAAATATTTCTATTGATACTAGTCACCTATGCACGTTCGTTGGAATGGTTTCCTCAAACAATCATTTCATAGTTTATATGTGTTTTGATACTTTTGACCTTGCTAGTTGATTAAGTATTATGTGTGAGCCCTTTTCCATAGCTTTTAAAACTTTTATTTTTACAACACTGTTTAATTTATCCAATACTTTTCATTGCTTGAAAAATTTACGTCTAAAAATCGTCGAAAATCTGTTTTTTCTAGAGATTTTATCAGTGTTCAAAAATATAAAAATATCATCCGGAAACGTTTAACGTTAAAGTTTTTTTTATTTATTTGGCGTTTTCTTGGTAGGGCTCTATTATAACAATAGATGAGTAAACTATAAAAAAAACATTTAGTTTTATATTTCTTTTTTCATGCTGTAGTATTATTTTCAAAAATAAATCAATAACGCTGGTGTTGACCAAACTTATTGACTTAGTCGGGACAAATCAGGTTATATATTTCGTTAAGAAAATTCGCTCTTACATGAATTTTTTGACACAGTTGAAGTGTTAACTATTATCACCCTGCACATATATATCAACAGTTGAGACGTTAGCTGTCATAGAGTTGAAAATTGTATTAGAATCGTTTCAGTTTTAAATAATTTACGATATCGACTGAAGGTGCTTGATGGAATTTCAATATCAAATTTGAATTGTTACAACTTTGTACGATTCCACATGTCTTGTCACTCGGTCAGTTTTGTCAGTTCTGTTGCATCCGTGTGAAAGAATGCCTGAAGATGCCGTTAGGCGAAACCAGCGCCGTTAGTGACAAAACATGTGGAATCTTACAAAGTTGTAAAAATTAAAATTCGTTTATAAATATTTAGAAATTATTATTTCAACGAAGCTAATATATATATAAAGGTGAAATATTTCTATGCTGTCCTTTATTGAACGCGTACATGCGTTTAGTATACTTAATAGCATCTTCGAGTTATGAGAACGCTCACACGTGCTCCGTCGGAGTTCTCGCAGTTGTGCGATCTGTTTTTGTCATTGAGCATTCAGAGCCCTTTGCGACATTGCAACATAATGTGGAAACGCACCGCGACGCATAATATAATAATATCGCAGCGCCGTTTAACATTGGCCCACTTTCGGCTACTCTTGAAAATAATTTATTATTGGGCGCGGGTAAGGCCAGGCCAACCGGAGATTAGGCCGCTGCGCAGGGCCGTTCGGTCGCCGCCGGAGCCCTTTGTCGCTCGCTGTCTATCGACGCATTCTCGCTCACGGACGCCGCGCGCTCAATTTACTGCGTGCCTGTTTACGCAACACATGGCGGATTGATTTATTGCACTCTCATTAAAAATTAAAAGTATGTTTAGCTAATGAAATAGATTGTGGCACATATCATACTGCGTAACTCTATCAGTTACGTAAGTCGACGAATTTTCATTTTTTGTAAAAAAAAAAAAAACAATATTAAGATTTTTTTAGGAAATATAATTTCTGGATAATATGAACGGATATATTTTTATATTCATTACGAAATTTTCAGTCGTTTTCATTATTCAAAACCATGGTTTTTCTATTTAATTATCTCTATTATTATTTAATAAGTTTTGTCCACCAGCAAGTAACCTTTTGACAGTATAGATCATCGATTCTCAACCTGGGGGCCACAAACCTTTGGGGGACACAGTATTTTGAAATAAAGTTTGATTTTTAAGATGTACTTTTTTTCGAACAAATAGTGGAGGGGGCCACAGGTCAAAAAAGGCTGAGAAACACTGATATAGATAATGATACAATTGAATCATATTTTTATCATTTTTTTTATAATGCATAAAATATTTTTTCAATGTTTTATTCCCAAAACAATTTCCCGTAACAATAAAAAAAAACATATAAAATTAAAAATGATAACTTTCTTATTAAAATGTTTCTGTTAATAATTGTGACTGGTGTTTCGCTTCATAAAATCACTTCCTTTCGAGAATGATTCAAAACAATTACATTATAATATGTTAAAAGAATTTTTCTTTTTTAATCGCAATTGTGATAATTTATAATCGGATAGTAAAATTATTTCTATTAAGTATCATTTACCTATATTGTAATTTTTAGTATTATACGATTTCCAGTGAGCGATTTCAAGAAATATTTTTAATGGCTACATTAATTATAATCAGATACATCTGCAATGTTTCTCGGTGCAATTTAGCTACACTGATTTTCAATGGTTCAAGTACACTGAAGAGAGGCCGCAGCACAATTGCGTTGATTGAAAACACAAACAAAAAAAAACTCACCGCAATAAAAATAATTGAGTTTTTTTTTCACATATTAAAAATCGGCGCATGCTTCATTTTCTCACGGTCACCTGCACGTGCAAAGCGGCTCCAGGAAGTAAACGAGGCATCGGGCCAACAATAGGCTCGCATCGCTTTCGGGGCTCGCTTCCTTCACTCCGCTGCCCATGTATCTATCCGCCTAGTAATTGACGGTACGTGAAGCGATGGAATCGACCGCCTACCTGGCTTAAAAAGGTTTACTGCGAAGCTTATTGTTAGTATGTAAGTCGCATCAGTTAGATCATCCGAATGTGTGAAGGTCTAACTGCAGTGCTATCGTCGTCAATATTCCACAATCAAAATGTATATAAAAAACAACCTTTAGATTGTGAATAAATACGTGTTTATGAATGTCATATTATTCATTTATATGCGCAAATTTCACACAAAATTTCCATAGCAATGTTCAATTAACTTGATTTGCAATAAAATGGAGTTGCTACGAATGGTTTTGAAATTATAGATAAAAATGTATTGTGATTTTCCAACCTGGGATTGTGTATCAAAATGTATATTCTCCAAAATATAGAAGAACTAAAATCAGGTCTCTCCGGAGTTCTTCGAATTTAAACCAAAGACCTTTAATGAGAAAGGAATTTTAGATCTTGAAAATAGATGGCAAAGAGTCATATACAACACTGGTAATTACTTTAAAAAAAAGTAATTTAAAAAATCGAATTTGAATTTTACTGTAAAAAAAACGACATTAATTCCGGGATTCCCTAATATAAATTTCAGCAATCTCTCAACTTCGAATGCAATTTTTCGTCTATCATCTACTCATTTGCTTGGATAAAAAAATCGTCTCCTACGATATATTTAAATTTTAAATGCCAAAAAAATATGTTGATTGCTTTTGTGTGCACATTTTATAAAATTTTTGTTTATGTTGTGATTATAACGTCATTTTTAGCGAATCAATTATATTTTATTGACGTCATTTATCTAAAAAATAAATGCACAGGTGATTTTCGACGGCATTATGTCATCATTACGCGAGTATATCCTGTAGGCAGCAAGGAAAATATTTTTTTATTTTAGTGCTTAGCTTACAAATGGTTGTGTAAAGGTTATGGTCTAAACTTCTAAATGAAGACTTTATTTAGAAAGTTGCTGTATTGGTTTATTAAACTTATAAAAATTGTTATTATATATATATATATATTTTTTATAAAAGACGACAACGTTAACATTTGCAATCGTTGTTTTTACTTCTGTCCGGGCTGGTGATGAAAGGAAACCGGTGTCTCAAATTTGTGAAAAACCTATTATAGTCTCACATCAGCAAGGTACTCGATTACCGATGTTCTTTCCTTTGTTACAATATAGCTTTGAATACTTCTCGCGAGTGTCATATCATATGGTTTACTATACTACTTGTCATGATTTAAAATATCGACTGAGGGCTGTCGATACAATTTCAATATCAAATTTGAGTCGTTCAAAATCTGTTCACTTATAACGAACAATATAAAACTTGATTTTAAGCGCTAAATGAATATATGAATTAATTTTAATAACAATTATATTCAAATTTGGGATAATAATTTTTTAACCAATACAACCTAATATTTGTTTTACCCGAAATTTATAGTTAAAAGATTCTAACTGACTTTAAATTGGTCGATTGAGGTGGGACAACAAACATATCATAATTCGTATTATCGTGTTAATTAAATTAATCTGACTTTAGACTGATTTCACAACGTTTCTATGTTGTATAACGAATGTCTAGTTGTTCATTCAGGTTTGGCTGAGAGTTGTGTAATTCAATATTTTTACAACTTTATCCATGCTAATCTAGTCATCCTCCGATAGTAAACGGTGGCTAAATTAGATGTATCAGTATATTATCTAAACGTAGTTTGGGTGAATCTTAAATAATTAATAAATAAATAGTTAATTGGCAATGCTATTATATATTACATTAATTGGTGACAGCGACCCTTATTTCATTCTTGTCACCATTTATAGCTTTGCCGTCCTCTTTTGAATATGTTATATTGCAAAAGGTACCATCAAGATAAGTTAGCACCTTCTTCGCTTTCAAATCTAGAAGTCTGCGAAGTTGTGTCGTTTCTTAAGAAATTCTCGAGGAATTCTGGCTTTCAAATACAAAAAAAACTATATCTTTTTATTGAAATATTTTACTCGAAAACTAATTTCTACAAAGAAGTAGCCAATTACTGATTTTTTTGCTTTACATCTAAAACCAAGATTTAAAGAAAAATATCAGACCTAGATTCTAGATAAATGGTAATAGTCGAGAAATAGACTCAAAATTGAGATTTATGTTAAGTAAAATGAAAACGCAAAGTATTGGTGAACACGCTTCTTTTTTGAGACGTCCAAAGTCAAACAATCCTTAACCAACCAATAACAATACGTTTTCTCATCAATATGATAAATCCCAGGTTGTGAGTCACATCTATGGATATATGGATTTCATTGAATGGCGACTCCACAATATTTCTTCAGCCTGTGAGGCTTTGCTGCTCGACTTGGTATTCTTCGATGAGAAGTACCAACAGTTTCTATAATAGTGACGCCAAACGTCTAGCGTCCCTGGGGAAGTGTATGCGTATAATATGTGTTGTTGGATGACTTCAACCAGGAAATTGCTGTTGTTTTCGTTGGAAAATAAAATATTCAACACTGGCTTAATTAAATTAGTATTTGTAAAGCCAGTCACGTAATGTGATATATTACGCCAGCGCTTTCCAAATATAGTACCGTCGTACCTTTGGCCCGCGTGATTATCGGGCCGAATACCCTGCATCTCATGTCGCGGTGAAAAAAAATATTGATAGGTTATAATCTCAGACACACAGATTCACAATCTTTCAGTCTCCGTACCTATGGATTGCCACTAAGTGTTCTTTCACATTTAAAATTGTATATGAAAACTCGATTTGTGCATTGCTGTTTTTTTTTTTTTAAATTGTTTCTGATCAGATAAATGGACTTAAAGTTATATTGTGGTGGGTTTTGCACTAGAAGGTTCCCAAAAAGAGGACATATCTTAAAACTCGACCTTTAAATTTTGCCCTCAATCCGTCAAGAACTTTAGGAGTATGGTGGTCAAATAATTAAATGGTGACAATCTGTAAATTTTTTTTTTTTTTTTGAATTTCTAAAATGCAAACAACAACTGCACGAAACAATAAAAATCGAGTGCTTTAATAATATATATATATTAAAACGGCACCTGAGAATTGCCAGACTATTTATTCTTCGTGTAGTTGAATGTTAACTGACTTTAAAATACAATCAAAAATAGTTAACGCTCGTACAATCGATTTTTTCAGTCAAAAACTTAAAAAATACATATTAGACCTTTACATATGGATATAAAATTTTAATAAATATTTTTCAATTCTCACAAAATTACATAATAACTTCTTAATAAATAAATTTACGAAATATTCCAATAAAAGATTGAGAAGCAGGTAAATAATGTAATTTTTTCTGCCAAGAAAACTAACCATTCAAGAATTCCAAACATAGTGGAAATTTTATGAATTTGTGAAACTATTATTTTAAATGTGAATAAAACACAGTGGGTTCCCAATGCTGAAAACTATTCGGAAACGCTGCGTTACATAATTAAATACGGTGTAACTATTTTTTTCGAGCTGCCATTGACCTTTTTATCGAATTACCTGAAAGAATCGGCCAAGGTGAATGCAATAAATTTTCATGCATATGTATTTATTATAGGTAAGTACAAACTATGTCTGACATAATACGTTTTTATTCAACATTTTTTATCGCTTATCTTAATTCTGTGGTATTGAAAAAAATTATGATGAATATTAAAAGTTTCGTTTGTTGTTGACTTATATGGAAAAAAGCTACGCTGGGCCTGAAACTCAGCTGCTAATTTTTTTTTATAATTGAAGTGGAAATGCAAAAGTACCGAACAATATTATACATAAGTTGATAAAAAAATACTGTTGCCACACAGTGTGAACAAAAAATATTTTTTTCCCATATTATTGTGAAAATAAATTAGTGTCAAGTAATTATCTACTTCGTATGTATTTATATGTATTTTTTTAACTTAATTTTATTTACCTTAATGTTTTATATCTAGTGAGTTAATTTTGCAACGCTTGCATTCTACCAGTGCTGGTTTACAATAGCGAATCAACGGAGCTGTCGGATTCTAGCATGTCTTGGAAAGAATCAAAGCGTGTAATCGCAATATGGTCCACACAGATAGCAAATATAAATATGCCTTAAGAAAATAAGATTTTTTAGAAGATTGCACCCTCTTTTGAGAGAATGGATACAAAGGTGGGATTAGGAAACTACTAATAGATAGCGAATAACTATCTCTATTCTGATTTCTCAATTGATAATAGTCGAAGACGAGTGTTTAATTCTTCACCAACGTAACGTCTATGTACTCTATATAAGGTAAATATTGTTGATTATAATTTAGGCCAAAAACGTTAATACATCATCAATAATGAAATCTGACAAATTCAATTGTAGAAAAATGTCTAAAATTACATGTTAGTTGATCAAGTCGTCATTCAATCATAATAAAATTACATATATATTGTGTTGACGAAATACCGGTTTTCTACATTTTAAAAACCGGTATACCAGTTTTGGAAAAAGATCGATATACCCGTATCACTTTTTGCTAGTACCGGTATTGCAATCCCTAATATGGAAGTTGTGACCACATATACATATTTACAGTTAAAATAATTCTTGCTAATTACTCTGAGAAGATTCTTTTTAATGCAGACCGTGTAAGTAACGTGTGACTAAATAATTAGTTACCATTTATCCACAGTACATATAACGTCGGAGATATATATTTTTTTGTTTGTTATTTCAATTTTGTTTTAAATCACTGCGTTAAATTGCAAAATCAACAAAATTAAAGTACACAATTCAAATATTGCTATGTAGCACAAGTTTTGACGCCACCTTTCGCGAAATAGCCGTAACAATTATGTTCCTATGCTTTTGTACTTGGAACGAGTCCTTGCATATTATTGAGGCAACCATCTCTATACATATTTCGATTATAATTTAAATAAAGCGATGTCGGTGCATTTAATGACGATAACATTGAACTGAACTAAGGCTGTGAAGTCGTTAAAAAAAACTATACTCCGGCTAAAAAAAATTTTTTTTGTCGCAGTCGTTTTAATTTTTTTGCGGTTTGCTTTGTTTGGTATCTGTAAATATTTCGCATAACGTAGCCACGATTGACTCAGGGAAAACGCATACGAAATTTGGACATCATAATACAATGGAGTGTAAAACCCCGTTTTTATATGCCCAGATGTCACCTTTTCCCCTGCTATTTGCGTACAATTTTTACAAACTAAATTTTGTTTAGTTCATTTAGTATCCGCTTTTATGTCTATATTTCCAGCATTTACGTTTGATTTATTCGGGATTTCAATTTACCTTGTTTATTCGAGACAGCAATCTGTTAAACTGGGATAATATATATATATATATTTTTATTTTGAAAATATATAACAATTCAGCGTCTGCAATTAAATTGCAAATATGTAGGTGCAATAGATTGTTTTATGTTATTAGATTAAAATTTCTAAAATTGAACGAAGGCTATGATGAATATACCTTTATTCGTGTGGCTAATCTGTTGACCAAAAAAATGTTTGCTTAGTTACAACGTTCTGCTATACCCTCATCCACCCTGAATATGTTTCTTGGTTTTGTTACAATCTTAGAAAAAAACAAGAGACAGATAATTACTAATAACTTCCTATTAAGACTTACTATTAAATGTTTTTTTAAATAAAAAGTGCGCAGTATTTTTTTCTTCAATTGTCCTTTTTTATTTCGCTTATTTGGTGGGACTACATGTTTTGGCGCTGAGACTATTATACTTACTTCTAAAATTTGAGGTTAACTTTTCTTCAGTCCTTGGGCAGGTGTACCCACTTCACCCACTTGTAATGCAGGATGCGGTCGTGTTTTTAAATTAAGTTGAAATCATCGAAACGCTCCGTGCAATTTGAATGCTGAAGAATCCGCTTGCAGAGATGGTTTTTTAACACTCCATCATAGAGCGTGTGGAGATAAAACGGCCAGTCACCGAGATGCGGATTCTAAATAAGTGTGATGCAAATAATAATAAGCATTAGTATGATGGAATGGCGTTGTGTGTTTTTTTTTTGTTCTCTTTGCCGAATCGAACTCTGCCTTTGCGGAGTACGTTACCCTCTCGCGTTCAGTTTTTACAATATCACGGTCACTTCGGTTGCAAGAACGCAATCGCCGAAATTGCGTCATCACATCATAATACCCGATACGTATAAAATTAATTTTATTTTTTCCTCCTGCCTTGCATCAAGGCAGAGATGCGAAACGCGGTGTGCGTGTGCCAATCGTTAGCTCCGCTCAACTTGACATTTCGAATATTATGTCATTTAGAGAGATTCAAAATAGTCCCGCGGAGTCAGTATATATAATACAAAAACACAATTAAATTACAACTCTAGATTTTTTTAGCGTGTTTTGACGTCTATAAAACAAAACCATGTTTCGGTAAGTCATATAATTAGGATAAATAAATACCATGGATGTCGTGTCGAGTCGTTAAACACTACTCTGATACTAACGATATTGACCAACAACAAATACGAATCTAGTTTAGTTTTTTCAGGTGTTTTTCCTACTATTACTATTTCTATTAATGTGCATTAAAATAAAAATCAATCAGAAAATCCGGTAAACAGCCAACTTTTTCTATATTGGGACTCAAACGAGGACGATTTATTTCTTCTTGTTGATTGAGATATTTTTCAAAATCGACTCCGACTCCCATAGCCGTGATATATATATATATAATGATAAATATATAAATATATATATATGCACAAAAATGACCGGGGTTTTTCGCAAATATTACACTGAATAGACTACGATTAAAGGGTTAATCCTGATATTTTTTTACGATTTTAGTACCTTTGCCTCTACATTTCCATTAGAAAAGCGATTTCATTTATTTTTTCCTTTGCTCTGTATAACAGGCTGTATTGGATTTTTTGAGATTGCTTCCTATTGTCTATTCCAAGAGGCGATGTTTCAACGCCGAAGATTTTCCTTCCTGTGGAGAAATGCGAATTTTTTTTCACTCCTTTATTGCACGTATTATCCATCGCACAAATGTTTAATCTGTTCCCTGCTGGGTCGCACAAAATATATTTAAAAAATAAATTCAGTAGTTTTAGTTTTATCACACCATCAGGAAAAATCATGCTATATTTCAATACAAAAATAAGCTCTCATAAGACGTTTTAAATCTTTTTTTTTTTTTTTTGATTATCTTGACTTCAGATTTATGTTTTCAGAAAGTTGTTAATAATTAAATTATAGTTTATAATATCGACTGAAGGCGCTTGATGGAATTTATTTATCAAATTTGAATTGTTACAACTTTGTACGGATTCCACATGTTTTGTCACTAACGACCCGGGCTTCGACACGGATGTAACAGAACTGACAGTCAGTTCTGTTGCATCCGTGTGATAGAATGCATGAAGATGCCGAAAGGCGAAACCCGGGTCATTAGTGACAAAACATGTGGAATCGTACAAAGTTTGGTGTAAGTGTTTTCCTGTAATTAATAACTTTGGTATATAGACGATGCTAACTGTTTATTGACTGACGAAAAATTTTATCTAGTAATAATTAACACAATTGCTTGTGATATCACAGGTACGATGCTAAGGCGAAACCCGGGTAGTTAGTGACGAAACATGTGGTCGTACAAAGTTGTGACAGTTCAAAGTTAAATTGAAGTTGTTGTTATTTTACCGATAACTTTGCTGTTGCTAAGTCGTTACCTTTACATTATTAGAAGTGCTCAAAAACATAATACGTGCATACGAAATTGTAATATTATTCTGATTAATATATGTAGAAAGTAAGAATGATATGCGAATCCGATTAAATGATAAGAAACACAAATTGCAGAGCCGCAGTGGCTTTATTTGTTACAGGAAATGATTTACTCGCACACATTGAAAAAAGTGCAAACATTTTGCTGTGCGAAACTTGTGTGTGTGCGTGCGGCGTATTACACAACGCTTGTTATAATTTTATTTGGGCATAGCGTCGGAGTGGAATTCGAAAAATAAAATCAAGGC
Organism: Himalopsyche japonica; assembly: GCA_028555115.1. Taxonomy (NCBI): domain Eukaryota; kingdom Metazoa; phylum Arthropoda; class Insecta; order Trichoptera; family Rhyacophilidae; genus Himalopsyche; species Himalopsyche japonica. Next base: position 396,556 of record JAHFWJ010000215.1, on the reverse strand, counting down.
CGCGCCATTTTCTTATCTGTGAGGTCGATGACATTTTGTTGATAATTGCAATCTTTATCCGCGCCTAGAATATTCACTCGCTGCTATAAAAAAACACACACACACCGACTCGCATCAGCATTGATCGAGAATATCGTTTGCATACATTCACATATTATTTGAAAAAAAATGTACTAGTCAGTGACGAATAACCTTATCTCAAATTTGCTTTGCTTAAAAATATGTGCCAAGTCAAAAAAAAAATCGTTGTTTCTTCTTATTTCAAAATTCCCATACCAGTCAAATTTTAATAATAATATTACATAATAAACCATCCCCATCCAATAAACCGTTTCCGTGCAATATGTAAGCTAATTGATATAGTCGCCTTTTTAGTTTTATTTACAATTGAAAAAAAAATCTTTTATTGATAGCAAGAAATAAGCTAGGTCCTAAAAACAGGAGAGAAGATGTATTGTGTACCTTTTCTACACAGCTATATATAGGTACGCAAATGTTCGTTTAAGCATAGTTCTGACGATGGCGTGAGCCGAAATAGCTATTAACTATATCTTATAAAAAAAGTGTAGAACTAAAATACATTGATATTTTTTCACCGTGTTATAATGGAGTTCTACCAAGTAAATGCCAATTCAATCAACAAATTTTAATAAACCATTTAAGTTTTATTTATTTGGTAAACGTTATTTATTTGTAAAATGCCTATCTTTTAGTTTATACCAAAATTTTTTTTTTTTTAGAAATAATTGATATTTTTACACAAAAATTCACTGATTTTTGCTTGTTATTAGGTCCTGGATTGACACACTTTGAAAAATATTGACTCTTTTTTGAAAGATTTTTTTTTTGCCTGTGTATATATTGTTTGCCATTTATTTGCATTTGATACGTATGCTGAAGATGGTGCATATGATAAAGTACTAAATTTATATAAAAAAAAAAAAAATACATCGACTGAATAAAAAAGATAGCAAAAGGTTGAAAAAATTAAAAGTTATCAATACTGACAAAACACCTTCAAATAAGATAAAAAATGCATTACATTTGTCCCTCAAAATTTCCATCCCTATTGGCAGTGCATTGATCAGTTAGACAGTCCTTTCAATTCCTATGATCAAGATGAATTTTTTTTAGAGATGACTATATTCATAAACTTTCAAACGAAACTACAGTCTGAAACTTGTTGTACAGATATTACTAGTTAAAAGATTTTGATAATATCCCATACCTCTTGAGTTCTTCTTTGATATTGATTCCATTTTCTTATGTTTATTATTTTCTGTTTTTCCAGGAACAACGTTCAGGGCGCACAAGCTAATCCTGGCGGCGTGCAGTAAGCACTTTCAGGAGTTGTTCGCCGCAGCCCCGCCCAGTCATGCGGGACCATGCTACGTCATCCTGGAGGCGACGAGTGCTGCCAACATGGCTGCACTCCTCGAGTTCATGTACAAAGGAGAGGTGCACGTCAGTCAGGACGCCCTCTCCGGATTCCTTAAGAGCGCCGAAAGTCTGCAGGTCTGCATTCCTTCAATACTTTTATTATCAATTTTGATACTACTATAATTTGGATACTACTAGATTTTGAATCTATAACTAATGACAAAAGATTTTGCCTTACGTCATCATCAGGCATTTTATTACACTCAAACTAATCAGTACTACGAAGGTGAATCCGGTATTAAAAATACATCAATCACCTTCAGCAAATATCTTAAACGATAATGAGTGATGTTTCAACATGTTATAATAAACTGTTTCAGGTGAAGGGTCTAAGCATAGAACATGAAAAGTTAGCAGTGGCCCAAAGCCAACAGCCTGCTGGCGGTAAAGTAAAGCTGAACAACAGCGGAGGCGCTGCAGGCGGTGCCGGAGGAGGTGGAGGACCTTGTGGTGCAGAAGCAGAGTCGACGGGCGCAGGAGCGACAGCGACAGCAGCCGCCGCAGCCCAATTCGCCGCTGCGCTGCCTACCTACCTGCAGCACGGCCTTCCCGCATACCACCACCGTGCTTATCCGCCACCGTTGCCCCCGCCCATTCATCATCATCACCAGTTTACGGAGGCACCGCGGCGCAGAGCGCTGCGCTCGCCTCAGGAGACCGCTCCGCCGGAGTTGCGCTCGTCTGTTCTCCGCGATGGGAAAGCGCCGCTCTCCCCGGCACCTTCACCACACGCCAGAAATTACAGGTAACACTATACTAAGGTTTGATGCGATATTATTAATTGCTTTCGCACAAAAGTATTTGAATGTTGATAATGAATGAATTTAAAAAACCGATAATAATTGCGGTCACTATTTCTAGGCCCGGTTCTTCAAGTTCAATTGCGGGCAGTTGCGGAGAGGAGCCCGACACCAGATCGTCTCCGGGCTGCGGCGCAGGTGGACGGTTTTCCGAGGACGGTGGGCCGACGACGCCCCTTTCTACACATCAGACTCACCAGCTGCATCAAGGGCAGCAGCAAGGTGCAACAAACAATGGCTACGAGCGACAGAATGCCGATGACGCAGCCTGCGAACGGCGACAGTCCGCCGATCAAGGCGCTGAAGGTTCATATTCATACCCTTCTCAGTGGAATATATTTCACATATCAATATCAATGGTGTCATTGATGTGAAAGCACATCCATCTTCATTATTGAAATTCGACAGATACTCATGTTGTATTTGCTCAATCTATTTGTTTTTCAATGGAACAGTGAAGTTACACATATAAATTTTTTTAATGTTTCTTTTGTATTGAAGGTTGTTCTTTTATTGTCTGTTTTGAAAAAGAAGAGATTGGCAATTCAATGTTTTGCATGACATACGTTATTGCTTCATATCTTAAATTGAATGACAGTGTATGAACATCAATCTCATGTCACACACGAATTTCCATTACAGCAAAATATTATCAATATACTGATTGATTATTTTGATTTTTGGTTAACTGAAGTACTAATTATATGGACCATTGAATTGATTCTTTGCAAGCTAGACACTAATGAAATCGATAGCTACTCAAATATTCCAATTTCTTTTTTTATGTCATCAAAAAAACATTGTTATTACTTCAGTTTTCCAAATGTATCATAATTTTTTACTCGCACCTGCTGGGTTATGTGGATATTCCAAAATAAAAATTTCAAATAATAATTAATAGAATAAATAGCGCTAACATGAAAGTTGTAACTCAGTAATCTATTATATGTTTGAGTATACATTTTCGACTCACTGTAATCAGCTGTCTCAACAGAAATTGAGACAGTTAAAAAATACTTATTCAGTTCCTTTGTCTGAAACCCAAACGGATTATTTTTAATTTCCATACGCATATGAGTTGTGTATTAAATCTCGTACATTTTTATTTGCAGACTTACGGGTGAAGATGGAGACTGTGGAGTTCCCTGGCGGTGGTGCCGGAGCAGGGGCAGGTGGCGGGGGTGGAGGTGGAGGAGGGGGAGGACCTTATAGCGCTCCCCCTACTCCCCCCGCCGCTCCCCCTGAAGTTCCTCCCGAGATTCCTCTTTGGCCCGCCAAGCACCTCACTGGAAGCAAATCCGGAGGCATCGCCACTCCCGACGGTTATTATTCCATATTATTCTATTGTATATCTCTATTAAATGATGAAAAATTTGATAATTCTTTTTGAAATGCTTCAGATCTTTGCTTAAATTAACAATGAAAAATGAAAGATTATACCTGGAGCCATTTAGGAAAACAGCAAATATTTAATCTCTTCCACGCTAACGCCCCAATGGGACGGCAATGTGCAAGGCCTGTACACGAGCGCCCCAGACGTTGGGATGCGAACATTCAAACGTCGGTAACGCAGGCAACCTTTTGCATATAGGACTGATTTTGGTTTTAAAATATCGCCCAATTCGTCCTGATACTACCACCTCCATAAAATTGTCAAAAGTATTAGGTTGAAATGATTAAAACATCGATTTTTCGAACCCTTCAAATTTATTCTGATCCCGCCAAATTAACATATCAGTTTGAAACTTCATGCTAAACTCGCATCTAACTTCGCACTGAACTTTGCACCAATCTCGCAGCATTGCAATGTGACACTCCTTGACATATGACAGTAATGGCGCTTGTTCATTTGAGTTTGATTGGTGGCTTTGTAATGGCGATTTACGAGTTAGTTACTTGTTAAGGTGATTGTGACAACATAGGACATTTATTTGTGCTTTTTAATGTTGTGAAACATTCCTAATGCATCTAGCTTTCATAAAAGCCAACCCAATTATTTTTATTGGTGTATTTATAGCTCTATGTGGAAAGGGAACATTTTGAAAAATAGCAACGTGGACAGATTTAGTTTGTATGAAAAACTGTCGCGCCGATCGGGTTAATAATTTCAATCCTATTTTAAAATAATTGAGAATCATTGTTCATATAAATAAATAATATAAGAGACAACCTTATTTTCATATACTGGTAATAAGAATATACCTTTTTAAATTTTGTCATTAACCATTGCCTGCCTGCTGCTTATGGGATATTCAATCACCACATACTTCAAAAAATAATTATGCCGGATGTAATAATTTGTTGTTGAATAGAGTTATGAAGATTATCTGTATAAACCAGGCAATTTTAATACAACAAAATACAATAAGCATCTCGAACATTTAAACCCTTCAAACTTTGTACATTTCAGCAGTTATATGAACACATCAATTTGAGTGCATCCGAGCACTAGAATGCCGATAGTAACAGAACATCTGGAAATATACTAAATTTGTATGATTCAAGGGGCCGATTTTCAAATATCAAAATCATGTGGCACAGTACAATTCTTAAAAAAGTTGATTAGAAAATAATCAATATCAACATATTACGATTTTTTACTGGCAAAATATACGATATCTTTAAAGTTTGTTTATGATTGAGTGAAACGTTTTTTTTTTAATACCTGATTTCAGGCAAGAAACTAAAATGTCCGTTTTGCGAGAGGCTATACGGCTATGAGACAAACCTCCGAGCTCACATAAGGCAACGGCATCAAGGAATAAGAGTGCCGTGCCCGTTCTGTGCGAGGACCTTCACCAGGAACAATACGGTGAGACGTCACATCGCCCGCGAACACAAGCATGAGGCGGCTCTCAAACAGTTCCAGCAGCATCACGGACCGATGCCCAATCACGCGCAGTAGTCCCGGGGTCTTTTCACCCTCCCTTCCTCCTACCTCACCCCGCAGGCCCAATCACGTAACGGCATATTTCAAAGCGATGGAAAAACTCTGTTGTTGTACTGATTTGATTTATGAACTTTCACTCGAATAGAATCTGCAGTTTTTCAGTCATCTCTGTTGGCTTCTATCACCTTACATATGGCGGGACTTGTATTTTGTCATATTCCAGAGCCATTTAAGACATTTTTTTTTATGTGTCGGTATTTTAAATAACTCCGTCACTGTATTATACCATCGACACCAAACGATTCTATTTCAGTGAGATTTTCATTGAAACGGGTTTTTGATTGTACTAGTAAATTAACTGCCCAACGTCTCTTGAATGTGAAAAGTTTTATGTTCTGTTGAAAATTTTTGCCATTTCATTTGTTGAATATTCCTTGTACATAATGTTTTATAATTGACGTTACGTTTTAAGGATTCCTATGTGATTGTCAAGTTTTTGTAAATGTGTTCCTAATTATAAGAATTTGGAATTGATTCTTTTGTACTTGCTCGAGAGAATGTAAAATATTTGACGGCATTCGATTGAGCGCTTCGACGCCTCTCGGACGGAAGATAATGGGCAGTGTCTTTACTAGAGAGCGTAAAGAGGGGTGGGATGTTTGAAGTTTTTGAAGATGTTTTTGTAAAAATGTTGAATGGTCACGTTGGAATGTATTGGGAGGCTTCGGCGTCCACTCTCGCTTTCAAATATCTCAAAATTCAATTGACTGAGGTTCATTTTAGAGCGGGAGCGCCTCCGAGCCCTCTGACTTTATATAAATAAGAAGAGAGATGTTATAATGTATCAGAGGATGAATTTTTACAGTGGAGTCGTGTGAAAAAGATTTCCTTAAGATGATTTTAATTTTTTTGTACAACCGCTGCAACATAACTGTGATCTATAAATCCCATCGGGAGAGGCGGTCCGCAATCCCGACAGCCCGAGAGAAACGCTCGGCGCCTCCGCCCCACTCCCGGTGAGATTGTGGTCTTCAAGAGTAATTTGGTATTTCGGCTCTGCCTCTAATTTAAAAATTGTAAATTGTAACCGATCAGGATGAAACAGATATACCTCAAAGGATCTTATACAAAATATTTATAACTAATGTTAAGAAGAAATAAGTACAGATGATTATAAGCATATTATAAACAAAGAGAGATGAAGCTATTTTTACCGCAACTTATCCAGTTGTAAAAAATATTATGGCCATACAAAATAATGTGAAATAATAATGAATATACTGTAATTATTTGATGGTCGAAGCGACGCGGCGATTCTTGTGAAGTCACGCCGCGCGCATTCTAGAATAACTTTTTTTTAATGTAACATTTTAAGTTCTCGCAGTACCTAAAATCATTTGGGTTTTGAACCTGTTACGTTTTAAGTTTTGTCCAGTCGACTGTGAGATGGTTACCTATTTAAGTTACACGCTAGAGTCAACTATGAAAATTAGATTTTATGTAAATCATAATCGAACAGTGGAAACTAACGTTAATAATTATATGTATGTGAGCAGTGTCGTAAAGAAGGAACACGGGGTATAAACGGCGGCCGAGGCCGGCAGCTCGAGATCCGTCGCCCGCTCGGTGTAAATACTAGATCAATATTGCGGGGACCGTCTTCAGCTACACTCGCCTCGGCCGTCTCAACGGTTTGAATAGAGCACCCCGCCCCGGAATACGCCCGCGCGCTGCTTCTCGAAACCGTCGACTGCCGGGTTCGCAGGAGGGACTCTGTTTTCGGCGCAGTCTCGAAGTCAAATCTTTTGGAATCAGATAAAGGCGTCTTCCGGGACGGTGGCGAATCGAGTTAAGTAGTTACATAGGGATTTACAGTTTTCACCTCTGTTAAATATGTAGATGGACAGTTTTATACCGTGGTATGTTAGATAAACGATTGTACTAAGTACAATGAGATAGGCTAGTTAGTTAGGTAATTGTTAAACAATGTCGGTGCGATTGGCTTTCAGTGAGCGAATGTGATTTCTCTGCGTTCTTATTTTTTACAATCCGATGTCCGATCGGCGACGGAACTTTCAATTCGACATCGCGTCGCTTTAGAATTTTTGTATAAATCTTTTCTCGACCCTGTCCCAGTATTTTTAAGTAGAAATAATGAATGAAAACGGTACGGCGCCCATCGTCGTTCGCGTGCGATTTTTTTTACGGGTAGACGACTTGTCAAGCACGTCGACGGCCGCAGGCGGAGATGCCGATATCGCTCCATCACCAGATGCTCCGGTTTTATTTTAAAAGGCGGACGCTTCCTTTCACCGGGCTGTCGGACAGCCGAGGGAGGCGCAGTCGGGCCGGGTCGCGTCTATTTTTGCGTTCGCCCTGCGGTCCGGCCTCCGGGACCGTCGTTCGGCGGTCAGACGATCCAAAGTTACTCAGGAATAATAATTTTAATGCTAAAGTCACAACAACGGGTAGTTTTTATTTTATAGTTAAATAGGAATCGCGAATCCGCGAGTGCGGCCCTCCGGAAGGCCGCGCACACCTGCTAGTGCCAAAAGCCCTCGATTTATTTACGTTCATAAATAATTGTAATAATAACTGCTCCTGTATTTTATAAAAGTATTTATTTGTAACCATATTGCGGCGAGAGCCGGCGACGAGGTGATATCTCTGATATTTAGAGGTATGCGTCGCATTCATTTTATTGTATTTATTGTTGTAAGGTTTGTGTTGTCTTTCTCTCGACTGTTGTCCTCTTCTATTGCCATTCTTATCATTCTGCGGATCTTAAGTATAATAATAATAATTGTAATATCCTCCCGAGAAAGTGTTTTAGCTTTCTTCCGAACAGCGACCGGTTACCTCCACCCCAGTATTCAAAATAGACACGGTACCCATTTACAGTACAGTTATCCGACGCGGATCTGAGGCCACACAGTCATAATATTATATTCATGACATTTACATTTACATTTACATATTTATTTATATTGAAGTTGCAATATTCAATAGGACAAAATATATAACTTAATAATATTAGGTAACTGCAATAGTACGGCTTATTTTGACTATTGGACGCATTAATGATAATTGTAATATATATTCTCATTCTATATCAGATTTTTATCTTACAATAAATACAATAGCCAAATAATATTTATTTTTATAATGTAATACATATTTACAATAGAAAGAGTCTATAACTTAATTTAACAGGGTTTACTTTTTAATCACATCCGAAGCAATAGAGTTGCATTATTATCCCCGTTGACATTTCACCGACTTAATCTCTTTACCTCTCCGGATGCCTTTCGCCATTGAATTCCGTTTTCCCTCGTTGAAATAGGATAGCTATAGCTATTGCTTATACTTTATTTCCAGGCTGATGATACTTTAGTCTGATAGATTTTGTTTATCGAATAAATAGAAGAGTGTGATTATTTTGTTTATGTGTATCGATCATTCGATCGGAATTGCGCGCATGAGAGAAATGAGCGAATGTCATGAGCGGTTTTTAAAATTATTGATTTTTCTTGCGTTAGTTAAGTATTGTTACGTGGAAGTTGAACGCATGACGTGTCAGCGGTTTGTGTTTATACCGACAAGTTTAATTACTGAAATCTTGGTGATGACTCTGTGAAACAGAACTTTTTTATAATTTTATTTTTCCCCAAGGTATAATTGAATTCAAAATTCAGAGTTTTGTGATTTGTTTTTAAGCGAGCTTTAGTTGTTCAAAATTATTCTCCAATTGCATCCAAATGATTTGCAATTTGATTGAAATTATTTGGACACTTTCGGTTAAGAAATATTCTTTTTATGATTGTTATGTTGTTTTTAATTCTGATTTTGTTTTAGTTGACGTTTCGGGGGCACGGTTATCGTACTGACAGATTTAATCGAGAGGCGAACGCCGACCGTTCTAAGAGCTAGCGAGTTTCTGCGGGCAAAATTTATTATTTCAATAATATAAGTTATCTTTTAAATCGGAGTGCACATATTGCATGTATAATAAACGGGTATAATTTAACGAAGGTACGTAATAGAACACTAATTGTATCGATTCTTTTACGGTAAGGCACTTTTTGGTCACGGGCGCTGGGGACATTATTTCAGCGACACTCGTTCGGGCTGCTGTTTTTATCCGACCGGTCGATCTACAACTGTTGACTTTGATTATTCTCTCTTGACAAAGGTGAAGTCATTAAATCTCAAAGTATTAAATTCTCACATCGAACACAAGATTGACTCCTGCTGTAACGAGTTTGGATGAAATTTGTATTCAATGCACCCCTCGGAAGCGGATGGAAGTCCACTAGAGATCACTAAACTGCAGCGCCCCAGCCTTGGATGCGAATCCGGAGACTCGTGGTCGGCTCTCCGTCTCGACTCCACTTCTATTTCATGCATCGACGGTCGCCCAACACTGATGTAATTGAATTTGAGCTATTTTCTTACGATACTTGCAGTATTTCAACAGTAAAAGATTATATATTAAGGATAGTTCTCCCTATTAAAGTGCTCAAAAAGTTTCAGGGAATTTATATAATAATTTAGTTATTTTTTTAGCAGTATGTTTATTTAATTTGGCGAGGGCGCCCCGCGCCGGTTAAGCCAAAGATATTAGGGTACGGTGACCCTTTTACCGGCGGGGGCGCTTCGCAGCGGAGGATCTTCCCGTCGACTAACACCGTCGAGGCGGGCGAGAATCAGACGCCGGACGATATCCGGCTTCCGATCCTCGCCGCCCGGCCGCTATATTTTTATCCTAAAATTTATCTACCTCATTATACCATCTTATTTTACAATACTCTAGATTAAGTTTTATAATTATGTTTTAGTAACACAACTTATCGATAGTACAAAAATGAGCTACCTCAGGTTTCAAATAATGAATGTTATAGATTAAAAATCCTTGTAAAGTTGCAAAATCATAAACCGCGCGGGTGTTTTTTGTCACGAGAAGCCGACCGTCGGACTGGAACCGTCCTCCGGAGGGAGGCGGAAAGGCAACAAAAGTGGAAAGGTACATCGGGGGCTACGCCTCGGCCGATGGGCGCCCGTCGATCGCTTTCTATCGCAAATCTAATGTTAAATTTACGATTGTATAATATTTAAATTCACAATTACTGTAATTTCTCAGGCAATAATAAAAATATGTATTTTAAAAACAGTACAAAAAAAAGAACTTATAAAAATAATAGTTATCATTGTAGAGATTTTTAGCCTTAATTGACAGCAAAGTTTTGTAGATTTGGGCGCGCCACTCGACCCCCGACGCCCGACGCCCGTCGGGGACGGATCGCGAGTCTGAATCTCCGCAGGGCGGTCGCGACACGAAAGCTTTGAGTGGTCGTCGAGAAGTAATTTACGATAGGTTTTAGTCTCCACATAATCTCTTACCGTTCTACCTCATTTTCTTTAAATTGAATTACAATAATGTTTATTATTATTATTATTAATGTAGGCGATGCATCATTTATTTGTGGATTTACTTTAACGTGATGAAGTTCCTTTATATTCATTCATTTGTATTTAATTTGTCGGCAGCGAAGTATTGATGAGACGCGTCAAGGCGTGTCCCGGTGTGAGCTCACCACTTGTCTCATTCTCATTCTCATCGTCATCGTCATCTCAGTCTCGCGTCGGCCTACGGGCTGGCACCCGAGACGGTTTTACTGCTAAGTTGTACCTTAGAAACATTGCAAACTCTCCGCGCGTGGGGAGTATAAACACCCAATATCTTACTTTTATCATTATCATTTATGTTGTATAGATGTTATCTATGTTTTATGTTGGATATGAAACGAAAATTAATATAATTGTTTGTTAGGAATTATCCAATTAAAAATTAACAAAATTTTTATTTCTTTTTGTTTTATTTATTTTCCTTATTTTGTTTTCTCAACATTGATGACATTTTTTTACTGTATTTATTGTACTATGTGACACTCTTTTGCAGCTTTTATTTCATAAGGCGTCCTCTTTTTAATCTAAAATATTCGGAATATATAAATCTTATCGGTGTTTGATGTAACAATGGCGTAGTACATAAATTATATCAAAATATTTTTCATGATAATGTATATTTAATGCATTTATTGTTATCTTTTTTTCCCTCCACATTCGGACCTCAACTTCACCGATGGCATTGCAATCTTTCAAAGAGACCGCACGGAGACGAAACGCAAGTTTTGTGAAAAACTTTAGCGGTTCGGTGATGGCATACTTTACCCGTCCGAAAAATTGTTTTTCTTAGAATCCGACATCTCTGCATCTGAATCCGTTCTGTAGAACACATTTGCACTGTCTTAACGAATAATCAATAATAAAAAGGGTGTATTAATTACTGTTAAATGTTATGGGTAACGAGCAACTGCGTGCACAATAAAATTAATATGATTTTTTCTTAGCAACTGCACTTCTTAAATGTGTTGAGAGATAATAGGTGTATTCATATAATATATTACAATAATAATTGATGTTAAATAAGGCATTGTGGTTAAGTCATCGACCGTGGCCGAGACGTCCGCGAGTCGTCGCTCTGGATATTTGGAGCTGCGGGCGTGTCGGGGCCCGATATCATCCCTTCGCGTCGAGGCAGGCCGTCATTAATATATGTCTAATATTGCTGAGAGAAGCATTTTATGTCGTATATATATAATATATAAAGAAACAAAATCAAAAGTACAAATTTATCTCAAGTCTCTTGTTATACGTATAACTGCCAGTACAAATTAACAAAATATTCAGGTTTCTAAATTAATGTCGCCAAACATTATTTCTGGTGTATAATAAATGTTGTCTAAATTCAAGAAATTAGAGTTGAATAAATGAATAATCAGAAAATATTTTTGTCAGAAGCATAGAGACGGAACGCTCGGCCGGAGTGGCCGGGGGAGTGGCCGACGGTCCGATTGTTTTCTTTTTCTTTTTAGTGAATTGTTTTATCGGAATGAAAGAATGAATCGACTCCCGGTCGATGATCTGCGAGGTTCACCGTAGAATATTGGAAGTAAACGTAGAAACCGCCGGACGAAAAGTTTGAACGCGTCGCAGGAGGAAGACGACGGCCGGAGAGTCAAACTTGAAACCGTCGGTTGTAAAACTAATTAGGGTTTTGTATGTAGGCTTACGGATGCGAAAACAGTAAGGCTTCACAATATTATAGTTTTACATGAAATATGGTCATCAGTGGTCTGTGTCCGTTAAAATATGTCTGTGATTTTTTCAATCAACCTTTATATTTATAATCCCCTAATTTAAGTATAGCACAATTTGTGATTTTAAATTAAGATTGTTTTCTTTTCTGTGATGAAAACGAAAATGGGGAAGCGGTGTCGCGGACGCCGCGATAGTGTAAAGGTAAGCGATAGAGGTAGGTTCAATTTGCAGAGAGAGATGTTAAAGGTCGCCGCGAGACGGCGGAGGTCCTCTGGCGTTCCCCCGCCGATCTCGCGCCGACACCGCCTTAACATGTTGTTTTCTCAAATTTATATAAATATTTAACTGTATCGTAAATTATTTGCACATTTAAATGAATGTAATGGATGCATAGTTCGTGATGTTACCTCTGTTGATTGACCGCGACCACTCGAGCCCGGGCGGAAGGCTCGGTACACCCTCAGACAACACATTTGTATAAGTCATTATGTACTAATTTAACGATTTGGGGATATGTCGGACATGTGAAATTCTGAAAACCAATAAATCGAATTTGTTGCTAATATATAAACTGTGTGTTTCATTTGTAATGCATCCCATCAAATGTGGCATATGTATTTTTAGAAAATTATTTCTTCTGTTTTTCTTAAGACAATACTTGATTAGAGGCATCTACAAGTCTGAGATAACAGTTCTATCTTGCCAATATTTATGCACATGAAGATATCGTAGAAAAGATGATAAGATCATGTTTTTATAAATTATCAAGTTTTGCAGCATTCATTTCACAGATGACATTAGTAAAAAATGTAAGTATGAATTAGAATTTTTTGTAATAACTAAACAATATTTTATTAAAGACTAAAATTTATTTTCCATCGGAAGGAAGGAAATATAAATCATGATAACAAAGTGGCAGTGGCATGGTATTACTCACTTTTTATTTTAGTTCTCTTCAATAAAAAAATAATAATTGCTTAATTTGAGAGGAGAATTTTATTGTAGCATTTAGAAGTGCGATATTGAGTTAATAAATGATACGAAGACCATATTTTTCATGGCAACTCTTCATAGTGGTAAAATCTTAAGGTAAGGGCACCTGTTGACTCAAGGCTAAGAGAAATAAAAAAATACATTGTGACAATACTTTGTGACAGTGGCATCTTTGAATAAAATAAATAACTACAATATATACATTTTTTTAAAATTATAACTTACTAAGAATTTTGGTAACGTAAAAATAATATTGTAAATCGAGCGCCAGTGGCAATGTCAACAAAATCGTATTATTTTTATTCAATTTAAATATGATAAAAGCTCCACGCGGGAATCTTTTTTTATCACATTTACGTGCTAAAGATATTCTTAGATAATGACTTGTTAACGCGTGCATTTTAACTTATTGATTGAATTGGCATTCACTTGGTAGAACTCCATTATAACACGGTGGAAAAAATAGCAATGTATTTTAGTTCTACGATGTTTTGTAGAACTAAAATACATTGCTATTTTTTCATCGTGTTGCATTATAATTTTTGAAAATAACTTGACAATGTTAAGCAGCGATCATTTAACGTCATTTTATTGTCAAAATTTAATGACGAAATTATTGCGTATTTCTTCAGTGATTATATCCGTGTTTTTTGCATTACGCGTTTCCTATACGCACCTGAATAAAATATTTAAATGATATTGTTCTGTGGCAGTGACCTTCAGACCTCGTATGCTCGAATCGATAGTGAGAATATGCTATAATAAATAGGAACGTGGGTGCTGCGATCATCTGGTAGAGCGGAGTAAGAAAGACATTGAATTATGTTCATCGTGATCTGATACCATGATGGGAAGGTTGCTTTACCAGCTCGTTTGGATTTGAAGAATCGATTCCGACGAGCACTGAATCTTTTGGAATCATTTTAAAACAAGTCTCGCAAAATTTGACGCGATATAATCTGTTTGTTGAAATGTTGGATTTGTCAACAGTCGCGTAATTCGCACAATAGAAGTTTCTAGAGAGGCCTCCAAATTAGTGTTGTTACACCACATTACATACATTAATGAAATGTTTGTGACTGAAGAAATTCTATATATTTATCTGACGTATAAATTTAATGGGGACTTGAGAGCAAGATTTTTAAAGCTATTGATTTCGAATTTGAATTGTTACAACTTTATACGATTTCGTATGTTTTGTCTCTAACGGCATGGGTTTCACCATTCGGCATCTTCAGACATTTTATCACACGGATGCAACAGAACTGACGCACAATAAACAATTAGCATCGTCTACATACCAATATATTAATTACATGAAAAAATAAACCCCAAGGCAACAACTAAGTGATAAATTTGATTTAAAATTCTATCGAGCACCTTCAGCTGAAATAAATAATATTATTAATTTCGGTTGAGATCTGATATAAATGAATGACCAAATTGGAAAAACTTTCTAAGTGAAGAAATATACACTAAAAAAGTTTGCAGTGTAGCATTTGGATAATAATTATTTGATTACTGTATAATTTGGTTGGGTTTGCGTAAAATTATCAAAATAATTTAGAGATTTTTGATCGAAAAACATTTAACCTTCTGATTGTTAACGTGCCAACTCTAGAGATTTGAGAAGGTTGATTACAATGTATTGATGTTAATTTACATTTAAAAACATTAAAGCGTTAATAGTGACAAAGCTTTCGTTCAAAAGCTTGATAACTCTACTGAGATATTTGTTTAAATATCCATTAAATGGTTCAGTAGGGAATGGATTAAACCTTTACCGAATATTTATAATGGCGGAAATTTTTCAATCATTTACATAATAGATTAGTATGTCATTTGTGGACATCACTCGAAATTAGTATGCAGAACACTATCAAATTCGGTAAGTCACTAATTTTGCTCTACTTTTGATACATAGTGCTTAAAATTCAAACAGCTGTAGAAAGTGAGTTAATTATTTATTACCAGAAGTCGAACAGCGCATCCTGAGACAATTTTATTCTCATTTTCGTAATACGTATTTGCGGCATAAATCTTAAGTGATGACAAATTATTCAACAATGACTTTTAAGCCGCAAGTATCAACAGTTGAAGATACATAATTCTAAAGAAAATGTCGAAATCATTTAAGGAAATAGTAATTTGATTCTTAATATTAGCCTGCTTAATGGAGCGGTTATTTGGGAGTCTAATTTTCTGGAGAAAAAATATTTAAATATTTTTAAGCTTCCACGGTTAAGCGAATCTTCTTGATCACTTTTAAGGTGTTAGCTGTCACTTCTTGATGGAAAGGCATGATATTTTAAATAATAAAAACACATTTTTTTAATACTTATTTCCACAATATATTTTTCGATCAGGACCGGTTTCGCTCATCGAAAGCATTATCAACTGACAAAGAATCTTCTTGAATATAAATATTGTTATGCGTTCATTATAATAACAAATATTCTAGTCAAGTATTGGACGAAAAAGACGGTTATGTTTTAAATTCATCATTCGTTCTTTTTTTAAATGAGAAGTGTAAGATTGCTGGAAAGTATAAAACATAATTATATTGTGAAACCTCATTAATAAGCATGCAAGCTAATTGAAATTTACGAAGAGTATTCAAATAACTGAACCCTTTCCAGTAGCCATGTGGTTAGTGCTTTCGAATTTTTGTCTTCTTTGGTTGCAAATATTTATAGACTTTATATATACAAAGACATAGATTACTAGGATGTTTGTCACAATCCGGCAAACTACACCACTGTTTAAAACAGGATGCATAGACATTGACGAATTTTGTATTTATAATCTTCTTGGAATAAAGAGATTGAACTGTTTTTACAATCAGATAAAAACTATTGAACCTCTTCTGTTGGTTGATACATTAGTAGTTCGAACGCTTTAAGCTGTGAGCTGTCATAAAACATAAAATACGATACCGACTGAGGGTGCTTGCTGGAATTTCGATATCAGATTTGGAGTGTCAAAACTTTGTACAATTCCACATGTTTTTTCATTTATAGCATGGGTTATGCATTTCGGCATCTCCAGGGACTCACATGGATGTTTTACAATTTGATTTGTAATAAGTTTCAACAATACAAATTATTAAACACAGGGATGTGGAGTCGAAATCGTGTTTTTGGTCAATGTCGGAGCTTGAGTCGTGAAAAACAAGCGACTCTTTTTGCTTTTTCGATAAGACGATTTTGAAGAATATCTCAATGAATAATTTGCCAGATTGGTTGGTTAAACTTTAATTTCAGCACGTAAATAGGAAAAGTAGGAAAAAACTTAATAAAAACTTTTTGTCCTGGTAAAACACTGGTACAAAATAAATGTCAATGAATATATGTGAAGTATTTAGACTTATGTTGTTTAGGCCGAGTGACAATTGACGGTTCTACGGTGTTCGTATTTGCCAAGTTTTCATTAAAACACCAAAGTATAGGCCACACTTGATATGTGAAGCGTTGATGGCGCTCTCCTCAAATTCAAGTCAGGTAGACGGTTGAGATTGCACTCCGCGCGAGTTTGGTGTTTAGAGTTTGCGACGTAACATACTTGCAACATGTTACGTGATACTTAATATAATTATTTCACTTTCAATGTCATTCAGCAAAATAAAGTAAATCAACCGGTGCAGGTCTCAGAAAATAATAAAATGCCAATTCTAAAAAAAGTGCTGTGGAAATCAGCAAATAAAGTCTGCATTGAAACTTGATATTGCATACGGAGACAATGCGTGAGAGTCTAGAAGGTCTGATGTAGCTCTGAAAGTCGAAGATATTTTTTTTCATTTTCACTGTCAATTTCATAATATAAATTAAAAATAGCAGATTAAATTGAATTGGCATTCATTTGGCAGAACTCTATATATCACGGTGAAAGAATAGCAATGTATTTAAGTTCTACTAAGACCGAAATCGCTATCAACATAGCTTATAAATTTTGTAGAGTAAAAAAGATTGCTATTTTTAATCGTGATATCTATTATACATCTGTTTAGATTTATTATCTTAGACGAGATAGAAATATATATCAATCTATTACTTATATTCTTATAGATGTGCCATGAATAAACTTTTATTTATGTTTTCTTATTATTTCCATTTGAATTAGCACAATAATTTTCATATGTAAACCTAAAACATTATTGCGTACACTTTTACATTAAAACTAATTTACTTTCTTGAAGTTCCTGTTCATAACTAGGCCATGTCGTCGTTAAGTGGAAGGTTTTTCTTGTGAAAAATACTTGGATTAAATAATAGTTTTGGACGAACGTTGTCATATTAAAATTCTTTAATTTTCGCAGTTTTAAGTTGTTTTTTCTTGACTGTCATTAAAGATTACAAGTTTTCTTATTATATAATAAACAATTATGCAAAAAATCTACGATCACTTCGTTGACAAATGGTTTTATTGTTTTTATCGTAAAGTTCTTAATGTATCAACTATTAAGAGCAAGATTTTTCGAAACACACGTTGTCAGAAACAGTACCAATAAAAAGTACACAATAAAGAAACCCGTCCTTTTCTCTCCTATTTCTTGAGTTTACTCATTCTATATTACACAAGTTAACTCATAAAATCTGCTATTGTATTATATATGTCAATGATAAAATGAATTCCGTTTGGCATTTAATTTAGTAATGTCTAAAAATAGCTTTTGAAAAGAAAGGTCGAGATTTTGCCTGATAAAACAATTTGGTGACTAGATTTTAAACATATCAATTCTATTTAGCAAATATGATTAGAAAATAGATATTTCAATGCCATTTAAAATAAGATACCGGCAAGAACAAAATTCGAATATTCAATTACCATTTTGTAACCTGATATTTCATTAAGATATACACATAGATTCATCTTTGTAAATTAATGATATGGATTACTATTTAAATAACATACATTAAAAAAATATAAACATCAGCCAACCAGCTAATGCTTTATTTGTTAAATTAAAATAATACTTGTTAAATAATAAAATTAATAAAAGCATGTTACCTAATCGTACAGAGTTGAATTAATGACATCTTACAGACACACTTGTGTAATATATTAATTACTGTATAAAATAAGAAATATCAAGATATTCTCATTATGAAAACTAATTTAATAATATAGCAAATTATTGGTGATCAAAAATATTGCTAGCGGGTGGCGCGTATATTTTAAATCATACAATTATATTTAACAATGTTTTTTCAACAAGATAGGTCAAACGTAAAAGAAAAAATGGTCGTAAAACATTGTGAGCATATAGATTAAAAAGCAATTGATTAGGAATGAAAAAATTGACATTTAAGTCCTGTTTGCTTTTCACGCGAGGAGAGATAATACCGGTTATTTGAAACAAAAATTATAATTGCTTATCATGATACACATATTTCATTGTTGTAATCCATAATGTTAAATGTTTGAATCGAATCAACACCTGGGTCGGCTTCTTGGCTTGGAAAAAGCGCAAAAAACAATGGAGGAGGTATTGCTAAGTAGATGTGTGGCGGTCAGGTAAAAGCACGTATCGTTAAAGGTTAAATTGTGCAAAAACCCCATTCGTCTAAAGATTATTTTAATGTTAGGCCATTTGTAAACGACGACATATTTCAAAATAAGAATAAAATTAACCTTCCGCATTGCTTGTCCGATTGCCACGTCATATACAACTTATTAAATGATATATATACTTACCGACTGACCGGTGATAAAAAAGCTCTTTAAAAAAAGGAAAAGTTATCAGGTAGGTTAATAACACGCCAAGTGGTTAAGGTAATATCATGGATTAGGAAAGGAAGTCAAAAAAACTATGAATGACGGAATTTCAGTATCAAATTTGAATTGTTGCAATTATAAGAAATACACACGGATCAACTAAATTCAATCTTTATCCTTAATGATCAACTTTACCTTGCTAATTCCCTTTTATTATATCCTTTATGTGAGGCAAGTTTTATGAGTCGCAATCTAAAAT
This sequence comes from Himalopsyche japonica, assembly GCA_028555115.1. NCBI lineage: Eukaryota > Metazoa > Arthropoda > Insecta > Trichoptera > Rhyacophilidae > Himalopsyche > Himalopsyche japonica. Next base: position 377,298 of record JAHFWJ010000215.1, on the reverse strand, counting down.
ATTGAAGTCCTATACCACGCCATATACTTTATCCCAGTGTGACCCACCAATTTAATATAAGTAGGTATAAAATTACTCAATTTAATTTTAACGATTGATTATTATTTATTGTAAAAACCTCTCACCAAAAACTCATTAGCTGTAAACGTTTTCTATTCAATATTAATATATAAAATTTTTTGTCATAAAATCAATTCATGCTTGTTAAGGATATTTTAGACATATATTTTATTTGACACTTAGTCTTAGGGTATGTATTTTTCCCGTGTAATTTTGCTTGTATTATATTATATAAGCGAGGAAAAATAGTTATTGTGTGTCATTTACGTTATATTACATCCGTGTGATAAATTCATAGATAAAATTTGAATTATTAACACTTCGTAGATTTCTACATGTTCTGTTACTGACGATCAGAGTTTCGCTTTTCGGCATCACAGAGATGCAATAGAGCTGACTATTATCCATCTGATATAATGTGTACAACGTTTCAACTATTCAAACAACTGAATATTCTTTATTTGTATCCGCAGGGAGTAGGCCAGTGGTTCTCGTGTGCGGCCACCAACAGTTTTACAGTAAATATGATATTTAAGAAAAAATGTGTATTTACAAATGAATTTGTAAAATTATTAGTATTGTAAAATTGATTGAATGCACCGGACTTATCCAGCATTTAGTCGAGTTTAAATAATAATACTGTTCAAAAATTTTGGTCGGAGTTATACGTTGACCATGAATCAAGTCAATACAAAGAATTAACGACAATTGATTTATTAGTTTTGTCGATTTTACCAACAACTGTATATTGTGAAAGATCATTCTGGGTAATGGACTTTATAAAAAAATAAATATCGAAACTATCACATTTGGTGGGGTCACGAGACATTTCATTGGTCATAGGACAGTTGATGTTTATAATGTAATAGGCTAAGTATAAACGCGAAATAAATATACCATCCAATATAATACAATGAAAATGAGTGTAATTCGATAATTAGTGCCGGATTGAACAACGGAAGTTTATAGTAGTCTTTGATATGTAAAAATTTATTTTAATAATAGAATAATTGTAGACATTATTTGGCGTTGTTTGTCTAAGATAACCGTGAGTCACGCGGCATTAATAATTTATCGACATTGCTCGCAACGTGATTCTCGATACGGTAAGCAATGGCCGTTGCAGGCGAGATGGATCAGCGGTTCACTGTTCAGCTGCCGACGAACACACCCAGTCGGCCGCTAGAAGGTCACCGCCGCCGCCCTACGCGCGGATCTCGTTCAACGATAATTGCGATAATAATTATTATTGATCGTACGGAACTTAACTAGACTACTGCACATAAAAGAGAATTTTATCACAATATTTCCCTTACAGTCTCATTCAGAATTTATTTCGGAATCTTTCGGTTAGACCAATACAATAAGAACAATTCTCGGGATAAATTAAAAAAAAATCTTTGATTGTTTCTGACGAAAAATCGTCTTCCTAATTAAGTTACATTTTTAATTAATTACTTTAGCGGTACTGAATTTAATTGTTAAAATTTCTGTAACATTAGTATTTTTAAAAAACTAAATAAATTCTGTTTAATAATGATTTCTTTTAATATTTTGTTTTTGAGTAAAAAATATTAATTTGTAAGAGATTATTAACATTTTGAATGTATGTATAATTTACACGATTATATGAATTTCCGTATATTTTATCATAGTTTTTGAATTTTATATAAATAGAATAGTTAATATTGATAATTTTATCAGTTTATTTTGCTTGCGATGAGTGGAACTGGGCATGATCAATATATTATGAAATTTGTTACCAAATGTGTTTTATTTGTTTAATTAAAATGCATTAACACCAATAAATGATAGTTAACACTTTAAAAGTCCTGAAAGATTGATTATCAAGTAAAAATAGTCTTGTGAAGCGTTGAATCCCTTCATTGCCGAAATTTCTATACAGCCAGTTAAAAATTGCAATAAGTAAATTGCAACAGATAAATGGTCAGTGGAGATTTCGGATCATTTTCAGATTCTATGCTTTTTTAGAATTCCGTTTACCTTCACATATTATTTTTTTTGATTATTTTTTATAAAATATATTTTTAAATAATTTTTCATTTTTCATTATTTATTGTATATTGGGTCTTCGCATCGCAAAAGCAAAAAAAAAAAACACTAGAAATGTAAGTATTTTTTAAATTACTTGTGGATATATTTTTATTTAATAAATTTTAATTACAATGTACGAAATCGAAAAATTATGACATTCCAGATATTTTAAAATTCATATACTCCTTCTAATGAGTTATACGTTAACAACAAAATGTTTTGAAGCGAATTCGTTTTAACTAAAGCCGAAAGTCTACCAATACTTATATTAAAAAATCTGTCAACTGGCTCGTCTCAGGTTTCGATATGGAAATGAATATCAGAAGACACAATGAAGTTTGCAAATATATTATGGCGAACGACATAGCAATGAATTTGAACGCCTAATATGAACTAACAATATAATACTTATTGATTTATTCTCGTATGAAAGAGTTAAAGAAGTAGTGAAATGAAACATTTCATTGTCTATCTTTTATGACAAAGTATTTTTTTAAAATATGGAACAATATAAAAATATGTGTTGATGGTATCATAATATTATAGCATATTAATATTAATTGGCTGGTGTACCGTGTCAGTGACTTTTGGCGGAAGAGATTAAGCATTCTAGAGCGAATTTATGTCTTTAAACACATTATAGATTCTCTCTTAAATGAACTGATACTTTTGTGAAAATTTCACCTGTTGAAAATCTGTATACAAATTTATTTGATAAAAAATATCTAATTTGTATAATAATTGCCAAAATTTAAAAATTTACATTATATGGCAATGATGTAGTTTAAATAAGTAAATGCTTTTGCTGGATAAAAAATATTTTGCGTGAAAAAAAAAGAGTCGTTCAATCGTATTCAAAGATAAAGAAATAAGAGTGGTAAATGAAAATAATCGAAATGAACTAATGTGTGAGATATAAATTTGTCAATTGTTTGTGAAGCAAAAAATATAAATAAAATAATGAGTTCAATGTATGAATGCCATATTAGTTGAAATTATAATTTGAATATAAACGTTTTCATCACCCAAAAACAAAAATCTGATATAAAGGGGAAGTTTTCATTTTCAACCAACTCATTATTAAAGTCGAAATCCAAAGAATTCGATATTATTTGTGTTTTATGACAAGGGAATTATACATCAAATTCATGCTAAAAGGTTTTTCATTTCACCTACTGTCACTGACGTGATCATCCTGATAACCAAAAAACCATCCATTTCTTGTTCGTTTCCATCAACCAAAGAAATTGTAGATTTTAATATCTTAGTTCTCCTTTTGTTGATAGAAAAGCACAGTATTGATATAATAAATCAAAAATTTTAGCAATATGTCCACAATTTTAATGATTGAATTGTTGAAATAGTACTAAACATTATGTTTCATCATTTAAATACAAAAAAGATTTTTCTGTTCATCTAACATAATATGTTAACACCGGGGGACGTGGAATTCACGTCGTTAATCTTATTGTGTAATGTCGGGGAACATTAAATATAGTTGATATTAATCGCTCATAAATAACTACATGATTTTATTTTTTACAATTTTATTTCGAGACACATATTGTTAAAAAACCATGCGATAATGATGGACTCATTTGATTTAGGCGAGCAATACCGACAATTATTCAATAAAGCCATTTTAGTTAATGTGTTATTTTATACATTTTCCTAACACTGGACTAACACGGAAAGATTACAAAACACCATGCAGTGGTATGAAAAATAATTGAGCAACCAAGTCACAATATCTGCTGACACATAAATATATTAGTTTTATGAGAATATTGATTGGTTTTACAAAATACCAAATTAATCCGATACTTTTATTTATTTTTTCAATATTACGATTTAGAGAGATTGATTCAATATATTTCTAACTTTCCGCTAATACTTCCCGATATATAAATAATTGGACAAGACCTCGAAATTTTATCAATTTAATCCATTGTCTGTGTGTAATTTCAGCGGGTAAAAACATCAATTTCAAATGTTAAATTGCTGAAAAAATCAAAAGTTATCCGTATTAATCGATACGGTTTTACGAATGAAGCAGAATTAAGCCCCATAGCAAATTCAGACGGGAGTTGACTAATACATACAATGTAAATGATACTTCTTATCAGGACAAGCAATTTCGTATCAAACGTCCGAACATTTCTTCGACTGGTGCTGTAATTGCTTGAATGCGCCAACACACGTATGAATCTTAACCCTTTCACTAGATGTACGTATATAAAATAAATATTACTATTTATTAAAACAACATAATAAAGGATACGGCATGCATTTACTTCTGTTGTTTATTTTTGTTCCATAGAATATATTGATTTATTTTAGAATTGAATTGATACTTTAATTTTAACGTTCAAATCTATCACGAGGTTTGTAAAAGATACAAACACTGTGGAGCAAAATCATTTCTTAATAGTATTTTTGAGTCGTCAGAAAAATACGTAAAGAAGGAATAAATGCGACAATTCATAGGAATTAACTGTCATTTCTTGGAAGAAATGAATTAAATTTCTATAATATAACAAAATGTTTAGGATTGTTACTATAGTTATATATAATTATTTACAGGACCAGTTTCGCTCATTATATGATTGTAAATGTAAAGTTTCCCCAATCAACTATTCCTCAACTCTAAGTGAACGTAAGTATTATTTTTTTATGTTAAATTAGTAGTTATTTAATTTTGAGAGGCAGATACACATTTAATTAATATTTAATCTGAATACCTGCAAAGTATTTTATCAATTCTTGATCATTTATTCTATTTGTTTTGTTTTTCTTGTAATTATTAACTTAAAATTTTTGTGTGAAAAACCTTTTTTTAATTTATAATTTATCACTTAATGTTGTTAACTATCACTTCTTGATGGAAATGTATGATATTTTAATTAATAAAGACGCGTTTTTGAATACTTATTTCCACATTATATTTTATGATCAGAATCAGTCTCACTCAATACAACGATTATCAAATGAGGTTGATTCATTCAGTTGATAATTCTCGCTATGAGCGAAACCGGCCATGATTATTCTATTGAATAATGTGGAATTGTCACATTGTTTTTTATTATTAAAATTGAATTGAGCTTTCGTATGTACGCCAAAATATGTTTTAGGACTATGCAATAAAATCGATAATTCATTGAATTTTCATTTACTTTGTAGAAATATGTTATTCTAAGAAAAAATAGCACTATTGAACAACAATTCAGCTTTAAATCATTTTTGTTTTGTTATCAATATTGTATTTTTTATATAAAAGTGTAAAGATCTGTTTCACGTGCATGAGAGGGTCAACATTACACTTCACGCACACTGCTAAAACAATACGAAAAGTCCGGCTCTGCATTCAAATGGCGAGTGGGAAACTTTTTCGATTCAATCAACAATAAGCGGGAGTTTGTTTTGTGAACTTAGTATAAAAGAGTGAGCTAGCCATCACAACATTATCATTCGCAGTTCACATCCGATCAAGCAAAATGGCATTCAAGGTAAAAATTGCATTGCATTGCACGAGTGAAATTATTATCCATACAATTTGTTACGACTTGTGGCATTGATGAAATATCGAAAGTGCGCGTAAAACTACCCTGTAATTAAATCTAACGTGATTCCTTGCAAGGGATGCAAAATAATATAAATCACTCTATAAATTTATAAAAACGTTATTACTATTTTACATACAGAATTGAATTCAATTACTCGTTTATCAATCATTTTTAATGTGTTCTTTATGGAAAGACATTGTTTTTAAATAATAAAATAAAAAGTTTGTATACTTTCAGAATTGTGAAAGGATATTTTTATTGCTTGTAAATTTTTATTTTAAATAGTAAAAATACATTTTATGTAACTATTTCAACAAATTAATACAATTATAATTAGGACCGATTTTGCTCATTGCAAGCATTATCAACTAATACAGTACAAATTGTAAACAAAGCTATCTATCTGAGCATTAAGTTTAAAATTAATAGATATGAAAAAACCAGCCGAAACCAATTCTTATTGTAATATATTCTGAAAATTGCAACATAAAATGTGTTTTTATTATTTAAAATATAATGCCTTTCTAATAATAAGTGACAGTTAAATCTTTGAAAGTAGTAACCGTTTATCTGCAAAAACTTCACTGCCCAATTGTTTGGTGTTGTATCTATTCACTGTGGCTAAATAAGTTTTGATTTATTCCAGTTCTTCCTGATGGCAGCCCTCGTGGCAATGGCTCGCGCTGGAGCTTTGGGAGTCGTTCCCGTAGAACTCGCGTCTGCGGAATACGACCACGTTCCAAATTACAGTTACTCTTACGGAGTGGATGATCCCTTCACCGGAGACAGCAAGAGCCAGCACGAAACCCGTTTCGGAGACGCCGTCCAAGGACAGTACTCCTTGATCGATTCCGATGGCACACGCCGCACTGTCGATTACGCCGCTGATGATGTCAACGGATTCAACGCCGTCGTTCGCAAAGATCCCCTCGTCCACGCCGCTCCTGTTGCCGTCGCAGCTCCAGCTGTCACTGTTGCTCGCACCGTCGCCGCTCCCCTCGCCTACACAGCCCAAGTTGCTCCAGCGGCCTACGCAGGACACGCCGCTCCTTTGGCGTACGCTTCTCCCGTCGCATATTCCGCCCCCGTCGCCGGATACTCTGCTCCTCTCGCGTACGCCGCCCACGGTTCTCCTCTGGCCTACACCGGATACGCTGGTCCTCTTTCCTACACCGCGCAAGCCTCTCCCATCGCCCTGTCTCACCACGGAGCAAACTTTGCCTATGCCTATTAAACCAAAACATCCAACCAACTATTTATTTTAATCGACTTTCGCATTTTCTATCGAATCAAATTACATCATGTAAATAATTAATGAAAATTGTATGAAATAAAAAAAAATATTTTATTCATAACCCCCTGTTTAATTCAATCAAAAAAACCTTAAATATACAAGGCTGTAATTAAACGATTCTATACAATGTTATGTACCATTTCTAGAATTGCACATAAATTGATTGTTAAAATTATCATCTTTTGATAACGTTGCGATGATGCGAATGTAAAGTAGTGGAAATAGTACTAAACATTGTTCTTATTTATATAAATACAATACCTTACTTCCAAGGAGTGACAATTTAAAAGTAAAAAAAAATAAAGAATAACTAAAATGAAAATAATAAAATCTCTTATGACAAAAGATAATGTGAGAAAAACTGGAAGTTCTATGTCTATTTCGCTGTTATACAAATATTTTATTATATTCGTATAAAATAATGGATGGGATATCAAAGTTACACGGCGATACACAAAGTGCTTCATTTGTTTTACTCGAGTAAGTATTGAAATTCGGTAAGTATACTGTTTAATTTTTTTTTATGTAAAACAATTAACTAATGGTTGCATTTTTTCTCATTATAAATAAATTGAGAAAGATAAAGTCAACAACATATTTAGAGAAATACTATTTACAAAAAACCTCTGCTGAAAATTATCTGCCAATTTCTCAATCGATGAGACAGCACACTACAGATTATAGTGTGTTAGTTTCATATGTTTGTGCTTTAGGTGTTGACAATATTTTGTTAAAAGCGTTAAAGTTATTTTGATGTTAAAGTACAGCTTGATTTGTACTGATTAACCTCCATCAGATTGATTAACAACTTATTGTTCAATAAAGTTTTGAAATACTCTTGGAATATTTTTTACACAACTCAGCAGCGAATAGATATAGCCACATCATATTATAAGTTTTGAAAATTAGAAAGATAAAATAATCCACTATAATACATACGCTAAATACGTAAAATATATTGTGTTTCAATTAACAATTGGATTTAAATGACAAAAATAAAATTAATACACCTTACATTTCTGCCTGAATGATGACTATATGAATGTCAAATTGGAAGATATATATGAAAAGAAAAAAATACGCTCACTATTTTTATTGAGAAATAAATCATTCATTTGTTATACAAGTGAAACTTTTTGTAAAGTAATCTGTCAATTATATTAAAATTTTAAAAGCTGATACTAAAATGCAAATAGAGTTTTTTTAAACTAGTAAAAAAGCTTTTTAATTTACACTGATTAATTTCATTGAAGAATTATTGAGTTATAATAAACACAACTAATGAATATTTTAAGAAATATAAATGAAAAAATACGTCAAGCATGATACAAAAAACAGGGTTTAAAAAATCAGTCGTATGTAATTAAAATTCTTTGATTTTTTATTGGAATGTATAATACGCATAAATTAATGACAAATATTTGTAATATGCTACCACGTTTTTAAGTGTTGATTATCAATTTTTGCTGGACAGTTATTACATATAAATAGTAAAACACAATGTTTTATCTTCGTACTGCATAAAGACGATATTATTGTGTCTTACAGTTCAAATTCAAATGTTCATCAATTAATTTTTTCATTCGTTACATGTGTAAATGTGTTTCATTTTAATTTTATTTTTAAGTATTATAGCAATAGTTTTATTTTTCCATCATTATTAATCACTAAGATATATTTTGTATGATTATCTGACAATTTCTTGGTTAGTCCTTGAAACTTATTTTTGGATATATGGTAATTGTTATCTCAAAATACCATATGAATGGCCTAGTTTTGTTACTGTCGATAATGTTCGCAATGCGAGAAACCGGTCCCGATTTACAGAATATATAACTGTGGATAATACTTAACATCGCATTTTATTATTTGAACGTGATAAAGACACAAGGATGTTTATTTGGGAAAGATATTTTAATTCACATATGTTTTAAATTATTCGAAAGTTAGTAGTCATAGTATGAATAAAAAACTTGCAATTCAGAATTAAGTTTACAGATTTAATACGTGCAATGAATTGTTATTTATTTTTATGTAAATAATGTTTTTGAACTCCTTAAATACTTTTTCAATCATCATTGTGGGATAACTCCATCGCTAAAATACATTTAATCATTTGAGCCCATTTATTGATCATTATTATATGTTAGTTTTTATACAATGATTCATTTTCATTGTACACGGTAATGCGATTAGATTTAATGGTTACAATTCCACGATGACTGTCAAAACAAAAAAAGATACATTATTGAAATATTTTTTCTCTATTTTTATTCATTCAGGATGTACATAATGTAGTATATATATTTGTATACTTGTCAACGTCTTGAAGAAATATAGTTGGCAGCGCCAAATATATCACATAAATGTAGTCATTGACGTGTAGTTAGTAGGGCTTCACAAGTAACCGATTTATTTAACTGCAGATTTTTCGGTAATGTCCGAAACCAAGATATCAGTTGATCGGTGGTGGTTTTATATTTTTCATTTTAACCGGTTATTGATCGTCGAAAAATGTACTTTAAATATTTTTAAGAATAAAATTCCCCTGTATATCAATGCCTTTCTTTTATACAGTTTTATGTGATTTCGTAATTTTTTTTTGTACTTTTTTGGATTGTGGGATTTTTTCTAAAAATTTTAATTCAAAATTTAATGGTTTGCTGGTCTTATTATAATTTAGAAGTTTGAGATATTGTCTTCAAAATTGTTTTCTACAAACTGCGTTTTCGTACACAGGAACAGTTTTTAAGATACGTTTTGTAATATTTAACCTGTTCTCTAAAATGAGAACAAGTTAATCATAGTTTTTAGATTTTGCAACATTAGAAAAAAAATGTAGTAATTTAAAAAAATCCATTTTTAAGCTTAGCTAGATTCCAACATCGATATCAATCTTCAAATATAAATAATTTTTATAGCTCATCGCTAAATAGTTTGAATGCTAAAATGGCTTTGTGGTGAGATTTGACGTCGCTGTAAAAAGTGTAATAGCGCATTATACAATATTATGACATGTTATAGAGAATTTTTTGTGTAAATCCTCAAGGCTACTTTGTAAGCTTTGTAAGGGTCTGACGGAATTTTGTTTTTCATAATAATGAAAACTTTGACAGGATGTGTTGCTCGTAGAAATGAGCTGCTACTAAACAAATATGAAATGACTTTTGGCTACTATCGTCTCAACTTGACGGCTAATTGCAGTATATTAATACTTGACGCTCAAAATTTAAGAGAGTTAACAGTGTTAAAACTATTGGATGAAAGCTATTTTTAAATTAATTTATAATATAGTCTAATTTATCATGTAAAGCTCTCTTAGTTTAGTTAAAATTGCACTTCTGGTTTCCTTTTTTTTTAAATATTCAAGGATATAATATTATCGACATGGCTCCCCGTGAAACGCATCTATTATATAAAAAAATATTTTATAACCTAAGAAAATATATAATTTAATCAATGTTTTTATTATCTAATTAAATAAAAAATAGTTTTAACCGGTAGATCGTTTAACCGGTAATCGATGCAAGCCCTAGTTAACAGGTCTTTGGTCAGTGTAACTTTTTGTGTCGTAACTCGGCCTTATAGAAATCATTGCATAATGGTAGGGATATGATAGCCAAATGTTTCGCAAGTAAAAGAAATATACTCGACCGTGAGTGAGAATTCAAGTCCATGGGCAGTGTTTCTATGATTTTTTTCCGGTGCCTAAAATACTACCTCTTGACTGTTAATTTATTTTTTATCAAGGCTGTCAGGTGACATATTTGGATTGAATAATAATAAAAAATAATTATTATTTATGGTCACTGGCGTTGTGACTAAGCGGTAAAATTACACAACCTGTATTGGGTTCCGTAGTTAATGACAAACTAATATGTAACCGAGTGTACATGTTTGTTTAATGTTTTCTAGTTAAGTAATGAATGTATTTTTAAGATTTTACTCAGACTTGAAAATGCAATCTTGGTTATGTGTAATGACCTATTAAAAGCAATTGAACATTGACTGAACCGATAAATTCAATACTCTTTTTTTTTTTTTTAGATAATTTGTATTATATATTCATTTTATGTTTAACTGCCCATAAAATCAAATAAAAACGAAGTAATAATTTTGTTTCATTATTAAAATGAATGATATTTTATAATAATGTTGGATATAGAAAAGGATTTTTATAAGGTACCTTATATTCAACGGCGATCAAAGTGGGTAAAAAATTTACATTTTAGAAAATAAAGAAACAATTTGAAGGAAGAAGACATTCAAAATAAAACCTTTAAAAATTGAAGCAAACATACACAAATATAAACATTATGAAATACACACATACATATAAGTTATGCCAGTAATGTTATTATTTTGTTTTCAACCGACAAAATTACGACAATCTTCAATTAATTTGTAAAATAAACAATTCATCTTTAAAATGATTTTATTTTGGCGGAAAAGTTACTTTGCCTAAGTATTTTTTTAATCAACAGGAAATAATATGAAATCTTCTAATATATTGCGCGCGAATGTCGGCGCGCTAATGTCCCGGGTGTTTATATCAGGGTTGTACTTCGCGCTAACGTAGAGGCATTTGAACAAACATATGCGCTATAAAATAAATAATAAACAGGACGTGTCAAATATGTAGACACGAAATTATTGCTCTGGGTCTGGAAATAAATTTAACAAATGGTTCATAAATTACTGTAGTATGATGTTATCCCACGTATTTATTAACTGGTTTATTTAACAGGGGGTGCGTCCTTTATTTTAAATATATCACACAATAACTCTTCCTTAATATTATGATTTATTTGTGAATAAATTTCAAACTACCAAATTAAAAAAAAGCTCAATGAATCACACACCTACGCATTTTTTTAAATACAATTTTTCCGACAATAACTCAAAATACTTAAATAATAGTTTTGTAAATTATGACAAAAATATAAGCCCGATATTAATTTTTTAAAATGGATCTGATTTTTTAAGAACAGCAATATTTTAGTTTGTCAGCTTTTTTGAATTTTATGAAAAAAAATATGTTCACCGTTTTATTTTACACGCTTCTAAATCAATTTTGTTACATTTTACACTGTTAAATAAAGAGAAAAAATGTAACCATATATATTTATTAAACAAACATGTGAAGTAACGACACTAATTGAATATATTTGCAAAAGTAAAATCGAAAATTATCAAAGTTAATTACTTTTATATGTATGTATCTTGTGAAATTAATCGAAATATTTTTTCACGTAACTTATTTTTGATTATTTTTATGGTTTTGACTGCAATTTCCTGATAGAAACGCATGATATTTTACATAATAAAAACTCAGTTGATAATACTTGCGATGAGCGAAACCGGTCGGATGATTTTGAAAGTATTTTCTAGTCTTGGAAAAATTATTTCATATAAACTTATTAAAATTATTTCATATGAACCATTTTAACGGGTGCTTAATATTTTTCGCACGGTAGTCTTTGGAACGCATCTCTTGTGCAAAAAGAGGATCGAGTGTATTCAACAAAATATCGCAGGAAAATGAATGACTATTCGTCAATAAATTAAATCCTTTTAAAACATGTACACATTGATACAGACTATAATGATAGGTATAAAATTTGAAAACTGGTCTGCTCGCAAACTGTCCAATAAATAAACCGTAAGTAGGATCGCGTAGAATTTGTAATGAAAAAACGTCTTGCATGCTTTTTATTTTTTGCTGGCGCTACGTAATCGCACATTTATTTGACCTCAGTTGCGGGTATAAAAGCCGATATACAATTCACAATTGTATCATTTGCTTTGTTACTAACAATTCAAAAGCTCTTTTAAAATGGCATTCAAGGTGCGTTTGTAATTTATTAGCTATACCAATTTAAATAAAGATCTTAATGAATTATCGAGCTATTAAATAACAATGAATAAATAATGAGTGATTTTCATCGTGTAAAATTTATTGTTTAATTTATAGTGATTGCATTTTTATCTTTTAATATTAATGTCACAAGAGTAACAATAAAAAATTATTGATCCTTTTCCAGTTCTTCCTGATGGCAGCCCTCGTGGCCATGGCTCGCGCCGGAGCTTTGGGAATCGTCCCCGTAGGCGTAGCGCCCGCTGAATATGATCACGTCCCGAACTACAGCTACGCGTACGACGTCACCGACCCCTTCACCGGAGATAGCAAAAGCCAACACGAAACCCGTCTCGGTGATGCCGTTCAAGGACAATACTCCCTTATTGATTCCGATGGCACACGCCGCACTGTCGATTACGCTGCTGATGATGTGAACGGATTCAACGCCGTCGTCCGCAAAGATCCCCTCGTCCACCCCGCCCCTGTTGCTGTTGCTGCTCCAGTAGCTGTCGCTGCTCCAGTTGCCGTCGCTCCTGCTGCCCCAGTAGTGAGTGTCGCTCGCACAGTCGCCGCGCCTATCGCCGTCGCTTCCGTTGCCGCTTCTCCCGTCGCCGCTGTAGCTCCTGCAGTTACAGTCGCTCGCACTATTGCTGCTCCAGTCTCATACGCTTCACATGTTGCTCCAGTCGCATACACTGCCCAAGCTGCCCCAGTTGCTCCAGTTGCTTACACCGCACAGGCTGCCCCAGTCGCTTACACTGCCCCGGCTGCCCCTCTGGGATACGCTTCCCCTCTTGTCTACTCCGCACATACCGCTCCTCTGGCTTACTCTGCTCCCGTAGCTAGATATTCAGCTCCTCTTGCCTACACCGCTCAAGTATCTCCCCTCTCCTACGCCGCTCCCTTGTTCAAATACGCCGCTCCTCTGACCTACGCCGCCTCCCCCAGCTCTGTTTCCCAACACGGAGCCAACATCGCCTATGCCTATTAAAACTATCGACCAAAACCTAAATATGTGTATCTTATAAATATTTATTTCAATCGTCAATGTCATCAAAAACAATGTAACGAGTGTAATTAGGTTATGATGCTTAAAAAATAAATGAATCTATCAAAGCAGTTATGTGTATTTCAATTATTCTTCTGATGAACGTGTACCTTTCTTAATTCAGTGAAAAAAACATTTCTTACATTTTTTTGATGTCTTATTTTGATATTGTATGATGTGTACAAGAAATATGTATCTTTTCCTGGAATGCTAATGAGCGGTCATTGGCCGCATAAAATACTTTCTTCCTTTTCTCGTAGATTCAATAATAGTATATCATTGGAGGGTTTTCAAGTCATTGCTTTTGAAAAATAGCTAAAAATGGTTTTATTGGAATAATTGCACCAGAGGGTGAAATCATCCGATTATTTTTCAACTTTCTACAATACAAACATGTAAAAGAAATATTTTCGTGGGTTTAAGTCTTGTCCTAACGTTAATGCTACTTACACAGTCCTTATATTTGAATATATTATAATATACAGTATCGACTGAAGTAAACCAGTGCAATATTTTAGGAAAAAAAACTATGATGTAGGGAACCATGATATTATTTGCAGACGACGGGGAATACATGGCGCTCATTACATTTCTTTATTATTCTTATAGTTATAACAATATTTCATGATTTTTTTTACGAAATTTAGTCGAGAAAGCTGATTTTTTTGTGAACAGTATCAATATTCATGTGTTTACCGTCATAATGAGACGATGTTATTTTCATTTGAAGACATATTAAGCAATGATCTAATTGGTAAATGATGCTAGAATATTTTCACTTTTTTAAGACGCTTTTTTTGGAACGATAGGAAATAAAAAGACTTAAACAGTTAAATTTGTATAGAACGATGGGCTTTTAAAATTCCAAATATAGTTTTAAAACATGTTTTTAGTTGATTGCCATCGCGAAAAATGTTTATAAATAATGAATGATTTGTAATATTTTGAAAATTAAAGGAAGTTTTCAACGTAATATAACAAAACATGTAATAAAACAATTTGACTAAGTCGTTACCTAAAGTGTACATTTACATATCCAATCGAGGGAAAAAACTGAAATTTTCATTTAATCAATAAAAATAACTGTATAAGTTCTTGTCACACTCCATAATAATTATTTTAATCTGACAATGAGTGGAATACAATTTGTCAATATGCATATTTGATATGAAAATTATTAAGTTGGAAAACGGGTTTGCGTTTTAAACTTTTGTAGGCGGTAAGCAAGTTTTTTCCGGTCTATATTAAATGTAATACGAACAAATACTGCCGCCTTTTAATTATTGTATTTTATTTCCCCAAGGACATTTCAATATTGCACAATGTTTGCGTCAGAATTTGTTTTACAATTACGAAAGAATGCTAAACAATTGATCGATTAATTTTAGTGGTTTGCATTCTTTCGTAAATATGTGATACAATTATTGTCAAATATTGCACGTGCAAAATCCCTTCAAATAAACAAAATAGTTTTGACTTTTGACGTAAATATATTGCTTAAAAGTAATTAATGAAAATTTTTTAATTCGCATTGCTTAAAAGACATACGTACAGTAAAACCATATTCTCCAAAAACTACTCCCGTTATTTTCAAGATACCTGACTGGTGCACGAGTGAATCGAAACCAGCAGAAGAATGAAGAATATTACTATACCACTTCTAAAAGAGAACTTTAAAACTATCTGCGACGTTGATCCTTTGACCTCCTCTCGAGGGTAAAAAATAAACAATATGATTAACATTTTTTTTTGACCTAACAACACCATTAATAAATATAATAGTAACGTGTATGTGCTATACATATGCCATCAATGTCACCACCATCATGAGAGCGCTACGCACCAAGGACACCACGAGAGCTCATCCAAACAACAATAACTAAAGACCAATCTTAAAATCGGACTACGGCTTGGGTATCATGTAAAAAGGAAATGACACCAAGCTTTTCATTTTTACGTCTTCGAAAAGATTAATTAAGAAAGCAATAAGAAGGAAAACATATATTCGAGATGAATTTAAAATAAAAATAATCAATATTTTAATAGGCACGCAAATCGATTCGATATTTTTTTATGGTGGTTAACAGATCTTTCGATCTTATAAATCGATTATAAAGATTCGTCTTGTACGTTAATAATGCAAGTAAAGTAGGTTTAAACGTCGTCGATATGCCTCGTAGTATCTACTTTTGATGAGTTGGATTGATTAAGTTTACCTTTTCTTCACCAGGTAGCCTGTTTCCTAATATTTATTTAAACACTTGAAAGGCCATCGAAATCCTCGCACATTTGATTAAATATGTTTAGAAAGAAAATATTTTAGGATCTGGACCATCTTGGTTCATCGCAAGCACTTTGCAGTGATAAAAATTTATTTATTTTCATTAAATTTTAAAAACAATGTTTGTATAAAAAAATCTCTGCTTTCGTTTATTGTTTAAAGTTGGTGGCTTTTTCACCTAAATGCTCCTAAAAAAGGAAAAAATGTGAAGCTTAGAAAAACATTGTAAGCACCGTGGAAGTTTACTTAAGAAAAATAAATTGATAACTTTGTTGCTATCCTACTATGACGTTTCCTAATTGACGGCCAAATCCGCCGAAAATATCAACTGAACTTTTATAATGTTTCCATCAATAGTTAGTAAGAAAGCATCTTTATTTTCACAAAATTCGGAAATAATATCATATTAATTCAAAATTTTAAATATTGTATTTTGATTATCCCAAAAGATTGAGTTAAAAATTGCGACACGTGTTTCGCCTCTTTCAGAAACATATTCAGACATAGTGAAAGTTATTTTAATTTTTATATGAAAATGAATACTACAAAGCTACTGCCGAAGCCATCGAAAGGCTTTGGCCTAAGATCCTTTGGCCTAGCCAAAAATAAAAATAAAAAATATTGAATCAAGCAGTATTACTTTAAAACAATAAATAAAATATTTTAAATTATGACTTAGAAGCTCTTTAAGATTTTACATTTATGATTCATACCAGTGGAATCAGCATTTTTTTTCTCAATATAAAAATAATATACGACCAGTTTTCATTACTTGTTCTTATCACTCACAAGTATCGTGTCACATAAGATTTTTTTATTTCATTTAGTTTGGCAGAGTATAAAAGCTGAGATCACTATAGTAAACAATATCATTTGGTGCTCAGCTTACCGTTCCAATCAACTTTATCATGGCATTCAAGGTAAAAGAATTTAATAATTATTCCCACCGAAATAATTGTACATAATTATTATAAGTACTATGAAAGATACAATTGGATAATGTTTATAAGTCATTCATTTATAAATATTTGTACAGGTTACATAGTACATAAATGAATGAAGGAAATGTATCCTTTTTTATATATCATAAAAGCAAATTTAATATTTTAAACATACTAAATATAATAATAACATCTAATTTGATACTATAATATAAAAAAATCTATTTATGAAGATAAAGCATTAGCTTATTCCTTTTTTATTTCAAAAGTTAAAAGAATGGTAAAATCTTTCTGTTTTTTTAATCTTCCTTGTTACGATGATAAAGAAAACTATTGTTGATTGAAATGAATCTATTAATTCATGGTTACTTATATTTTTTGACATTTTCAGATCTTCCTGATGGCAGCCCTCGTGGCTATGGCTCGTGCCGGAGCTTTGGGAGTCGTCCCCGTAGGAGTATCATCTCCAGCTCAATACAGCTACTCTTATGGAGTAGAAGATCCCTTCACCGGAGACAGCAAGAGCCAACACGAAACTCGTGTCGGAGATGTCGTTCAAGGACAATACTCCCTTACTGAATCCGACGGCACACGCCGCACGGTGGATTATGCTGCTGATGGTATCAACGGGTTCAACGCCGTCGTTCGCAAAGATGCTCTCGTTCAAGCCGCTCCTGTTGCTGTTGCCCCTGTTGCAGTAGCCCCTGTTGCTCCTGTGGCGTATACGGCTCAAGTTTCCCCTGTCGCTGCTCCAGTGGTCAGCGTTGCCCGCACCGTCGCTGCTCCTCTCGCATACAACGCTCAAGTAGCCCCACTCGCCTACTCTGCTCAAGTTGCTCCTTTGGGATACGCTTCTCCCCTCGCTTATACCGCCCAAGTGTCTCCTCTTGGATATTCTTCTCCCGTCACTGGATACTCATCTTCCCTTCCCCTCGCTGTGTCCAATTACGGATCCAACCTCGCTTATGCCTATTAGATAATACCTGACATGTCTTAACCGGAAATACTGTTGCTGAATGCATTTATTGCTAATCTAGTTAAAGGACCTAAGAATAAAAATATTACAAAAAAATATTATATAACAAAAAAAGTGTTTTTAATTATTCCATACTAACATAAACAGGCTCGTATTGTTCAACGACGTCATAGATTTGTATTACTTAGTCGACCAACCCTCCTATATATTGGACTAATTGTGATGGCAACACTAATGATAAATTTTAGTCTAGATCAGTTAATAATGCTCGCAATGAGTGTAACGTTCCTGATCATAAAATATATTGTGGGAATAATCAATAAAAAAATATGATTCAAACAAAATAATCTATAATTATTATTTTAAATAGTACTACCAATATTCAGTTAAAAAACAAATTACTAAAAGTATATAATTTTATAATTCAGAAAATGCTTAAAAGAACGCAAAGGCAACATAATATTTCATTTCAGAGATTTATATTTTTTTAAATATTTTAAACCCTGGCAATGAAATATGCCGAAAAACGTTACATTAAGGATGTGAAAGAAAGTAGATTATTTGAGAGATTTATAATATTTTTTGAGTAACTACTCTCAATGAGAGTTTTTTAGACAAGGCAAAACCTTTTCAGAAATATTAAGATACTTCAATTATTAGCAAACAACCGACACATTTTTATAGAAAACATATCACGTCAAATAATAGTTAAAGTAAGTAAATTTATCCATATCGAATACCGTAACCAATATGTCTGTCAGAAAGACATCGTCTTCAATGAATAGTAAATTTCATTGATGTATGTAACAGTTTGTGTAATGAATTTGCGAATTGATTCGCTAATAGTGTTCTTTTGAATAATGAATTTGAGACACACTTGTCTATTGGATATTTTTTTTATGTGCGTTAATATTCTATAAAAAAAAAACGAAATAAAAGAGTAATAAAATAAAAAAAATAAAATATTTTTCGTTCTGGTAAAAAAGAGTAAGTCCTTTTGAATTTGAAGAGATTTACGTTTTAATTCAAGTGTGCATCGAAACAAATTAATTGTTATTTAACTCAGTGTATTACTACCAAAATGACTGTCTATCAATTGGCTGCCCGGTAAACCGATTGCTCGTGACAATCTTTATGAATAACTTCGAATCAAAACTTTTACAAGATAATAAAAATGTCGTGTATAACTAGCGATATTTTGATTTGTTAGCAAAACACGGATAGGCCGATAAATTCCTGCATAAGACTAACTTTATACATACTAATATTAAATTTACACGGGAGATAGAGGTGGTAGATTAAAAATAATATACAAAAAAAAAAAACAATTAAATGAGTGCTAGTAATTCAAAAGAAAAAATTATCCACACTAAAAACAAGCTTTCGTATATTCAAGGGTAAAGGTATCTTCCTCAACTAATTGATATCTCAAATATCTAACTTAACATCACTGATACAATGTTATTTCTCACGGCAATCTAAAATTAAAGTCTTTAAAAAATGTTGCTAAAGGAAAAAGTATTGAGTGGTCAGTTACGTCCCAAATAAATATTTTCAGTGTATAAACGTACATTATTGTCAAAGTTTTGTTAGATGCCCGGTAGTATTGAATGATGTAAATATGCGCTCGCACTTGTGATAGTACATCATTGTCGAATGAGTAATTTGAAATCTACTGGATAAGAATCTCGTTCGATGTTGAGCAAGTCTTTTTGTTTTGGTGTAGGCACAAAAAACCCATAAGGTTAATTTCGATCATATATATTGTACATAAAAAAAGAAAATCAAAGATATTTTTAAATTGTTTTATTTGATATTTTCGGTCGTTTTACAAGAGTTATTTTAACTAAAATAAATATTTATTAATGGGATATTGAATTAATAGGTATAAACGTAGTTAGCTCCGTGTTGGGAGAGGGCGATGGGAGACGAGGCGTAGGCCAGAGGAGAAGTGTATCTGGCGACGGGAGCTGAATAAGCCAAAGGAGAGACTTGGGCGGTGTAAGCGAGGGGAGATGTATATCTGGCGACTGGAGCGGCGTAGGCGAGAGGAGAAGCTTGTGCAGTGTAGGCAAGGGGAGATGTGTATGCCAGAGGAGAGGCTTGAGCGGTGTAAGCGAGTGGAGAAGCGTATCCCAAAGGAGCGGCCTGGGCGGCGTAGGCTACTTGGGCGACTTGAGCGGAGTATGCGAGGGGAGCGGCGACAGTACGGGCAACGCTGACAACTGGAGCAACTGAAGCAGCAACACTAACAACAGGAGCAGAAACAGCAACTGGAGCGGCGTGAACGAGGGGGTCTTTGCGGACGACGGCGTTGAATCCGTTGATGTCATCAGCAGTGTAATCTACGGTGCGGCGAGTACCATCGGATTCAGTCAGGGAGTATTGTCCTTGGACGACATCTCCGACGCGGGTTTCGTGTTGGCTCTTGCTATCTCCGGTGAAGGGATCCTCCACTCCATAAGAATAGCTGTATTGTGGGGGAGATGATACTCCTACAGGGACGACTCCCAAAGCTCCGGCACGAGCCATAGCCACGAGAACTGCCATCAGGAAGAACTGAAAATGTCACGCAAAAATAAAAAACAATGAATTAAGAGTTTCATTTTTACCAATAATAATTTTTCATCGTAAAAATACAGAAATAAAAAAAAACGTCTTTGTCCACCAAAAAATTATTAGGGTTATTTGAATGCACAGTGTATTATACATTCTCGTTTATCTAAAAATACTATACCACAGAAGAGCCTATGAAAGGTTTTCATGTGGATAATGTTATAGACTACATAATATTCTTTTCTGTAAAATAAAAATCTTTGTTAATTTAACTATTATAAAAAAGCGGCCGTTATATCATTTTTGACAATTAAAAGTCAGGATAGCTTTCATGTTTTTTCAATTCAAGTTTTTACATCTGAAATTAGTTAATGTTAAATACATAAAATATTTTGGTCTTATCAACCAACCTTGAATGCCATTATTGAGAAGTAGTTGAACGTTAAGCTGAACTTCGAATGATACGGTTTTAGTTTCACCGTTGGCTTTTATACAAAACCAAACGCCTTGTTAAAAAAATATTGGCATCGGCTATAAGCGACAGTGTTTGCGATTCCGTTTTAAGTTTTAAGATTGCCGACAGGAAATATATCCGTGAAAAAATCTTTCTTTTGTCTTTTCCAGTTCAATAAAGGAAAAATATTTTTAGTTTTATCGGAGAAAAAGAAACTTTAAAAATATAAAACATTAGTCGTATCATCGAAATCCATTTCGTTCAAAACTATCTTTTGCAGTTCAAATAATGAAAAAAAAAAATTTTTTTTTTTTTTAGGAAAACGTTAATTTAAAACCATTTTCATTAACAATTATTTATCACTTTTAAGGTGTTAGCTGTCACTTCTTGGTGGAAGGGCATGATATTTCAAATAATAAAAACACATTAACAAATAATAAAAAAAAAAGCTATTATTTAATTGTTTTAAAAACTCATGTGAAATAGCATGAATAGATATAAAATTCACTGATTTCCCAACCTTTTTATTTCCAAAAAATAGTTGTATTGATGACACACCATAAGACACGAAAATCCATTGAAAATATTTGTTCTTTGAAACGACTACTCTTAATAGGCTTCATTGATAAAATTGAATTTAGAAGCGGAAACAAAACATTCTCGTACGCAATGTTTTCAGAAGGATCTAGACACGGTATATAAGCAATCGAAAATCCTACTACATTATCATTCACTGTTCAGCTTACGTTCGTATACATCTCTAAAATGGCCTTTAAGGTAGTTATAAAAATATTAAATATATTAAAAATTAATAAAAAAAAGTGTTTTAGGATATTTTTCATTGGATATAAAATACTGGGAAACGTCAATAATGACGTCTTGAAAATAGCACTCGTTATCGTATAAATTTTTCAGTTCTTCCTTATTATTTGTATAAGGTTTTTATCTTTTAAAAGTGAAGCAGCAAACACGATCAAAATAAATAAATATCCTGTATAACTGTAATTGTTTCCTCTCACACTCAGTTTTAATTTTTCAGTTCTTCCTGATGGCAGCTCTCGTCGCTATGGCTCGCGCCGGAGCTTTGGGAGTCGTCCCTGTAGAAGTATCGTCTCCCCCACAATACAGCTATTCTTATGGAGTGGAGGATCCCTTCACCGGAGATAGCAAGAGCCAACACGAAACCCGCGTCGGAGATGTCGTCCAAGGACAATACTCCCTGACTGAATCCGATGGTACTCGCCGCACCGTAGATTACACTGCTGATGACATCAACGGATTCAACGCCGTCGTCCGCAAAGACCCCCTCGTTCACACCGCTCCAGTTGCTGTTTCTGCTCCTGTTGTCAGTGTTGCCCGTACTGTCGCCGCTCCAGTTGCATACTCCGCTCAAGTCGCCCCAGTAGCCTACGCCGCCCAGGCCGCTTCTTTGGGATACGCTTCTCCTCTTGCTTACACCGCTCAAGCTTCTCCTTTGGCATACACATCTCCCCTTGCCTACACTGCACAAGCTTCTCCTCTCGCCTACGCCGCTCCAGTCGCCAGATATACATCTCCTCTCGCTTACACCGCTCAAGTCTCTCCTTTGACTTATTCAGTTCCCGTCGCCAGATACACGTCTCCTCTGGCCTACGCCTCATCTCCCATCGCCCTCTCCCAACACGGAGCCAACTACGCTTATACCTATTAATTGAATGTCGATAACCCTATTTATTACATCTTGAAACATGAACGAATATAATAAAACAAAATGAATCATAAAAAAATAATTTTTATTTGATATTTACCTATATAACTTTAACGAAAAAAATATTTTCATTTTAATAGAATGCTTGAAGATGCCGAAAGGCGAAACCTGGGTCATTAGTGACAAAACATGTGGAATCTTTCAAAGTTGCAAAAATTCAAATTTAATAAAAAGTTTGTATTGGAATTCTATCAAGTACCTTCAGCCAATATCTTAAATTAAAACCATGTACAATCACTATTGGCTGCACTGCTTTAAATACCAAGAAGCATTTTTTGTCAATTCTCATATGAAAAATTATTTGAATAATATTTAATTAAACCGCTTGTACTAAGAAATTGAAGATAGATTTCATTCGTTTTCGCGTAACAATTTTTTTTTATTATTTACTGACATACTATTTAGAAAGTAACTTTTGATATGTTAACTTCCTGTCAGAAAGACTTTACATTAAAATAAAGAAAACACTTTTTTCAGACTATTTCCACAATTTTATAATATACAACTCAGGAACAGTTTCGTTCACCCAGAGCATTATTGATTGATTCAATTTATAATGCTGGCTTATCGTTGCATTGTAAAATTGCCGAAAAATAGCACTATGTGTAAAATTGTGTTTTTTTATTCAAATTCAGTAAGAAACTAGTGCTAATAAATTGCCAGAGTATACAAGAAATGGCATATATCATTAAGTGATTCATGTAATCCATTTCACTCTAAATCTTTATCATATAGAATCGATGAGATGGGTAGCAGGCACTGTTTTAAGCGTCACATACATCCACAAGTGATCCGTCACAAAAGCGAACGTTGAACCCGATAGCTTATTGAAAGCAACGAGTAAAAGCGTATGCCAGAAAAAAAGATTCGAGATACAGTGCACTCTCGATTATCCGAGCTAATGCTGGGGAGGATCGTCACGGATAATCAGAATCATCAAATATCATATACACATCATTTATCAAAGAAAACACAAACAAATAAGTAAAAATATAATATTTTATACATTCAAGACAAACAAGTGGTAAAAAAATCATTGATTTGTTATGTTAACACAAACACATCGCTTAATTCATCTATTTTTTCAAACAACGCTCATATTCAAGATCGCAATTCAATAATGCGTCTTACATCATAATAGAAAAAAATCAATTAAATTAAATTTCAATTAAAATATATTTATTTTCAGGCACGAATAATCCGCGAACCGGAAAATCTATACATGGATAATCCAGAGTACACTGTAATCATCTGCTATTGTAGGTAAAAACTTTTCAAGCTAAGTCACAATTTTTTTAAAAATGTTTTGTTTCATTGATATGTTCTGCAACTATTTTTGTTTAGTTTAATCCGATGTTGGTGTAAAAACCATTAAAGCTTTTGAGTGAACCAAGATTGTAAAATCTTTTTAACGTTTAAAAGAGCGTTTTAAATAATAAATATACATTTTTTAGTACTTATTTCCATAAAATATTTTATGATCAGGATCGGTTTCGCTCATCGCAAGCATTATCAACTGATGAGTGAAACGAGTACTAAATAATGTGTTTTTTTTAATTAAAATATCACGCCTTTCCATCAAGAAGTAACAGTTAACATCTCAATATTGATTAACATAGTGTGTGAATACTAAATCGTTCTTAGTTTTGTTTACATCTAAAGTATTAATCAGAGCAAAAAAAATGTGGTGCCTTGAGGTATCTTTTCTTATATTGAGGATGAAATTGTACCAAAAGAATGATCGTGTACAACTATACGAGGAAAAAATGAACACCAAATATACTTTAAAACGTTATTTATTTCACATTTTTTTCGATTTAATGGTCGTTTAAAAATCGTTTTACAAGCTAAAATAAATATATTAATGGGATATTGAATTAATAGGTATAAGCGTAGTTAGCTCCATGGTGAGAGAGGGCGATGGGAGAGGTGGCGTAGGCCAGAGGAGAAGTGTATCTGGTGACGGGAGCTGAATAAGCCAACGGAGAGACTTGGGCGGTGTAAGCGAGAGGAGATGAGTATCTGGCGACTGGAGCGGCGTAGGCAAGGGGAGATGTGTATCTGGCAACAGGGGCGGTGTACGCAAGAGGAGATGCGTGAGCGGTGTAAGCCAGGGGAGAAGCGTATCCCAAAGGAGCGGCTTGAGCGGCGTAGGCTACTGGGGCGACTTGAGCGGAGTATGCGAGGGGAGCGGCGACAGTACGGGCAACGCTGACAACTGGTGCAACTGGAGCGGCGACAGTACGGGCAACACTGACAATTGGGGCAACTGGAGCGGCAACACTGACAACAGGAGCAGCGACAGCGACTGGAGCGGCGTAAACTAGGGGGTCTTTGCGGACGACAGCGTTGAATCCGTTGATGGCATCAGCAGAATAATCCACGGTACGGCGTGTTCCATCTGATTCAGTCAGGGAATATTGTCCTTGGACGACATCACCGACGCGGGTTTCGTGTTGGCTCTTGCTGTCTCCGGTGAAGGGATCCTCCACTCCATAAGAGTAGCTGTATTGTGCGGGAGATGATACTCCCACGGGGACGACTCCCAAAGCTCCGGCACGAGCCATAGCCACGAGGGCTGCCATCAAGAAGAACTGAAAATTTCGAATTAAGACATTAAAATTTTAATTTGTTTTTATTTATCACAAAATTTTTGCTGTTTAGGATATATCTATATTTAACACGGTGAAAAAATAGCAATGTAGTTTAGTTATAAAAAAATATTCTATATTTAAATTTTAATTCAGGGAAAAATTCACTGACAATTAAAAAACAAATATCTTTTTATCTATAGGAAAAAAATATTTTATTGAAATAAAGAAGCTTTTTCTCCGAGACAATATTTTATTTTATTTCAAAAATATATTTTGACACTTTTTGGAAATATCAATCGTCAATAAATAATATGTTCAAAAGATGGAATTGGATGTATATAACCACCTTAAAAGCCATGCTTAAGAAGTTTATGAACGTTTAGCTGAATAGCGAATGATAATAGCTAAGAATTTTCTGTGGCTTTTATAGTTGGCCTTACTCCTTCTACTGTGAAAAATTAGTTGTTTGTAAAAGATAGCGTTCTTATTTCCGGAATTAGCGGTTCTCAGAAGTGCGTACATTACAGTAGGACTAATCAAATTAATCATTCATTTGAAAAATTACCAATGAGTATCTTTCACATAATTTTTAAAGTATTACGTGTTATTTATGACCATTGTTTATTTTATTGAATGAATTGTCTACTTGGTAGAACTCAATTATAGCACGGTGAAAAAATTGTATGCAATTTTTTTTTCAATTTCTAAATTTATAAGATATATAGTTGATAGCTATCAATATTGTCATTCCTCTCGGCGTTTTACTAGATCTAAAGCGTCTTTCGATTCTTTGAAAAGCATCTTTAAACTAAATTTAATTTTGGGTTATTCATTACAAAGGTAAATATTCACTCTAATAAAAAAAGAGATTCTGAAAAAAATCGAAACATTACATGATTAGTATGTACTAATTCCATCCAACTTTATAAATAATGTATATGTCATCGTTTTAGTTGCAAATAATGGAAAACTTACAGCACAACATGTAAATTATCATGTCGCTGCAAGACTTAAAATTTATTTATTTATAATCGTGTGATAATATAAAACAAAGTGTCATGTATTAATTAATAAAGACGATTTTTAACATGACATTGCCTGATTCTTCACTATGGAGCTAGCTTACTATAATTTGAATTTTATGCATACTTCAATTAGGCAAGGCCAGATTTCGTAAATGTCTTTTTTATCAATGACCTTTGACGATTAGAATAATTAATTGGTGCACATATTCTATTAAGCAATTGATTAAGAAAGGGAAATTGTTTGTTAAAAAATGTATCGCATCTTCCCATCTTTCGATTCCCCCCTTGTATTTTATTTTTTAACCTGAACTATTTTTGTAGACATAAGTAAAATCATTCAAAAACCAATTTGATAAAGGTGTTGTTCAAGAGTAGTTGAAAATTAATGTGTGAATTCATTTTCATGGCAAAATGCATAACAAATAGACAGTGAAAGATTTTTAATTGCGGATTGGGTAGTGACTAAATTGTCATGAGCATGCGGTTCCTAAAAAAATTTAATACGATTGAAATTTTTGGGTTTTTTTTTATCATAGTGTATTAGGTTTACAATTGATTGTATGGCGAAAGTAGATTAGGACTAAGAAACGACGTCATGTGAACTTTTGTTAATCATGGAGGTCGTTAAATAAAGGACAACTTTTTCATGCAGCATACAAACTACTTTTTCCGGATAAATATGAAGAATTTGTATCGAATGGGCGAATCATATTTCAACACTAGTCTCTAATATTAATATTTTCCAAGTATTTGTAGGTAACCCTATGGAAACCAATTTCCAATATATAGTAAAATTGATCAAAATCAAAGTTACTGCTTAAAATTTTTGAATAAAGCACAATATTAAATTTGAATTGTTGCAACTTTGTACGATTCCATATTTCTTATCACAAACGACCCGGGTTTCGCCCTTCGGCATCTTCAGGTATTTCATCGCACGGATGCAACAGAACTGACGTAAAACAAACAGTTAGCATTTTATATATAATATATTAAAATCATTATTAACAGGAATCTACTTACCAATAGGCAAGCAAAAGATTGCAACTGAAAAGAATGTAACAATATTAATCCAATAATAATTAGCAATAACAACTTTCATTAACGATCTTGCTAATGAGTGGTCGTTATTGAAATGGGGTTTTCAACAAATTTAAATAAAGTAATTAAACTATTAATGTGTCTTCTTTTATTTAAAGGATAATCATACTAATATCAAACATCTAGTGATGAGACATAAGAATTATCGTCATGAGATTGTCGATTCATTGAACCGATCTCACGTAAAGGGTACAACAAGGGAGGAGTTGGAAAAATTGAGTTGATCGTTAAGAATGAAGTTTGAATTTAATAACTAGTCTCTATTAATTTATAAAATCTCTATATTATTTAACTAACCAATATCTGGTGCTATCCAAGTCTCTAGGCATTATACCTTGGTATAACAATTTTTCCGCTTGTTTAATTTGTTTTTTTGTCAAAAGATGGTCTATAAGAGACACGTCATAGCAATTATTAATAGCTATCTGTTTAATTGTGTTTAATTCAGATGTAAAATTTACTTTACTTAGAGGAATGTTTACTAATCTATGGATATCTGAATTGAATGCCGCTAATTTATAAGAAAAAGGATGTAATGAGCTGTGGCTTATAACGGCATCCGAAAATGTTGGTTTGCGGAAGATTTTTAATTCGTACATACAGCTTTCAATATTAATATTCAGGTCAAGAAAGTTTATATTCTTGCCTCCTATTTCTAACGTAAATTTAATATTGACATCTAAGGAGTTTAAAAAATTATGGAGGATAGTCAATTGTCTATCCGTTACATTAAAAAGACAAAGGATATCGTCAACATATCGAAAGCAAAAAATTGCGTTTTTTGTTTCTAATGTGCTATTAAAAATAATATCCTCTTAGTAGTTCATGTAAAATTCCACCAACAATGGTGACAGACAACTTCCCATTGCAAGGCCTTCAGTTTGTTGATATATTTTACCATCAAACTGAAAGTAGTTCTGCTCCACGCACACATCTAAAATATTTAAAAATTCTTTAACAATTACTGGATTGACCCTACGTGTATTTAATATGTCTTTGATTATTGTCTTACAATTATTAACGGGTATATTAGTGAAAAAGCTAACCACATCAAAAGAAATTAGCTTCGCGGCGGTAGGGATATTAAAATTCTTAATTTTATTTACGAGATCTAATGATTTTTTTACATTATGAGTCGGTTTGAACTCGCTATAACTACGAACGAGGGTGTTGGCTTTTTTTGAATGTTTATAAACATTCAAAAAAAGCAGGAGCAATGACATCGTAAATTAAAGCACAATATGTTTTGTACTATAATGTATTTAAATTTTATTGTATAAAACAGTAGGGACCGGTTTCGTTCACTAGCTAAGGATCTATAAGCTAATAATTTCATTTTTTTTTTTTTTTTTACATATTTTTTATAAAAATTAAGACTGTTTTCATTTAGATGCTTTACAAAAATAATAACGTAGAAATATGATATTTTATCATCATTATCATCATTTTAGCATCAGTTGATAATGCTCGCGATGAGCGAAACCGGTCCTGATCAAAAAATATATTGTGGAAATAAGAACTAAAAAATGTGTTTTTATTATTTAAAATATCATGCCTTTCCATCAAGAAGTGACAGTTAACACATTAAAAGTGAAATATAATATTGTCTAAATTAAATAGGACATACAATGAAGTGAAACAGGTGAGACATCTAGTGACAAACATAGTTATCGATTATATTTTTTATGATTTTTCTAGAATCACATTTTACAAACAAAAAAATCCTAGCATGAAAGTACGAGGGTCCACAAGATGTATGGAATGCTGAATTTAGATTTATATTCCTTCTCGAAGTTTAAGCAAAGTTATTTTTACTATAATGATGCAAATAATTATGGAGATCTTTTAAATATAAACCGATTCAATCAAAAGAAAATAATATCTTCAGTTGGAATAACTTTAATAAATGAAATTATTTTTTATCTATACGGTGAACATTTTTTAGTCATTACAATTTGTTTATTCTTGGTGTGAGGACTATAACATATATACACTTCCACAAGTTTTGTTACTAATGCCAAAATTTTTAAGCTATATATATAGCACGATTTAAATTCTCTCAAGACATCTCTTAGCGTAAATAACATGATTCTAAAATAATATTATTGACAATATCATGTAAAAGTTAAAGACCTTTTTTCATTTCTTTGAGATTTCATTATTTATATTCCTCGGTTGTACACTTATAAAATGCAAACTGGAAAACTTTATCATTCAATACTTTAAATATTAAATTGACCGAAGCTGATCGTTTTCAAAAAACGATTTGATCTATTTTCTGACGACGGTGATTATATCTATGTAGCCATCACTTTAATGACGGGCTATTGGAAGATCCATTAAACACACTTTATTTAGGTCGCACATATTTCCGCTTTGGATCATAGATCAAGATTCAAATACGAAAGAATTTTCCTGCAAATAAAATAGCACATATTGTAAAAAAACAAGAGAATAGTATGATATCATAGATTTATTTTTATTTCTTTTTTTTGTCATTTTATATGTTCGTTTTGCAATCGTTTTGTCAGCATTAATAAATATGTTTGACTATTTTAAATCAATAAGTATAAGCGTAGTTAGCTCCGTGATGGGAGAGAGCGATGGGAGAGGCGGCGTAGGCCAGAGGAGAAGTGTATCTAGCGACGGGAGCTGAATAAGTCAAAGGAGAGACTTGAGCGGTGTAAGCGAGGGGAGATGTGTATCTGGCGACTGGAGCGGCGTAGGCGAGAGGAGAAGCTTGGGCAGTGTAGGCAAGGGAAGATGTGTATGCCAGAGGAGAGGCTTGAGCGGTGTAAGTGAGGGGAGAAGCGTATCCCAAAGGAGCGGCATGTGCGGCGTAGGCCACTGGGGCAACTTGAGCGGAATATGCGAGGGGAGCAGCTACGGTGCGGGCAACGCTGACAACTGGGGCAACTGGAGCGGCAACACTGACAACTGGAGCGGCGGCGTGGACAAGGGGATCTTTACGGACGACGGCATTGAATCCGTTGATAGCATCAGCGGCGTAGTCGACAGTACGACGAGTGCCGTCGGATTCGGTCAGGGAGTATTGTCCTTGGACGACATCTCCGACGCGGGTTTCGTGTTGGCTCTTGCTGTCTCCGGTGAAGGGATCCTCCACTCCATAGGAGTAGCTGTATTGGGCGGGAGATGATACTCCTACGGGGACGACTCCCAAAGCTCCGGCACGAGCCATGGCCACGAGGGCTGCCATCAGGAAGAACTGAAAATTTAAAACAGAATATAAGAATAAACTATCACAGATGCACAACACATTAAATTCTTTTCATCTCGATTAATGATCTAAAAGAAGGCAAAGACAGCGTAAAGATATGTTAAAAAGCTAATTAATCTTTTAACTAATTTAATAATAGATCATTAAAAAATTTATGTTAGTAGTCGACGATACCAGGCTTCAAAACCATTTTGCTTAATATAGTATTTTGAAACTAAGTTTAATCGTTTTTCTTTGATTAAAAATTTTTTTTTTATTGAAAGTCTTCAACCACTTGCACTTGAATTTTCACATAAGCTAATTGAAAAATGTCTGCAAAAATTTATACATATGTAAATATATATTTATTATAAACCTTGAAAGCCATTTTTGAGAACTTTTTGAACGTTGAGCTGAACAGCGAATGATAATAGTTTAATATTTTCGGTCGCTTTTATAGTAATCCAAACTGCTTCTAGGCGTATGTTTTGTTTGGAGTTGTTTGGAAACGAGATTGTTTTTTGTTTCCGTTATTTTTTTATTTCAGAATGTTATCAGCTGCGCCTCCATCAGGTTTTATTTTCATAGAAAAAAACCTAAATTTTAGGAATAAATTATCGATGAATCATTTAAGTTAAAAGTTATGAACGATCGGTCGCTATGGTAAATGTCATTGCTTTATTTAAAAAAATGGCAATTTGTGATTTATCTTTCATGTTTAAATTTAAATATATTGCCAATATTCAACTTTTTTAGTAAACTGATGTTATATTTTATGAGTATTGAGTAGTAAACTTAATTTGTAAACTAATTCAAAATAGGTTCATAAAATTATTTGAAATCTAAAAGTTTCATAATTTTGTCAAAATTTATTGGTTGGTTTTAAATAAGGGACGTATTTTTCAGTTACAAATTGAGCTACCCATTGTCTTACTTATTTTTTTTATGTCAAACCGATTTTTTATTCCGTATTCCATTCTTTCTTCGACGCAGCTCAGCGTATGACTTTTCCTGATATCCTTTCAATATACTGGGATGGTCATCGATTTCAGGAAACCTTAATTTGTTAAATGAGGTTTATGTAATGATGATATTCTTTCCGTTTAGGTGTATTTCAAACTTCATATTCAATGATGGTTTATTTATCTAGTGCTTGTATTCCGATTTCTCTCTTTTATATATTTGAATACATTTATTTCTGTTTAATCCCTTTTCGTGAGACAAAAATAAATTATAACGAATAAATCGGAAAAAAATATATTAACGATAATTTAAAATAATAAAAACATAATTTTTTCCTATTATTTCTGCCATGTATTTTGTGATCGGGACTAATCCCTATGGTAAAATGTATTATGGAAATTGTGCTAATAATGTGTTTTTATTATTTAAAATATCATGTCTTTCCACCGAGCAGTAATAGTAAACACTCCAAAAGAATAATTGATTGCTTCAAAATTAACTTTATAATGAAAGTCTAGTGTAAGTAACCATATGCTATGGAGCGGATGTTGTTATAAAAAGAAACGGCGATAAAGGTTGAATGCAGAAAAACAACGAAGTCCTTTCCGAATTTCCTTAAACCCCTTTCAAATTTTTTCGCAAATTAAATTTAATTATAAATTTTAACCTTATCTTTCATTCGAAGTATCGGGTGGTGGACGGTAAAATGTTGAGCAGCATACGGAATTTAGATACAAAAACTCTTTATTTAATATATTGGTAATATAAAAAAAATGTTTTATCGTATACTATCGTATTATCGTAGTATATGCATATATAATATATATAATATTTGACAATCATGTGTCAATGTTTCAGTTAGGTTATATAGAATGCCTTGAAGATGCAAAAAGATGCGAAATCCGGTTTGTGACGAAACATGTGAAAATCAACGAAGATTTAATAATTGAAATTTAATCAAAAATTTTGAATTCTTATCACTAAGTAAGTTGAAAATTGTGATACGTAAAAATAATGCACCGATCGTAGCGTCATTTCATAGTTGCCTTAACTAAATCCTGTTATCCAGGTTATAAATTACTAAATGGACAGAGCTTATACCCGATGCAGATATTTCCATCCATGCGTGGGAGATCTACCCCATCCATTATTATAGATGGGCGTGGATTGAAAAAGAGACAGCAATTTACAAACAACTAATTCCATATTATCCCTATTTTCAAAATACACGATTATAGGACTGGTTTTGTCATATTTAAAACATAATTCCTTGAAACCACTGTATTTTGAATCGGTGTCCTGAACATTATCTTGAAAACAGCCAACATATTCTGCGTCGAATATGAAGATTTTGTTATTTTTTATCGGCAAAAAGTCCGTTTAAGTAAAATGTATTCGTGCGTTACAATAATTTTGTGATTGCACACTGTCGTTTGTCGGGAAAATATATATTGATATAACAATAAAGCGTTGGCAAAGTAGGCATGGCAAGTTGTTAATATAATAATGCGGTGGGCGCCGGTAGTGATCGAGTACACGGGCAACAGAAACCCGTTTCACGGCCAAGCATTTCGCAATTCGCGAATCATTGTGACAACGCGTGCACACAATCAGATCACTGACGTAACATTGCGTGGTTTTTGCCCTGTATCAAAAACCGCCATCTCATATCACACAGATATATTATCGCCGTCAATGAACTTTTGATTTTGAAAAGCGGTTTGCCGCATGTCATTGATATCATATAAATGATCTTTTCTATCACTATTAAAATAATAAAACACAATTTTTAGTACTATTTCCACAATTATGTATTATTAAATCAGGTCTTGTTTCACTCGTCGCGAGTATTATTAACTGATAGAATATACTGTTATGGTGATTATGAAAGCATTATATCTTAATAATGAACAGGTGATTTTAAATATTATTTTAATAATTTTATATTATTATGCAAGAATTGGTTTCACGCATCGTGAGTATCAATTGATTCAGTCATGATGATAGCTAACCTGTCATAATCCAGAGAGTAAAAACTTGTAATAACGTACTAAACATAATAAACATTCATTATTATTTAAACATAATATAAATAACTAATGTTTTTTCACTAGTGACAGTTAAGATGATAAAGCATTTGATTTTATTAGAATAATTTGTATTTTTGAACCAATAGCGAAGTAGTAAAAACTATAAATACCTATAATTCATTATGTTTTACTATGTTTTCTCGTGATATCAAATTTTATAAGAGTTATTTAACATTTTTAAACATGATAATCGTGCAAAAGAACTCATTCTCATTCTGTTAGGTACATAAGTAAACTATTGACATTTATTTAAAAATCAGTTATCACAACATCGACAAAATACGATTTGCATAGAAAATTATTAAAATATTTTCTTTCTTTTTTACTTATCTGGTCTTAATTGTTAAAATAAATTCTTATATCAATAAAATGTTTACTTTAAAATATCTTTAGAACACATTTTTAAGTGTGATGAGATAAACAATCATTTTTTTAAAAGGTTTTATCAAAAGCGACTATTATTTGGCATTGTAAATAATATTTCAAGTTATCAACTGAGAGTACTTCATGAAAATTAAATCTAAAATATGAATCGTTCAAACTCTGTACATTTGTTTTATCGTTCTCGATCTGGGTCGACTGAAAAGCAGAATTTAATTACGACTTGAAAATTTTGCATTTATTGTCATTTTGTAGTGGAGGTTACGTAGCTTGGATTAAGAACAAGATTCAAAATAAACTTTTAAAGCGGATTTAAAGATTTTTAAGTATCTAAAAATATTTTGGTTTTATCGTCTTATTAATTACTTCCGTTGCTTTAATATAGATCGTATATAAAAATAAGCAATTTTATTTATATATCATGAATGTAACACTAGAAAAACCGTTTCATGATATTGGGTTAAGTATATGAGGATATAAATAAAATTATGATGTGTGTGTAAAGTTCTTTCCATTTTATTTTACACTGCATTTTTGAATCTTCAGATAGAAAAACACTAGTAATATAAAGTAAATAAAAGTTGTTTTTGTCATATTTGTAAAGCTGGTTTCAATCTCTCCTAAATAAATCTATCACCTTTGAATTGTTGAAACGTTGTACTTTTGTCACCTTTCGACATCTTTCGACATTTTGTCACACGGATGCAGCATAACTATGCAGCCAGTTCCATTGCAAGCCCGGCTCATTAGTGGAAAAACTGTGTGTAATAGTACAAAGCTTAGACAATTGAAATTCCATCAAGCGCATTCTGTCGATATCATAAATAAAATCAGTGTGGATAACTTGTAGTTCTGTACAATTTTTTAAAGCACCTAAAAAATTTCGATGAAACCTTTTCACTATGAATTTTAAAAGTTTCAACTCAATTTGATTCCATCATTTAAGTTTATAAACTAATCCAGAATATAAAAAAGGCGTTTTGTTTGAAATACATCACATTTAAAAGCTAACGAGTGACTATTTGACACTTGTTTTGTTTGATAGATAAATAGCAAAATCACTCACTTTTTTTTATAAAGGCGCCTTAGATTCTATATCGGATGACATGGCATGTACATATCGGTTAAATTAATGGCTACAATTTACGATTGTTACACGCCAAATAAATTATTAAGTTTTTGGCGACTATTTTTTGTATGCTTCTATTTGTGGTCAATAAATTAAAAAAATACATTTAAATACATAAACACAAAGCACTCAATATTTTTTTTTTTATTATTATTAAAACTATAACATTTGGTGTTTTAGAATCAAGACAATTGTTTTGTGTATGGTAAAAGTGTATTACGTTTTTTAAGACAACGGATTTTTTCAGTTTGGTCATTGCAGAACAAGATTTCATGCAAGTCTTATTTATGAAAAAAATGTTTGTGCCACAGAATACACTGCGTTTTAATTTCGTACTGCCTATTATGCTTCCTAAAAAGTGTACAATATTAAATTGTAATTTTTTCGATCCGTTATTCTTTATAATAAGTGTTTCATGAATATTTATTTACCTTTAATGGACATTAAATTTGAGTTTATATTTGTAATAATTTAAAATTTAGTGGTCCTAAAAATAATATTTGTAAACTATTCAAAATCAGTAAGAGATATATTGTAAGATTATATGTTGATTTAAATCATAGTACTGAACCGTTCGGTTTTTTTATAGATGGAAAATTATAATTACTGAAAGAAATTTTTGTATCTTTGTCTTTAATTCTATTCAGCCAGTAGAAATTGTTGATTATGGGCGAAGCTGATTTTGAAAATATAAAATTGTGGAGATTTGTGGAGAGACCAATTTAATAAAAGGGGATGCTATGCTCATTCTTACTGTGAGAAGATATCTTGTTTCGGCTTATATTAAAAGTGTAACTTAGGTTCAATTATAGTGTAGTAAAAAAAAAGATTTTGCGATTACATTATTTAATTTCGTGACATAAAAATAATCAGTTCCATTTTACATTTGCATATAACATATTTAAAAAAAAACTATTCATAAATGTACAAAGTGTAATGAGTATTTATAAAAATGAATATATATGATTTTAACACGGTAAAAAAATAGCAATGTATTTTAGTTCTACAAAATTATTTTTAACAAATATAGTTGATAGCTATTTCGGCTCACGCCATCGTCAGAACTATCTACTACTACTTAGTTCTGACGATGGCGTGAGCCGAAATAGCTATCAACTATATTTGTTAAACATAATTTTGTAGAACTAAAATACATTGCTATTTTTTCACCGTATTATAATGGAGTTCTACCAAGTGAATGCCAATTCAATCAATATATATGATTTTAATAAATAAATTATGGCTTGGTCGTATGAAGAAGATGTCGTAATGAAGAAAGCCAATCGGTGTATTAATGTATGTAAGCGGGATGTGAAAGAATGGGACCATGTGCGTAAGCTAATGCAGGAGCATGTGCTATGTACGATGGGGCATGTGAAACATATGACGGGGCATGTGAGATGTAAGATGGGGCATGTGAGATAATTGCTGGAGCATGTGCGACGACTGCCGGAGCATGTGCGATGATTGCCGGGGCATGTGCGATGATTGCCGGGGTATGCGTGACAATAGCTGGCGCATGAGCTACGGCAACGGCAGCAGGATCTTTTCTCACTATGGCGTTAAAGCCATTTACAGAATCTGCCGCGTAGTCAACTGTTCTTCTGGAACCATCAGGCTCCACGAGAGAATATTGACCCTGTACAACGTCTCCGTGGCGAGTTTCGTGTTGGCTTTTCGAGTCTCCCGTAAGCGAGTCGTGGACATCGTAGGCAAAACTGTATTGGGGATTGGCGTCGTAGTCAGTGTCTACGGTTTTTACTACGGTAGCGACGGGAGCAATCACGGCAGCTTTTGTTACGGCTACGATGGCGACGAAAAATAGAATCTGAAAATCAAGTTATAGGTAAAAATTGTGTTGACTATTTAAAATATTTTTTTTTTAAATACATTGCGTGGATGAATGTGTTTGATAACCAAAATTTATATCTTTGCCATTTTAAGACTTTTTAAATTTTTCGGACAATAAACTCGTTATCTTTACACCGTTTTTTGTTTGTTTTTTATCAATTATTTTAAACAAAACATATTATATACAAGTACGGTTTTCACAATGTATTTTTTGGTCAGGGCCGGTTTCGATCATTCACGATTTTTTAATAGATTATTTATCAGTTGATAAAGCTCGCAATTAGCGAAACCGGTACTGATCATAATGTATATGTAGGAAAAATAGTACTACAATCATGCTTTTCCATCAAGTATGACATTCAACACCTTAACGTTTATCAAATATATAAATATCTTTTGAGTAGTGCGAAAACCAAAAAGTTCCATTCCATTCCATTCCGCAACTGGAATTTACTGGTATTGTAAATTTCGCAAACTTAACCATCTTCACCTGAACACCTCAACAACTTGTTGATTATTTTCTTATAACTCGAATGCCACACCTATTGCACCAAGTCATTGAAATGTAGTTCATAATGATTTTTTTTATCAATTATAATGAGACTTGGTTGAAACTTCTTATTTCTTTATTCATTATCGGTGAGCCACATTTTATTCACATTTATTGTTATTGTTTACATTAAGCGATCCCAAATGAATGAAATTAGCAATTTTTATTGCGTTTTGCAACACAAGCTATCGAGAAGGTTATGCGAATTATGGTATATACTGTTTGCAGGAAAAACTGAAATATTTTTCAAATAATAAAGCAAATGCAGACCAGATATTTTTTACCAGATGTTTCAAATAATAGATAAAGCTTTAAACTTTTATATGACTATTAAATAAAACTTTTCTTGTATTAAAATTTCCATATGGATCTAAAAAATGTGCATATATTTGGTTTATATGTAAAGTTTTTGCAATATCGTCACTTAACAATGAAGATTTCATCAACACAAGTAGGTTACGGAAGACATTCCTATGTAATGATTCACTATGTAAATGAATTCTAGTTAGTTTGTGTCTACAGAAGTGACAGAAATGGTTCATCGGTGAATCAATAATGTATAACTAATTAGTGAATGTCTTTGAAATGAGGCCAACAATTTGTGATGAAAAGCGATGAATTAAATGAATTGCGTACAATTTTCTCGTTACTTAACTAACAATTGATAATGTCGATTTGACCTTACCAAACAATATTTCGTGATTAGAATTTCAAATCGCACATAATAAGGCGACGGTTTTATCAATTCACCTGCATTGAATTTTAAGCCGATACGATATGCTACCTGTCAATCAATTACATAATCTTTAATTTGAAAACGGAATTGTGTAGATATGCTTAAATAAGAAATTGAATGAATCATTAAATTTTCTAAAAATTAGACGAAACTGAATTCGTGGAAATATTTTGAATTAATCGAAATTTAAGAAAATAAATCACGTCCATTTTTTACAAACTGTTTTTAACTTGTCGTTTGCAACAAACAAAACGTATTTTACTTATTATTTTGTATCATTACTTGTAAAATGTTTTCGCAGTTTAAGAATGATTCGTTTTGCATATCAAGCAAATATGAATTCAAATTTTTGTATGCAAAGCCTTGTTTGAATATCTATAACATCAGTTGATAATGTTCGTGATGAACAAAACTGGTCGCGATCTTAATAGTATCAATTTATGGAAACTCTATAAAACATTATGATTTATTATCTGTATGTAATTGTTTTCTCCCAAGAAAAAACATCAAAAGTGATTCAATGAAAATAACGTGAAACAATTATACTAACTCGAAAAGATTTGATTGAATATATTCATTAAAATGTAAGAAAACTTACTTTGAAAGCCATGATGTGTTCTTTGGAAATTGTACTTTCTTGAAAATATTTATTTACTGGTTGAAAATATAGCAGTAACTGCAAAGAGCTCAAGACTCAACTTGATAAATCTGAATCAATTGT
Organism: Himalopsyche japonica; assembly: GCA_028555115.1. NCBI lineage: Eukaryota > Metazoa > Arthropoda > Insecta > Trichoptera > Rhyacophilidae > Himalopsyche > Himalopsyche japonica. Next base: position 338,105 of record JAHFWJ010000215.1, on the reverse strand, counting down.
TGAGGGTTTAAATACTGTTTCAAATCCCTTCATAATATCAGGTGATAGATATTGCCATATGCAGTATATTAATATCGCTCGCATTAATGTAACTATTGCAAAAATATAATCGGCCGAGTATCATTTAATCAAAAATAAGTCTGAAATCTTAAGTTATATATAATGTTAAATGTCACACAAATCTTTTGATATAAAATAAAAATTGACATATTTTTTATTTCTCTTGTTATGTATGCTACGAAATGTGACACTTATTACGCTTCTGTTAAAAGCGTCTTCCGCCTGTCTGTATCGTAGTTGTTTGAGAGCAAACGATGATACAATTTTTAACTTAAAAATAATAAAAAGGGTGAAGCTATTTATTTTCAATAAAAAAGGATAGGAGTTTTTGATAATTGTCTTTGCTCTCGAAATTTTTTTTGTGGGATGTGCAATATGAGAAATTATAACCAAGTGACAGTGTCATCTAACGAAGTTTTCTCGAGACTTTTTATGCAAAAGAAGTACTGACAAAGTGAGATAGAAAAGAGTGTGTTGACACCCAAATTTTTCTTTACTGAGCTGACAAAGATACAAAAGAAAAAAAGAGTGTTTGTATTGCATTATGATATAAAATATGTTGTGTTTTTGGACAGACAGATTTAAATGTAAATATATTTATTTGAAATGAAGTCTCCTTTTGAAACAGTTCGCCTATAAAATATTATGTTCACTCACACGATGCCATCATCCCCACGCACTCTCAAACTTAATCCGTTGCACAAACTGTGCCACTGTGGTAGCTTATCATAGATTGCAAAAAGGAAACAGTTACAGTGCTTGGCTAGTTAGTAATAAAACTTTCTTTGATATATGGGTATAAACTTGAAGTATAGATTTATTATAACGCATTTCTTTGTATACGTATTTCATATATTAAAATATTTATTATCGTTTAGGAAACCATCACGAATTGATTACACAATTCTTCACTCGCTAGTTTAACAATTTCGCAAACTTAGCAAAGATAGTGGTCATTGCTTAATCGAGGAACAATTACTAGTCCATTATTCCTATGTTTCCTTTTTTATCAGCATGTCACATTAGTCTATACGATTAGAACTACCAATTTATCATCGGAGAGAGTGTTTTTAATGCTAAGATATATTATATAATTTATGATATCGACTGAAGGTGCTTGATGGAATTTCAATATAAAATTTGAATTGTTGTAATTTTGTACGATTCCACATGTTTTGTCACAAACGATCCGGGTTTCGTCATTTCTGTTGCATCCGTTTGATGGAATACCTGAAGATGCCGAAGGGCGAAACCCGGGTCGTTTGTGACAAAACATGTAGAATCGTACGAAATTACAACAATTCAAATTTAAGATATATGAGTTAAAAATTAAGTCACACCCAAATTGTCTGTATGGTAATAAAACTCAAGATTCAGAACATGTATTGTAAGTATATTGAAAAACATAACCATTTTTTGTCATAAAAAAACATTGCTATTTTCATATAGTTTTCAGAAAACTTCTATTTTAAAAGAAAATACAAAATTTTGTTCCTTGGAATTAATAATTTGTTCATAATAATTAACTATTGCAATTTTTGTAACACTAAATTAATTACTGAATTTATTGGCTATGGTATTGGTCTCACCATTGTTGTTTATTATTGTAAAATTATCAAATAAAGGTAATTAATTATTTGGAAAAACAAATTGATAACAAACATCATATCATATAAAATAAAAATGGTTTATATTTTATATAATACTGAATCAAATTGTCTAATCTCACATATATAATCATGGAAAATACTGCTTTACACAGTTGACAGAAATAAAAGACTAAACTAGTGTGAAAAAATGTTTATTATATTTTTCTTATATTAGTGCTGTCACAAAAACAGCAAATAATTTGCTAAAACTGAAATATATGCTATTGCGGATGATATGTAGGAAAAATAGCAAAAATTAATATAAAAACCTATAAGTTGTGCTTTACTTCATAACTGAAAGGTGGCCGATGATTGTAACTGTTACCCTACTCACTGACAACTGAAACTCAACTCCGCAGTTTAATTATGCAATAAGTTGCGATTCATTTCCCAGCGGCGCTATTAGATAATACTATAACATAATTATTCTAATAAATCACTGCGGTTAATTACTGATTTATAAAATTCTCTAATGAAGTAACGTGTGGTAATGTATTGTGATGGTTTTCGTCACTGTGTGTTGCTAAAACACAAGAATAATAACTACAATAGTATGTTATCTAATGATCAGGTCAGGTTGCTTATTGCGATCATTAGCAACTGATATGATAAAATTAAGCCAAGGACATTACTGGATGAATTGATACTTACTTGGTAGAACTCTATAATAACAAAGTGAAAAAATAACATTTTATTTTACTTCTACAACTATTTAGATAATCCGAATTTTGTAAAACTAAAATACATTGTTTTTTTTTACCGTATTGATATTAATATTAACTATCAACTAAATATATACATGAGCATCCTCTTATATTTCGATATTGTATACTAATAATTGATTGAATAGTTTCGTAAATTCGTAGGAACATTGAAGTGCTCATTTTATGTCGATTTAGTATTTTTATAACACGGTGAAAAAATAGCAATGTATTTTAGTTCTACAAAATTATTTTTAACAAATATAGTTGATAGCTATTTCGGCTCACACCATCGTTAGAACTACGATGGCGTGAGCCGAAATAGCTATGAACTATATTTGTTAAAAATAATTTTGTAGAACTAAAATACATTGCTATTTTTTCACCGTGTTATAATGGAGTTCTACCAAGTGAATGCCAATTCAATCAATAAATAGTATTTTTATGTTATTAAAATTTTGATATTTTTTCACTAAGTGATTTGAAAAAAATAATGTACAGTGTGTATTTTATACCCTTTTTAAACGTTGTTGATATTTCAGATTTTCATAGAAATAAATACATTTAATATAAAATACTATTTATAAAACGCCTCATACAAAGAAGCACTCTTAATGTTATGATTTGTATCACTGTGAAAAGGGTCACCTGTCATTTGAAAGTGGTTCTGTAAGTAAAACTTATTTTCACTTTATTGCTTTACTTATTTACAAAATTTACAGCGCAAGTACTAAGCTAAGTGACAAAACTTCAGTGTGGAGGAATGAGCGATCGATTTAGATTCATATCATAGATAAAAAGTCAGTTCACATATTCCTACTGGCTTAATGCATATTGCGTAACGTTTGAATATATGTAATTAGTGTTTAATGAAATGGAAAATTGAATCTAAATTATTTTGTATTAATTATGAAATTATCAATTAAAACATTTACGGCATTAATTTTACACAACAAATGTTTATAAGAGATCTGCAAATATTCGATTACGTTATTTATAATTATATCGAAGATATAAAAACATAAGCTTATAACTGTATTGTTATCTTACATTTGTTTGATTAATGATTAATATGAATAGCAACTTAAAATTATTGATTCATATTTACATCGTTTCTGAGAACTTTGAAGATATGAAAGATGAACGATATAAACAAACATATGAAGCTTTAAGCTCTGATTGGAATACTATATAATAAAATATATTAATAATGTAAGTAATGATAATTTAAATAAATGATCCTTATTTTCATGGTATGACATTGCTTATATGATAAGTTTTGATCCTACTCAAAAGGATCTGACTGCGTTTAATAATTAATAAATTACAGTGCATTGAAATTCGCTAGAATTAAATGTTTCAATGGATTGAACGCCTAAGCTCAAAAAAGCTCGGAATTTTACATCATTCATAAAATTCGCATGTTCATTGTATAGAGATAATATTTTCTACAACTACCAAAAAGGTTATACTAACATTATGAGTCACATTTGTTGTGACTAAGCCAAGCAAATTTCGGAAAATAAAACAACGAACAAGCAAACAATCGAAACGTCACTTATATAAGTAAGGCTATCTTGATTGCAAGTTCTAGTTTCAAAAGCTTATTATAATCAATCAAGATGATTTGTATTTTCAGTATTCCGTGATAATGTCGATGTCCAGCTGATTTCTAAACTTGTTCGAGATATACATATAATAATATGTCCGCGTCGAAACTGACTTATATCAAATATTTGCATGTTTAATTCTAACACATGCCAAAGAGTAAATGGCGTGACATTTATGGTTTAAGCAATAAGTTAAAACAACAGTGTTACAAGATATCAACAAAGACTGCTCTTTAAAACAAAATCGTCACATATTCATAGCCTGTTTTATATGTTATATTCAAAGCTTCAGAACTGGACGCATTTTGCAGTCGAACTTTTCTAGATCAAAAACTTATTTATTTATTTGGTAAATACACGTCACAAAAAATAATTACGTTACATAAAAATATTTAAAAATTAAAAAAAAAATAATAAAACAAAAAAAAGAAAACCTCATGTAAAACCTTAAAACTTTAAAACATTAAAAAATATAAATTTATTTAGTGAAGATAAGACTACATTCATTATTCGCTTTTCGGTGGCTTGATACGGAAATTACTTTTTTAGTATTAATGTATTTTTTTTATCATTGGCAAATAAATAGTTCACGAGTTCAAAAAAACATGAAATATGCAGAATTTAAAGAAGCATCAAACAACAAAAAAAAACAAGCTATTAGTGCTGATCGACTTTTTTACTGTTGATAATAATTCATCCTGCATTGATAACAGGATATAAAATGTATTAAAAACTCATAAAAATAATCGAATGCTCCTTTTATAATTGGATCACTAAATCAATTTTTACTAAACAAATACGCGATCATTATAATAAAAAAAAAACAATCTGATTTATTATGAAAACATGATCGAAAAGGAAAATATTTCACAAAAAAACTTTCCGAAATAAAAGCATCAAGATGTAAATTTGTATTTAATATCGAATCAACTGGGCAGCAAGGCGGTTTAATGTAATTTACGATAAACAGATAAACAAAAAAGTTTAATATATGAAGCGAGATTTATCTTCGTTTGAATTGAATTACTGCTACATTTATGAGCTTTAAATTGTCAAAATTATTTTCACGTCGTAACTATTGATTTATTCACCAGTTTTATTATAAGAAGAATTTATTCTACGAAATAATATCGGTGGTGTATTCCTTAACAGTTAACGTGCCGCGAAATTTTTCGGCTCGTTTGTACGACATTTAAAATTTCATGACACTTTGAGCCATCATTGGTTTGATTATATTAAATATGTGTTAATATAATTTTTAGTAGTCCGTCCTCATACAGGTCATATAGGCTACTTTGAATTAGTATTAACCACAGTCAACTTTGAGGTATTCGATAAGTTTGCAAGATTACATGGGAAACGAAATATTATCAATTCGTCCTTAGATTCAACAGGAAGCACACTAAACTCTTCCGCTACGTTGGATTTTCAGTACAGAGGTACACAGGATACTTAATATCGCGTAAGCGAAATATCTGATCAAGTCACATTTTCTTTGTTCTTTTCTCTTTTGAGTATAGCATGGTATAAAAATCGGTCCGTGTATCTCTGTATCGTGCCAAGAAAACGAGGAGTAGAATCGCTTTTTATCTATCAGTATTGCGTTATGGAAAATGGCCGTGTAACTCTATATAAAAGATGTAGAGGTTACAACCAATTTGTATTGAAACTTTTTACGTTTCTACATGTTCTATCACTTACGATTCGGGTTTCACCTTTTGGCGTCTTCGGGTATTATATCACACGCATACAGTAGAACTTAAATACAACAAATTGTTGGTATCGGTTATATAATATAAAAGAGAAATTATAACTGTAATAGTAGGATCTTAATAAACATCTGAAGTAATTTATACAGTTACTCTTTTTACCAAGGTATACCTTTCCTCCCTATAGTATTCCTAAGTATTCTATTACACTGATGTAATAGAATTGACTCGACGACAGAATATTAATGCTCTCTAGTTAATTTGCATCCTTGTGAAAGAATGCTTAAAGGTGTCGAAAAGCAATATTCGAGTCTAAATTGAAAAAAAAATGTGGAAAAATGCAAAATTTGATTAAACGACATATTTTTTTACTAATCTTTATAGAAGAATATTGAATATAATAATTTGGTCATCTTCTATGTAAACATTCATGAATTAATCTGTCGGAAACAGATAAAAATATATCTAAAACTAAACATATAATTAACTTTGTTTTACAAGGTGTTAGAAACAGATGAATATTTATTATGTAATATAGACCAACGCATTTTTTGATCAAACAACTCGAAAAACTTGTTATGCTAATGCGTAAAAGATAGATCATGGGCTGTTTAAAGTATGCCTGATTCAGATTTGCATGTTAAAATAGATAACTTTGAATCTTCAAAGGACTTTAAAAGCTGAACGTAAGTGTCAGCGCCTCAAGTAAAGGTTGGTTGTAACCGCAGTTATTTTATGCATAATCATAGACGCAGAGGTGAACTTTATGGCAAAATATTATTTAGAATTAGTTAGTAATCAGGGAAATATTACTTTATTCATGATAGACTTGATGAGCCTCTATCTATGGTTTCTCATCATTGCCCTCCGCTAACAAGGTAAAAAACTATATCATTTCTAATATTTCTTTTTCATTTCAATCTAGCTACGAATGAATGAGTTAAGCTATATTAGGACCAATACTGTCTTTGACTATATAGAATTAAACCGACAAATTTTGACATTGATTGTTCGTTTATAAAATACTTATCAAGGCAAGAGAATTTATTTTAGCCACAAAGAATCTTCATTGGTTGTGGGTTTTTTTTTACATAAAAAGTTTAAAACTTCTTGTCATTTTTTCTCCGTAAATTGATTTAACGCATTTGCTTTATATCGCAAAGAGAAATTAGTTATGTTTCCACCAGTACAGTCTCATCCGTGTGATATAATTCCTGAAGATGCTGAAATGCGCAACTCGGTTCGTTAGTGACAAACCATGTGGAATAATATAAAGTTTCAAAAATTTCAATTTGTTGAAAGGTAGTGTAATGATTCTGATGTAAGTTTTTTTTTGTATTAGCTAATACGAAAGCTCTTGAACTCACTCCTTCACAATGTTATTGTTTTTTTTTTTAATAAATCGTTTGCCATACTGTTATTTTTATAATGTATAATGTTACATATTTGAATATTTAATTGTTTATTAAAAAACGATTGCCGACGAGTATAATCTAATAAATTCAATGCAAAGACTGATAAAATCTACTTTATATAATAATAACATCCGTTTTTTTAGCCCATAGTAAAACAACATGTTATAATATTATATTATTCTGTTTTGTTCTCGAAATCACAGATATTGTTTTTTTTTTTTTTGGCTGATTGGAAGTATAATATGACGTGTCTTATTTTATATAAAAAAAACTTGTATATATACTCATTATGTTATTCTATATGAATCGGTCACCGATCTTAAAGTTTGTTATAAATTGTATGAGAATGCGGATAATTGGACCGATTGTGGTTGAACAGTTGCTATTATGATATCAAATACAGAATGGTTAAGGAAAAATTCAAGATTATGATCTTAGTAACACTCGTTGATTTTAAGTGTAAAATCTAAAATGAATTCAAGATATTTCACTGTATTGCACCTCTTGATGTTTGTATAGTGCATACTAATAAAATCCTTATTTCGTTTGTAATTAAACTTTAAGAAAACATTGCTATTGCGCTCTTTTCAGCATTTATTTTTACTCACCAGCTTTCATACGAAGTGCAGTAATAAATATTTCATTGTTCTTTGTAGTATAGGATATTAGTTTTTAAATTAATGCGTATGACTTCATCTCCCTTTTCTAAGCCATATCCACAATGTATGTAAAGCATACGGCGCTTTTAAATTACTTTTCAGTTGTTAACTATTACTTCATTGTGGAAAATTATTCTATTTTAAATAATAAATACGTTTGTTATGCAATGCTATTTCCACAATATATTTATAATCAGTACTGGTTTCACTAATCTCGAAAATCATCGAATGTATTTGACATGAAATTTTGAATCAAAAATTAATAGGCCTACAAAATCAAAGGTTTAAGAACTGAAGCAGTAATAATACAATATATATTAAATATAAATGAAATTAAATAGTTTACAGACAAAATTTAAAGGACATTTTTGTAATAATTGTTAGTTAAAATAAAGTAAAATTAAATATCCATTAATGATTCAGAGATAATCATGTAAAGCTCATTAGCAAGAATAAGGAGCTAGAAATATTTATACTAAAATAACAAGCTCGTAAATATTTTAGGGAACATAATGCGTTGAATAATTAGACATTACAATAGGTAATTAAAACGATGCGAAGAAATTGTTAGTTAGGGCGTATTAGTATCTTTTAAAACAAAAAACAACAGGCAAAATCATTTTTTAAGAATATACTGTGAAAATTTGACTAAAAATGTGTTTTAAAATTTTTAAGGTACTCTAAAATTACTTTCGTTCATCAAAATATATTCTACATATAGTAATTAACAGAACTCAAAAATGACGACTCTGTACAATAATCGCAGTTCGGTCAAAATGTAGCATATTCGGGTCTTTTTCAGGTGCCATGAATATAATCCGTAAACTAATGGTTAAAATTAAATGTTGGACAATTTTCGTATAATATTTGTACCATATAGAATCATGTCCCAAGAATTCCGCACTGTGTTGCATACTGTGTGACTTTATTTGAAATATTTGAAACTGTCAGCCGTCTCGAAGATATATCTCTTTCTAGTTAAATAAAAATAACAGTTTAAGTCTGTTTCAGTTGAACTTAGTACTAATTTGTTCCATATCTTCTTCACAATTCACTTAAATGGCTAATTTTAATGATTAAATAAAAAAATGAATTTTTGGCGAAATCGATTATTTGATTTATCAATAATATAAACAAAAAGTTTTATTACTCCGGAGATAAGACTTTTATTATGATAATCATAAATAAAACTAATCTTTATTGCTGACTGATTTATAATTACAACTTTTCCATAAATTTAAAATGCATTTATAAATCAAAGACGTGGAGCATTTTTTTAGGAGTATATTTTGTAATTAAAATTCCTATATAAAACATATATACTTATCACATAACTTCATCATTAACTATGTTGATTTATGTTTCAATTTTTAAATCATTCGAATATAATCTAATATGTAAAAAAAGTAGATAGATAATTTACAAAAAAGTTAAAAGTCTTCAAAAATAAACAGGATCGAAAAAGGTAATGAATTTGTTGTGTCGGCAGTATTTATGGGTTGCCGTGTAGATTCAGCGAAGGTATCTCGTTTGTAATGAGTCTTTAGTCGTAATTCGTTACTCTCAAGGTCGAATCAGTTGTTAACGACCGCTAGGTACTTCCCACAACTAGAAATGTCACTGGGCACCTTGTGAGACTTTCAAAATCGATTTATTTATTGAGCTCACTTTTTCTTTTCTTCATTCAGAGAATAATTTTATAACACGGTGAAAAATAGCAATGTATTTAAGTTCTATAAAATTTGTAAGGTATAAAGTTGATAGCTATTTTAACTTCATCATAACATAAGTCCTCATCAAAACTATTTCTGACGAGGACGTAAGCCGAAACAGCTATCAAATATATACCTATAAATTCTGTAGATCTAAAATACAATGTTATTTTTCCACCGTGTTACAATGAACTTCTGCAAAAAATGCTAATGCAATCAATAATAATATTATATTTGTTGAATTGGCATTTACTCGGTAGAACTCCATTATAACACGGTGAAAAAATATAATATTTTTTTCTAACGTATATCGATATAAAATTCAAAAATTTTTGTGTTCGAAATAGTTAAATACACACTCGCTTTTTCATCAAAATTCGTTAGATTACTGCTGGGCAAAGGTCCTCTTCACTTCGCTTCAATATTTTCGGACTTCGATGACTTTACTTCTTCGAACCAACAAGTCATGAAGTATCTCATATATTTTATATACGTGAATCTACGGCCAAGCGGTAAGAGCTGTATAATAGCGATCAAATAGTTATGAGCTCAAGTCTCGGTAAGGTCATTACAAATTTGAGATCTTGAATATGAATGTTTGTTATCCTGTTTCTTCGCAGTTGATTTCAAGTTACTTTTAAAGTTCTTGTGATATTGATCTTATGCAATTTATTATTTCTTTGCGTCGTGGCTTTTATATATATGAAATATACATGTTTCACTGTACAAATATACAATGCACAAATGCGGCTCTTTCTGGGGTTAAATTAAATTTACTTTACCTTCTATATGTTAACTGCATTGCGGCTCTTTCTGTGGGTTAAATTAAATTTACTTTACCTTCTATATATTAACTGCATTTTTATATAGATTGCGAATAATTATTTTATATATCACATATCAACTAAGATATGGAATTAAATTTAAAATTGCGCTTTTTAATAACATAAAAAAATTAAATAATATACTTATTTCCACAATATGTTTTATATTTAGGACCGGTTTCATTCAACACGAGCATTATCGACTGATACTGATGAGCGAACCGGTCTTAATCACAAAATATATTGTTGAAATGGGTTCAAAAAATCTTTACTTTTATTATTTAAAATATCATGTCTTTGCATCAGAAAGTAACAGTGAACACAAAAAAAGTTTAAAATGTGGCCCTCGTTGACCTCAAGCCTACTCCTGATACATCATGAAATATTATATTATTTGGTTCCGCTGGTAAACACATCGATTCAATATATCGCAACTATAATAATTTTTCAACATAGAAGACTGCAAATATTTAAAATTTAGCAATATTTACTATTTGCTCAGAATAATATCAACGAAACTTCCCTTTTCAAAATAGTCAATGTGTTGATATTTGTTAAATGTTCCGCTTTTTAATAAAAAAAATATTACGAATACCACATAATTCAAATATTATATCAAGAGCATTTATGTTAACTCAACTCTTGGAGAGTATTAAAATGAACTAGGCTATTTTGTAATGAAAAAGTTAGAACTTGCACGAAAGTTATGACAATGTTAACTCCTATAATTTAGGTATTAACTATCAACACATAACAATAAACCGTCTCGATAGTTGAGACTTTAGGATGTGAGATATTAAGATGTTTCTCAATAAAGTAAACTACGTCTCACATTAAGTACCACGACAATGTTACCAATCACTTTTAAGGTGTTATCTGTCACTTCTTGATGGAAAGGCATGATATTGTAAATAAAAAAAACACATTTCTTAGTATTTATTTCCACAATACTGGACAAAAAAAAATATATTGTAGAAATAAGTACTAACAAATGTGTTTTTTTTTATTTAAAAAATGTTACCAATATTAATTATATATGCCTCGTTTGTTTAATCAGATCACATTTGCTACAAACTATTGTGACGCATGATTTCTGAAATAGATCAATACAAATCATAATAATTTTAATAATAGTAGAAAACCTTGTGAATGTAAAATACCAATCGGCTTAATCGACATCTACTTCAACGATTGTATTTTATGCAAATATTTTAATTAATTAAAAAAAAACTTTTACATAACGTTAAAGATGTTTTATATGCTGGTCATTGCTTAATTGGTACAAAAATGATTACTTTTAATGTGTTAACTGTCGCTTCTTGGTGGAAGGCATGATATTTGAATAGAGATTATAAAAATATATTTTAAGATCACGACCGTTTTCACTCATATAATTTATTGTGAACATATTACTAAAAGTATGTTTTTATTATTTAAAATAGCAAAATGTATTTGTAAATAGATAAAATAAAGAATACAGAAGATTATGACTCGAACTTCTTTTACCAAGAGAATAATTATGAGTCGACTTCAATTGTATGTATCAAATTTCTGTGAGATATTTTTGTGGTTTTATAGTTTTGAAAAAATAATGTCACCTATATTGAATCGAGTACGTTTTTTAACAAAAAGCCGGAATGAATATTTTTCTTTTGTCTTTTTACAAAATGTCTGAATACAAACGACAGGACGTTATAAATAAAAGGTGTGCCAAAATAAAAATAAATCATTCAAATATTTTGAAAATGACGAAAGAAAAATTCCCAATCCTAAAATATATTAATATCTTCTTCTCAAAAATAAGCTTGTTCATATATATTATGTTATATAATATATTAATTGTTTCTCACTTTTGTACACGAATAAACCTCTGCTATAAATGTCAAGTTAATTAATACATTATGATAAATATTTTCAAAATTGCGTAGGTTTTAAACAAGAACTCGAAATAATTTTCAATCAATAAAAACCAGATCATTCAAATTTAAAATTCTTGGGTCCATATCGTAAGTATTTTTTTCTGTAAGACGCCTATACGACCTTCAATTGTAATATATAATTAAATTATATTAGGCAAATTTAACAATATCCGATATTGTTCGCTGTCATACATTAAATTTAATCGCTATTAAATATGAATTTATTAATTATATGTCCATATTTGTTGTTATTTGTTTATCATATTAGTTTGTATAAATAGTATCAAAGTTTCCTCGATAATATATTTGTCAGGCTGTAAGAAGGAAATGCTAACTTTTGAGCGGTGGAGTAATCAAAATATTGCCGACGGAAAGTAAAATATATTTTGATTGGTTATTTAATTTTTTTATTGATGTCGAAGAGAAGACATTTTTTAATGTTTAATTATTAGATTATTACTTCTGCAATGTAAACCCTATAAAACAAACGGAAATAAGCAAGGAATTCAATCCAGTGTGATTAAAGCATTTCTTTTTTTTATTAAATAAAAATGTATTTATCTAACCAAAGTTTCAACTATGTGGAATTTGCCAACATTCGACGCAGTGGCGTTTAAAATTGCTCTTTCTAGTTGCATCCCAATTGGCAGGCTAATTGTATACTAAGGAATAACATACAAGTCAAGGTACAATAATAAAAAAATATCTGGAAAATAAAAGTCTGACATTATCTAAAAAAGCGATATTCTCATTTTGTCTCATTTAAGCCGAAAAATATGGCACCAAGTATATCTCTTAAAGCGTTCAAACCATTAAAATTAGACATTATGTTGTATATTTATCTCTCAACCCTATTTCACACTTAAACATACAAAAAACATATCATAATTTTAATACCCGATATTAATTATTTAACGTTAGTTTGACCTAAAATTACACGCTTATATCTTTGACCGGTATTGAAGACGAAAACAAAGTAATATGTTATTAAAACAAAATAATTAAAATTTCTCCGGATCAACAAAATGACAAAAATATTTAATAAGTACTCTGTTATGAGTATTTATAATATCAGACATTGTTAAGTGGAATTTCAATGACAAATTTAATTGAGCCAATAATCGATTGACGCCATAAATAAAAAAGCATTTAGAAAATAGATTTGTGTCATTTTTGGTCACCAAAATCGAATTCATAATTATTTATCGTTTTAAATTCCCGAAAAATAATTAATGCAATTTAGATCTATATTTAAGGATATTAATAAAAGTGGGTACGCCCTTGGCTTGAAGCCGGACGCGGATTCGATTTCACGGATGTCTGTCAATGGAAGGACCAGTTCATATTCTTTGTTGGGTGCACTTTACGTCAGTAACCGGTTTTTCTAATTAATATTTCTGTGATATATATCACACGCAATAAATTATCATACGAAGATGTTGGGTGTGGTTTGTGGGATGTAAAAATGGTCCTGATTAGTTATTTTGATCCACGGGGGCTTCCGTCAGCATATTAAGACATTGCAATTAGTAGAATATTTAATAAAAGTGGTGAACATTTTTTTGAAAAGTGAAATAAAGATCTTTTGTGTTCCATTAATTTTTATTTTTTTAAAGTTCTACATTTTTGGTTCTCCCATCAACACCGTTTATGTGTATCCATCTGCTTGGTCATACTCTTTTCTGAAAAAAAAGGAAAAGAGAAAACGAATGACATTATTCTGAGTGGTGAAACATACGTATTGAGTGTTTTACGCATCCAGTGAATTGAAATATCGAAAAAAGGCGATTAAATCAAAAACAACAGAGAACCGCTCTTTTTGGTTAGCATTTATATATTTTATGAAATTTTAAATGAATTCAAGTTGTTGGTGGTTTTTTATAACGCTGTACTAGAAAATATCTTTTTAAATGATTTCATGTCTATCATCGGTAATTGGCATCTTTCATATACCCCGCTTAGCCAAATTGAACGGGAAGATTTCATAAAAATATATTTTTTAAAAGCATTTATTTATAATACCATGTAAAATCTTGCGGTGTGTTAATCGAATGCCCAAGTTTAAGGTGGAAGGTTAATGTTATTAATAATATCAAATGAAAATAACATTTTTCGTATTTGAATGTTACGAAAAACAGCTCCTGAGACATTCCCGTATAAAAAGTTTTGATAATGATTACCGTTTGGAGACTCTCTCTATATAGCAGGACTGGACTGGAGGCAGGGCATGTTTGTTAATATTTTGAACGGATTCAGACATTAAAAAATGTACAATTATAATGAAAAGGACAATTTCAGTCGTCTTGATGAATCACAGCTTAATTTTAGTTATTAGAAGTTTCATTTTGTTTTTAGTTGCACGTAAACTATAAAATAAAATTGTGTAATTTAGTTGATTTCAAAATACTTTCGAGTAAGCGATTTCTATAAATATATCATAAATTTATTGCCAAAAAGTAGTAAAGGGCCTGTATTTAAAATTTTTACCTAACTAACACTAAGCTAATATTATTAGCCGACATCTATGAGCAAAATTATGAACTAAAATATGCTCGACTGTTAAATTCTAGATTTTAGTTAACATTTTAGTCGCTAGATGCGCTGTGTTAAAAACAAGCCTTGTTTCAAATCGGCCGCGAAAATATCTCATGACGGCCGTGTTCAGGCGGGAAACAGAAACGGAGCGGGCGACGTAACGAGCTCTAAAAATAAATTTCCCTTCGTACATTCTGCTCGCCCGATACATGGAAGTGTAAAATGTGTCTGACATGACGTAATGGATGAGTTTTACTGACAGTTGTGTTATGTTTGTCAGTTATTGAGATTGTTACACGACATAAAATGACACATTTTTTATCAACACATTAACAATAATTTTAATTCAGAATAGTTTTAAGTTGGATCAATTTAAGAGATAAAAAGGTGGTTACATTAATTTTGCTCATTATAACAAGTAGGGTGGTCATCACCACTGAAAAGGGGTGGTTGAATGTGGAGAAGTAATGAAACATCTTTAGTGTGATAATTTAATACCTCACGAATAAGAAAATATTTTTGAAGACATCGTGTATACAATTTAAAATGTAAGCATTTTTTCCTAAGACTGTTTAAGTCTCGATCGTTCAGACAGCCGATTGCAGTGTGTTGATAGTTGAAAATTAAAATTATAAGATTGTTGAATCTTTCCTAAGCGAAATACTTTTTGTTATTAAATTAAACCAGATTTAAATTGATATTCTCCATTATCTCCATTATTAATATTGAATTATTTAATAACATATTCGATGTAAGAATGAGACAAAAAGTTGAGCTTGTTAAACTATATTTTGAACTTATAATGAATAGAAAAATTAAGCAAGTATAGGACTATAGATCGTTATTTTAAAACATATAAAATTGGAAAACTCTATAAATACGGTTTTTATCTTTAATTGATCTTTTTTTATTGTATATTTTTACTTAGACTTTTGAATCGAATAAATATTTGTAGATTTTTTAGAAAAAAACAGGTGATATTTAGGGTCAAAAACCAGTTTGTTTATGAACAATAGGATAATGTTAACAGAATTTTATTTTTAAGTAAAATCTTACAAATCATTAAAATCTACAACTAACTAGTTAAGTTAGTTAGTTAGTAACTAATAGCAGACATTGACAGTTAGTGGGTAAACTAAAATAATGCATTTCAAATAATATGGAATACGACGATTTCTTATATAGTGAAACGCTACTTCGCCTCGATAAATAATATTTGTAGAGCTCACGAGAGTCGAACATTTCTGGTATTTTATGGATTCCAGATTAACTCTCATAGTACGATTAATGTACATGCCATCTGGGGGAAAAAAACAATTAGTTTTTAATAGTATTGTACTTACATTAAACTTATTGCTGAATATATATACATTCTTTCTTTGTTACAAGTGAAATGTTTGCCGAGTGTATTTATAAAAGCATGTATAACATAGAAAAGCTGTTTTAGTTTTATCATAAACTGGAATTTTCATTTGAAAAAACCCCAAGTTAGCATTGCTTGAATGCCCGCATAAGTTTGAGTGACATAATCAAATGGACCGTTAAATGCCAAAATAATACGACGGTTTATAAGGGAGAAAAAAATATAAAAAGGTCTCAGACATTTCGCGAGGAATTCATTGAATGTCTGTGCGCCCTTCATCTTGTGTTACTTTGTGACTTAAGTGCTTCTAATGAAATATCTCCCGCCATTTTATGTTGGTGATTTAAAACACTTATATATAAAATTTATGAACACAGAAAATATATTGTATTATATTATGATTCATATATGGCGTACGAGTAGATTTCAGAATGGAATTATTAGCTGACATATAACAATTAAGTAATGAAATACAATTTTAAGCATTCTCTAAAGTATTTTGTATTTTTAGATCAAAACTGGTTTCGCTCAACGTGAGCAACATTAAACGATTCAATAAAAATTTAAACAAGCCTATTTATAATAAAAATAAGTTGAAGTTACCAGATGTCTACAACAAATCGTTATAGTAATATAATTGGCAGGTAATCATAGAAAATATATATTATATATGATGTATATAAATTAATTAAAATAGATAAAAAAGAAGATTTCAATGATATAAAATCGTTCATTCAAACAAACATTCTACAATCAAACAACTTGTCTATATATAATATATTAGAGGAAACATAATGCATTAAATAATTAGTAATTTTAATTGGAACTAGAACTTTAAAACATAAACAAGTCCATAAATTTTGATTTGTAAACTAATTTTATCAATTAAAATGTATTGTACAATTTTCTATAAAATGTTTTCGTAGTTCTTAGACGTATGGTTTGGTAGAACTGGAAATTAAAACCTATTTTTATTAATATCGTTGATTTACATTATATTGTATCAGACTAAAATGCTCGCGATGAACAAAACCGGTCCTAATATTAATATAAAAATGTGAAAATATTTAGTGCTATTTCCGTATTTTAAATATTGTATAAGTTTATTTTAAATTACAGAAGAAAGCGGTTATATTATGAAAAACAAATATGTGTGAAAAAATCATTAATAGCGGCATGATATCGTAAACCCCTATAATTAATGTTTATGAACATATTAGCGAAGCGCATGTATATAACTTTGAAGGCTTTTTTTCATATCTCACAGTCGTCACGACCCACGTTCCATTTTTCCCATAAAAAGTGAGTCGAGCCATCTCCGAGAGATAAAATTCTTTGCAAGGAATTCGCGCCAATTTACATGGGGGATGGGAACATAATAGTACTCTTAGTTATTGCTGAAAAATGCTTCAGGAGCGCCTTTCAATTTCGTCGAAAATAATACGTTTTTCTTCGCCTGTGTGTTTTTATCGGTCATATAACAAGCCTCAGGCTTTATCTCGTGAGGCCAGGCGGGCAGGGTAGCATCCACCATTTGCCAGCTGGCAGATTCTAGATACAAACAGTGCCGTGCCTCGTGAGTCAGATATAGACCATCCAATAAATAAACAATATTATCGGCTTCTTTTTTTGACAGCGGCCGTTTTCCAACCAGGTCATACTGATAATCTAAAGCTCGTATATGACAATTTTCAATTTTAAGCAAGATAATATGACAAATTACAATTTTTGTTATAGTACAACAAACGTTAAATAACGCTGCAGTCAATACACCCAGTCCTTTTTTTACGCGATACATTGGTTCCAGAAAAAGGCGCGTAAAAAAATCACAACTTTCATATAATTTGATAAATTGGTTCCAAAAATTAAAATATCGCGTAAAAAAGTACCATAAACGTATGAAGAATCAAAATTTGCTTTATTGGTTATAAAAATATAATGAGACTATAAAAACATTTTTTTTTCACTTATATGAATTATGCACTGCTGTCACTCTCGGTTGCAAAATGTAATCGTTTGCGATTTTTTGAACGAAACTATTGAATTTTGCATAAATCAAGTTTAAGTTTTGTAAACAAAATTAAGTTTTAAAAATACACATATTTCTTTTATTTAAAAAAATAATGAAAAGGAACATGCCTAGCATAGTATATAAATTTCTTCAAATTTGGGGAAAAAGTCGCGCAAAAACGAGTAGAGCGCGTAAAAAACGTAACCGTGCCGTCCAAAAAAATATAATATATATTGTATATATAGCGTATAATCGTATTAGCGTAAAAAAAAAATCGCGTAAAAAAAGGACTGAGTGTATATATACATCGCAAGTTAACCATACAACTGATGAACTGAACAAAAAAGGACGAATTACTAAGCGAAACTATTAAATTATAAGACGGTGAAAAAATAGCAGACGCCATCGTCAGAACTATGGCGTGAGCCGAAATAGCTATCAACTATATTTGTTAAAAATAATTTTGTAGAACTAAAATACATTGCTATTTTTTCACCGTGTTATAATGGAGTTCTTCCAAGTGAATGCCAATTCAATCAATAAACTATTAAATTATAACTAAAATTTGGATGTTTAGAACAAAATCTTTAGTTTAATTAATTTATAAGTAATAATCAGCGAAGGGAGGAAGACACGGACAATAAGCAAATACTGATAATATCAATAATTTAGTATGCAATATCATTCCATTTGTGTGCATTTCAATGATGTCTTTATAAATCAGATTACCTTTTTTTATTTGAAGACACACCGTGTAGTGAGTTACGGCAAACCATTGATGGTTCAAAATTGTTTTTGATTTAATTTTCAGGGGTTCACATGAATGGATAACGAGAAAAGGATGAATGTTTGATGCTAAAAGCTGCCGTCATAGTGATCATCGATAAAAAATAATGATAACCGTGAATTTATTCATGCGTAAAGAATATACAAAAATGTCACATTCAGAATGAATCGTTCTAAGATTTTTTTGAAAGAAGAAAGTCGAGTATACAACCTTTGAAATATCTTGGGTATCAAATGTTCCTTAAATATAATATACGATATGCAGTAAATGTATTGCTACCGTTACGTGAACAAGGAAGCAGACACTTTTTTACACATAATCACAACGCTTTTACTAAATTAATTAGATTTTTTTTTACTTTGAAGTATGATATTAATTTATTTATTTACAAATAAACTTTCAGAGCGATGCTGATATTTTGAAATGAAAATAACTGTATCAACTACGTTTCCATTGGAAATAAATGGAGTGCTTTTTCATTTAATTATAATAAATTTAATCCTTGTTTGCGGTGCTTGGTGAACGTCACAGGTGGAGGGCAGAGGGGGTGCGTTGATCAAATTATTCCACCCCATTTGTCTTCTATTATTAGGAATATAAATAACCCTTGATGGTGGGCGAAGTTATGTGGGTGAATCTGACCGAGTGGAATGTAGGTGCCCACATTACGTGAATAAACCCAATAAAAGCATTAAATACATAAACACATTTGGTATAATAGCTATTTTATGAGATACCACAAAGCGCTTCTTAGTGTTCAAAAATACACTGTCTGACTTGACATCATTCATTCTTATTAACAACAATAAAATTATATGTATTTTTTATAAATAATTGCATTAGTGTCCATGAAAGATTATTGCCTTATCGACACCCGATCCAAATCAATAATACTCGTATCATATGAACAGTTAAAACATCCCAAATAAAGCAGTGCCTAATTCATTACTAAAATGAGCTTTTACTCTATTAATATAGTTTATACGTAACGTAAATTGTAATATGTGAAATGCATTAGTAAAACGTACCTGACCAATGTTTCAAATGACATAATTGCGCAGTTGGCAAGCAATTAGATCAATTGACCACAGTTATCACGATTTCGCTAAAACACTCAATGCTGGATTTGGTTTGCTTTGTTTAGACATGATTTAACTAAATTATTTCAGAAACTTTGTGATGGTATTTTACAAATATCAAATTGACATCAAATGACCACGATTTATATATTCTCGTTAATTAAATTAAATCTCGTGATACATTGAACAAAAGGAAATCAAATGTGCGATGACGTAAACAATATTACAGTCAAGCGATTGAAAACTGTACAAATAAACCAGCGAGTGTTTGACAAGAACATAAATTTTTATGTAAAACATATTTCACTTACTGTAGTTAAAAAAAAAACACTAATAATCAAATATTTCGAATGTTAAACGTTGATATTTGTTATAGGTTTATATAGTTAAATAATGCAACACAATGATTTGAACTATTTATTCAATTTTATAATGTTGAGATCGGGACTGGCTTCGCTCATCGCAAGTATTATTATCATCGTAATAAAAACCCGTCCTGATCTTAATAATATAAAATTGTAAAAATAATAGAAAACTTTGTGTTTCATTATCTGAGTAGAGTCAGTGCCTTTGCATCAAAAGTGAAGTTAACACCTAGATAGTGATATTTATATGTTAAGATATTTCACAAAAAAGCAATTCAAAACTGCTTATTTCAAGTTTTGGGACTTATCGGAAAAAATCCGTTAGCATTGAAGCGTTTTTGTGTTATATTATACATTTTATTTATGAGACTCGTTATAGATTAATTCATTCCATGCATTATATATAGGCATATATATAATATTTGTGTGAAAAACGATGAATGATAAATTCTGCATACCCTAAAGATAGCATTTTTGTCGATAGGTTTTTTTTTTTGTGAATCGCTCATCGGAGTTGTAGTGGCTCTTACTAGACGCACGTGTTTGCAAAACACTTCAAGCATCGCTATTCTAGATATTTGTAGAAACTTTGAATTACAGCGCCTACCTTTCAATTTTGATAAATATTATTTTGAAAACTTCCATCAAATAAAGCACAAGCTTACAATGGTAATCAATATTGGGAAAATTTTAATTATGAAACATGCGAATTCAAAAATGAAAAGTTTTTTTAAACGTTATAGTCTTTTATTTACGTAAAAGTTGCTACATTTTTTGTATTTGAAAATAGCAAAGGATTTAAGTACCTATCATTAACATCATTAAACAATTGAAATAAGGAAAAATTATTAAAAGGTTTATAAATACGATCGTTGAGGAGAATATTGTTTTCGAATGCACTTGCATATTTAAAGGTTTTTCTCTAATTTCGTGTCACTCATCGCACGCACCAAAGCTTATAAGCGACCCGGCTATCAGGAGCTTTCTTAAAGCTCTACTCACAATACAGTGAACTTTCCCGCCAGACTGCTTGACGACCACCCCGCACTGCTCTATTCAAGTACCCATATTGTACAGAATCACTTGTTTTGTGAATTTTTACATCGGAAGTATAAAACCGCGCAAAAAATGAAACTAAAGCGCTATTGAAGCTGTTTTCGAGCTTTTATTCGGTAGTAAGCTTTCGATATGAATATGCTTCTAGATTCCTGTCACGTGGAAAACCACTGAGCGGCCGACGCTAAGCCACGCCCAGCGTCGTGACGCCTGCGCGTGGAAGTTCTTACCTCTGAGAGTGATATCTATCTCTTCGGCGGGATGTGCTCCTGGTAGCGGGCGCGCATAGGGCGGCGCGCCATCGGCCGCCTGCGCTGGCCCGATGGAAACCAAACGTTTGGATTCAATAAATAAATAAGATAATTGATTGAATTGGCATTTACATGGTAGAACTCCATTATAACACGGTGGAAAATAATAATGTATTTTAGTTCTAAAAATTTTTTATAATATATAGTTGATAGTTATTTCGTCTTATTTGTTGACAAATATAAGTCAGTCGCCGCTCCTCAGAAAATTGCGCAGGGCTGATGCCTTCTCGTAATAAGCCATCTCCGTCCAATATTTAAGCTTATTAAAATTGCCGCATGTTAAGTTTTATTGCTAGCAGGAAAAGAGCTAGGACATTAAAACAGAAGACATGTATTGTGTACCTTTTCTACACACCTATTATATATATATATAGATAAATAATGTATGTTTAAACATAGTTCTGACGATGACGTGAGCCGAAAAAGCTATCAGCTATAACTTATAAAACAAACTGTAGAACTAAAATACATTGCTATTTTTTCACCGTGTTAAATAAAAAAGCTTAAACAATTATTATTCACGTGCGCCGAAACGATTCTGAGATATCGCCTATAAAGAGTTTATATTTGACTAAGCTATGAAAAGCTATTAAGGGAAGTTTGTTAAGTATATATTATATTTAAAAAAAATATATTTCATATTGAAATAAATTAAACAAAAACATGTTAAATTTAATTTTAAAGTAGTAAATATTTTAGAAAATTATATTGACAATATATTTTCTAACTAATCAGTTTGGCTTAGCGATGGAAAGCGTGGTAGTCCTATCGTCCGCCCTGTACCCCGCTAGCCTTGTTCGGGAGAAGCGATGGAACCCCCGCCGGCCGCCCCCGATTGAATCGCAAACGAGCGCGCGAGGCGACCGCCCGCACCTATAACACCGCGCCATGCAGCGTGTCAACACGTGCGCCGCTGCCGCCGACACGTGGCCAGATTCTGACAATCCAGAACCGCGAGTGACCACAACCGTAGGTGACCAAGTCAAGGTGACAGTGAACGACGAGGGAGATTTAAGTGCCAAGAGAGGTGGTTCTGAAGAAGCCAAGGATTCTCACGGTGTTTCTGCAGGTATGGAACCTCAGGATAAAGGACCTCCTACTCTTGGAGCTGCTATGGGACGATGTAATATTGCGCAAGGTAAGTGATAGGCCCAATTCATCAACCAACTGATTTGGCCAACATGATATCACCATCCGTTCTTCAGCATATTGAAACTTTGCATATTCCAACAAGTGTTTCTAAAAGGAAAACGTTCATCTAAATAGCACGTGAGATTTATTTGAAATTTCATGAGCAACTTTAAAAATAAAGTTAAAAATGTGATTCTTCGTAAATTATAAATTAATATTAAGCCATTGTTTCTTAATCCTAATTACACAGAAATATCAAAGACTGTATTGTAGAGCCAGTAAAATATTTATACGAACATAATCTATAACTATGTAAGTTTTTAATATTATTTTAACTGTGGAATTTCGTGTTTTAGACCAATAAAAATAATAATGCAATGCATATTACGCATAAGACATTATCGAATTATATATTTTAAGTGTTATTAAGTTATGAAATAATATATTTTGAAAAATTTATATCCAAATAAAAATAAAAAAAATGATTTTGAAGAATGTTGATTTTTGCCGTCTACGTTTCATCAAACAGTACAAAAATACGACGCTTTATATAGTATCGTTATGGTAGCATTATAAATTTATTAATATCAAATTTAACATTATTTTTGTTTGCCTTGGTTCAAAAGAAGATTGATCACGAAAATAAAAATGAAAAAAATTAGATACATTCAATCATGCTGTCGAAAAATTCTTAATTCATTCTTATCGATACAGCTTAGAATTTCTATAATATATAAGAAATTAAATAAAAGTTAACACACAATTTAGACTGCAGTATTTTTTAACCATTACTTTTATACAAATCAGAATATTGAAAATTCAAGAACTTACTCAAGTTATGCATTTGATTTTATATTATTCCCATTTCAAAACTTTTCTTCGGCTTGTTCAATATAGCTGTACATTCAATAGGTAAAAGATGAATCGAGAGTTCGAACTAAATCAGAAAAGATATTTCGGGAAAATGTTTCATCTAGGGAAATATTGCCTTTTGAGTTTTATATCGCCTACGCAACCGGAAGGAGATTTCAAGAATAGATCTGATATCGTTACAGAATGATTAAAAATAAATCGTCGCATTTGGAGCTTTTCGAATTCGTTTGAAAAAATAATTATGCCACTTAAACTTTGGGAATTACGAAAATAAACCTTGCGATTATTTATATTTAATATTATATACAGAAGAGATCGTCAAATCATCCATAATTATATTAAAATTATCTTTTATTTTGAAATTATTTAAAAATTGCATTCAATCGATTGTTGTGTTTATTTTTTTACTGCTTGGTTGAAAAAAGGTATTTCACGTATTCATTCATAAAACAAACAGTTTTAAGTTTTTCTTAATGTGCCACAAAGTTTATTTTAAATATAATAGCACTGGGATTTTAGTAACTACACTTTTTAAATACATAGTTGTTTTGTAGGATTAATTGTCTAGCAAAGTTTCATGACTTAAATTGTATATTGTAAAAATGATTTTTTGTACAAAGCTAAATAAATACGATTTTTTATTGTAAAAAATGTGGTATCATAACACAGTGTTTTTTCCTTACTCATGCAGGCATTATAACCAATATTTTTATGTCGACTCATTAAAATACTAATTTAAATTTAATTACCTTGTGAAGTAAAGCAAAGTTATGCATACAAATTACATTTTTTTTTAAAGATTTTTATGAAATAATACAAAAAAAATACTACAACTTTTATGCCATACATAAATATGTAAAACACAGATTAAATATAAAGTGTATTTTTATTATTGAAAATCATGGACATAAGCAAATAAAGTATTTTATTTGTCGGATACATTAGCTCTCAAGATTGAGAATGGATAACTCGAGATTATTTTATAATGGATATTACTGGACCGAAAGTCCTAGTCGTAGACATAAATCTGTTTGAGGTTTAATGAGGTTATAAACGTCACGGAGCCCTTTAATTAAAGACTGCTATATAATTTTTTTTCATTTTAAAATTTAAAAAATCTTATAAATTGTCAAATTTAATGATGTTTTGCTGTTAATATTCATTTTGTGCGTTAATATGTTTTTTTATTAGACGAAACTCTTTATATTTGGTATCAAAAAATAATTTATATATAAAAAAAAAAACAATCTTTTGATGAACACACGTAAAAGTTGGAGGTCTTAAATTTGATTTGTATTATGTCGTATTTGTATATATTGTCATAAAAACCGAATTCAAAAAAATGATACAAATACCGAAAATGATAAAGATAAGTAATTTTTACAAAATTAAAACATTACTAAAATTAAAATAATAAATAAAAATTAATTTATATAATGATCTCGTCACGCCTTCTATAATTGAAAGTTTTATTCGACATCTTATAAAGAAAGAAAAATATTATTGAAATAGAAGTAGAAGCAGAAAATATTGGTTTTACTGTAACAACTTACGGCGAAGTAAATCAATATGAAATTTATTCATTCTTTGAATGAGTGTATTCTGCAAATGCAAAATTTACTGGTTCTATTATCTACTAGCTCATCGTCGAATAATATAATATGTTAGAAATTTACCCGTTTTAAAGTAGATTAAGAAGCCCCATATGTGACATGTACGATCCAATATACATCTGACGTTATCATGTAGGCAATTTTGAACCGAAGTGAATTCACAACGCTGTTATTATGAAGTACCTAAAATAAAATCTGGAAATTCCATTACAAAGGAATTTATTTTAACTTACAATATTCAATTGTAAAACTTTTTTATAAAAAAAAAAAAAACTATTATTTCAATGAGATGATTAAATTGTAATATATTACCATCGAGTAGTTAATTTTCTTCTTTTGGTGGAAGTGCATTATAAAGTTAATATTTTTAATCTATTTTTTTTATTTTCTTATGTATTATTATTTCTATATAATTAAATATTACCATACATTGTCAAATCTAAAAAAGGTACAAAGTTATTCAACTATTTGTGTTCACTAACTAAACATAACAAGTTCTTCAACTTTTTGAGAAGTTTTTACGGACTTCGATTGTGCCATAAGTATTTTTATCTGGATTAATTTTAAGTGTTGAAACATTAAAAAAAATAGAAATGAAAATACAAACTATTCTCACACATTATTGAATGATAAAAGTTTGTAATATGGAAACAAGTAAATTTAAAATCGGTTCAAATATCACATCTCATTTGGATATTTTTCACTGGTTTGGCGGTGAATTTGTCTTAAATATGTAAATAAAATTGATAACATAACAGCTCTACGTGGTTTCAATTTTTGAAAAAAATCAACGAAAACTCAATTAACTTATAGTTCATCGAATCGGATTGTTGAGAAGTTTCGATTAACTCGTAGATTAATGAAACAGAAAAAAGCTTTTTCATTCTGCCTTTTCAAATATGCTTTTAAGGCTTATATGTCGCTTCTTCATGGAGAAGTATTATTCAAATTTTATTTTACAAAAACCGGAACCGGTAAACGGTAAGGTAGCACAAAGAATAAAATAATTATTTTTTTCAAATACGTAGCACAACATTGTAATGAACTTTCGAGAAGTCCAAATAAATTATGAGCGAAACCATCCTCGATCAGTCTAGGATAAAACTGTGTTTTATTAATTTAAATATTATGCTTTTACAACATAAGCGACAGTCAACGGATTGAATTTGATATCATTAAGCTTTTATTTACGTATTTTTCATACATGATTACAAAATTTTAATTTAAGAAAAAAAAATATATGAAAAGTTGACTAATACTTGACTGTTCACAATCATTAGTCATTTTCTTACAGCAGACATGGTTTTAACTAAAATTAAATAAGCGAATGAAAAAATTAATATTTTAACTATTGGTGATTGGTAAGTTTATTTTATAATGTTGAGACTTCTTGCAGTTAATAATTTAAAATGAGTTTAGCCAAGTTCATAGCTAATAATAGCATCTTTCATTGCTTCCGGCGGTACAATATTATGTATACGCGTTTCCCTTACGCTTGAAAATGTGTTTCAGGTCACCATTACTTGAATTATTTGACAGACGTTCATCTTGCCTAAAGTAAACATCATAAATGTCTTGAAATAATACCATTCTAGTGAAACAATTCAGCCCATTGTAGAAAAGGCAATTCATTTAGAAGGCCTCGAGTGAAATTTGCAAATGTCATATTAGGCGGTAAATAATTAATTATTACTCGCATTCATTGAAAACCCAATAAGAGATATTTTTTCAATTTTATTTTTCTCATCGTCGGTCTCAGTTGGTTGTAGTGTATGTAGTTTATTTATTATATATATCTGGAGATAATAAAAGTTTTACTACAGAAATTTTGACAAGTCTAGACTAACTTTTTTAGTTTTTTAGTTGATAGCGCTCGCGATGAGTGAAACCGGTCCTTATTAATAAATTTAGAGTGGAAAGTACTAAAAAAATTGTTTTGATTATTTAAAACATTCTAGTAAAGTAATATAAGAACTATTTTTATTATTAGATTTGATCGCAATACATAATTAGGCATGTGGAAATGAGAATGCAATGTAAAAAAATAAAACATATAAAACATTAAGGAAAATTTGTTTGATCAACTTGATTATGAGAGTTAAAATGTAAAAAATGAGAGTTAAATAAGAAATATAAATGTTCCAACTTTGTATATTTCTACGTGTTTTGTCTCCCGGGTTTCGCCTTTCGGCATCTTCAGGTATTCACAGATGCAACAGAACTGACGCAAAAAAAAAGTTAAAATCGTCTATATACCAAAGGTATTAATTACAAGAGAACACAAACCCCAAAGCAAGAACTGAATGGCAGCTAAAACGAATTAATGATATTGATCTTATAAAGATTGCTTGTGATAATGTTCATTAACGATTAATCTTATTAATGCGTCATTCTTGAAAGGGTTTTAAAATAAATAATAATAAACTACCATCAAAATATATCTAATTTTTTTCAAAGTTGCTACAATTTAAATTTGATACTGAAATTCCGTCAAACACCATCAGTCGATATCATAAATTATAAAATAAGGAAGCTTTAAATTGATCTAATAGAAAAAAAAGTCATGTAGGCAATGTGAAAAAAGAGTTGAGAATATGCCATCTTGTTAAATTATAAAAAAAAATGTGTTTTTGTGTAAACTAATATTTTAAATAATAATAAAAATTTTGAGTAACTAATTCTTCAATTTAATAGTGAGTATGAAGATGAGTTGATAATGCTCACGATGAGCGAACCGGGTCCTGATCATAATTATATAAAGTTGTTGAAATTGTACTTAAATAAATGATTTATTTACTAAAATACAATGTCTTTCTATTATGAAGAGACAGTTACCACATTAAATGACATTAATGATAAAATTATATAGCAGAAAAGGTATTCAAATTAATTTCACACGGTTAAAAAATAACAACGTATAATATTTTAGTTCTACAACTTTTTGGTTTACGTCCTCATCACAACTATATTATGATTTTTATTCTACAATTTTTACAAAAAGCTTGACGTTTTCTGACCAATAAAATTTTTCATCGCTATGGTCATTTTTTGTGCCCGCGAAACTGCGCATTTTTAAACAATTAATTTTAGCTTTTCAAATAATTCCTTTCAAAAGCATCACAGCTAAAAAGAAATCTTCATTACGTAAACAAAACTCAAAAGTTTTCTCATTAGACAAATAATTTGGTTAAAAATTCAATTTTCTTTTACTGAACGACAACACTTTAAAAAAATAAAGGGCTTCATTAGTGTAAGACATTATTATTAATTTCGGAAAAAAGTTTTTCTAACACCTACAACAAAAATTCACCTCAATTCAAATTAGGGAAAATAACAATGTCTGATTATTTTAATGCGTTGGATTATAGAGTTTTCAATCAATATGAAACATACACTAAAAGCAGATTTATACTAAAAAAACAATGGTTGATCGGTTAAAGCACAGTTCGGGGAGCGTACATAATATGAACAGATTATGTTCATTAACCCATTATCCAATTTTGTTGAGCCGAAACACATTGTTATTTTTTAACACGCTATAATTACGTTCTACCATGTACATGCCAATTTAATCAATAAACTTACTTCATGAAAAAATCATCGATGTACGTGTTATTTTTAATTAAGTTTGAGGGTTTTCATATGAATATTTTTTATTCTTAATCTAGTATCTTGTCACCTTTGCACAGTTTATTTCAAAATAATTTGACGTTGCATTCCATACGTATGGTGGAAGAAAAGAAAATAAAATGTATACGTTGATAGTTGTATATAATATTTTACATCGATAGCAAATTTCAACGATTGTTTTCGGAAATCGTACCATCAAAAAGACAATAATATCTCAATCAAAATAGCATTATATTGATAATAAAATTGTTGAATGGAAATTTTTACGAAACTCTCTTCAAATAAATAAAAATATAAGTGATTGATGTACGTTTGGGAATTCGATGAAGTTGAAAGTTAGTCCATATGAAGGAAATACTCAAGAAAAAACAAATTATTTGATTTATTTTTACTGCATATTTTATTTAAGATAAAATCATTTCAAAATTATGTTTTATTGCCTTTGTGAATAATGTGAATTCATGGATATCTCAAGGATTTTTCTTATTTAGTAATTTTGATCATTTCAAACGGTAATGGTAACGGAATTTTTTAGTATAGTATAGTTTTTCACATGACTCTTGAAATATTAATTGTTGAAATTGTGCACAACTTCACATGTTTTGCCACTTATGGCCTGGGTTTTGCCTTTCAGCATCTTTCGGCATGCTATAACACGTATGTTATAGAGCTGACATACAGTAATAAGTTTGTATTACTTGTATACAAAACGAATTGCACAGTAAAAAGTTTCAATGTTTTAAATAAAAATTGAAATTCTATCAAGTAACATCACTCGAAATTGTAAACAAAAGTCAATATAGTATAAAAATCATAGATAAATTTAAATTCATAAAGCTCGCAAGCCTTTAGTGAACTTCAAGATAATTATGAAACATGGTTATAAGATGATGCTGTTGTTGTTTTCAAAATTTTTATAGGTATATATATTTATTTTATTGAATCGATTCCCTATGAAGTTTAACGTCACCATAGTCGATAAATTTTCAATTAAAATGCAAAAAGTTGCATTTATATTTTAGAAACAATAAGAAAGCTGAATATATGTTGTTATTAGGCCATAAGTATTGATAACAGAATGATAATAAACGATTGTCAAAGTAGAAATAATGTTAAATAACAATACAGATACGTAACTGAAACTTTTGCCTATTAACCATCTGATTTATTGTCTCAAATGTCGAAATGGCATGTTCCTATGTCTTAATATACATGTATAGGCGCTATTCTTTAATAACATTATCAACAAAATATAATTTTCGTCTATGACTTGAATTGTAGTCTTAATAATCTTCATATGTCTTTTACCACTAACAATACATTTTTTAACATTTAACTTAAAATTATATTCAGTATAGAATATCTTTAACGCGATATTATGTATTATAAATATTACTTCGTTATTTAATATTTGTATAATATATGCAGCTAATACCAAAACCAGTGAACTATATCAATTTATTAAAAGTTAGTGCAGAATCCACGTGCAAATTAAATATTCAAATCTTTCTAAGACTTTCTATAAAAACTTTATGCTGCTTGATTGTGTGAAAGTTGATTGTGGCTTAGACAGTGGCTATTTCTTTAATACCCTTTCTTTGTTATGTGATTATGAATATATATTCGTTTTTATCAAAGGAATTTAATTGTATTCCTGTCATGACATATTGTATACTGTGTTGTTACAATTTGTTTATAAACTTTTTTAGAATTGAATTGCTATCGACTTGTTATCGACGCAATCGTGTGTATTCCATAAGATAATGGTTGTCACATGTAAGCTTCTTAACCTTCTCCAAAAAAGCAGGAGAACACATTTCCTTCGCTATCTTTTTTTCAAATTACATTTTCTCAAAAGAAAGTATCGAATGAAATATGACCCGAATAAATTATCTTAGAAAAAGATGTCA
The DNA here is from genome assembly GCA_028555115.1 of Himalopsyche japonica. NCBI lineage: Eukaryota > Metazoa > Arthropoda > Insecta > Trichoptera > Rhyacophilidae > Himalopsyche > Himalopsyche japonica. The sequence continues at coordinate 307,183 of JAHFWJ010000215.1, read as the reverse complement.
AAAAAACGGAATGATTCAATATGGGTACAATACACATGAAAACCACCATACTCATTTTTTTCGCTATGATTTAATACGAATGTTGAATAAATATTATAGACTGAATGAGGAAATGTGATATTCTATAATCGGGAAAGATGGGGCATTTGGATGATAGAACTTTATCACCTAATCCGTAGAAGTTTTGTGAAAAATCATGAATAAAATACATAAATATAAATAAAAGCAATAAAAAAAACATGTGGTGCATTTGTGCATGTGCTGTATTGAGATAAAACAATGTCGGGTCCAAATCGCAGTGGTCAAAGTTATTGATTTTCGTGTTTGTATTCACGGGCTCGAACTGACTGGTCGATTCTGTTCTAAGGCGTGGGTAATAGTGATGTCTATAAATGCCTTTAAAATAAAAACAACACAATTTAATACCTGTCAAAGGTTCCACTGAGAATAAATTTAAAAAAATGATATTGTTTAAATAACATTTATGATAATAACCATACCAATAAACATAACAATTATAATATACATGTTTTAATATTCAAATACTACTTTATAATTATGAAGTTAAATTAAACATCCATTTAATCCTTAAGAAAGGCCAATGTTTTATTTAGTCGGCTACTGAATTAATGAGGTTCTATTTCATTTTTGAAATTAACATAGTATTATATATTATCTCATTGCTATACCCCTGACATTATATTACAATCCCTGTTTGAATTTAATATATTATTATTATGGTTTATTAAAATATAATAATATTATATATTCCCAGACAAACTTCAAATTGATATAACTCTTGAATCTGAAAAAAGATTTTGACACTGTTGTTTGAAAGTGTAATTGGTAAAAGATAACTCAAATTTTTGGTATGGATATCTATCTTAAAGTGCAAATTATATGTAAAATAATTATTTTGAAAATCTAATTTCATTTATATTTTTCAAATTTTTTATTCGGGAGCAATTATTTTAAAGTCATTAATCAAAAAAAGAAAAGGCAGTTTACGATTCTTTGAAACTTTTTCAAAACAACTTTGACGCTGCTGTGTGATGACGGGGAGCATGGAAAAAAGCTTTCATTGTTTCAAAACATCTTCAGAATTACATTATCAAGTCAAAACTTGATACTTTGAAGGGTAAATTGGCATCATTGAAATAAAATAATAGCGCAAAGTCGATGATCATTAATCACAGCGTCAGTGTTTATCGATGACTCGACTTGAGCTCGTCTGATGTCTTGAGTAAACAATTCATCAATACAAATTGAAAACTGGCAAAACTCCAACAATAATAAATAATGCATTCTGGATTTTTCATCATCCTTCTTTTCATAAAATTTGACGCAATTTTACTGCGAGACTCGTATTCAAAATACGTCTTTCTCAATTCAATCCAACATATTTTTCCGATATATCTATGAAAAATTGATACAAGCTGTGTTATGCAATAAGCATATCATACTATATTGCACTCGTATACGTTGTTTTGTATGATCTAGTTTATGTAAGTTTTATTTTTACCTTCTATAATCAAATTTATACAACCGTTTAAGAATTATTTATGGTCAATTATGTTAATTTAAACTAATTGATAAAAGCAATCAAATTATTAATATTTTAATTGATTCAATAAAACCTCTACAAATATCATTACAACTAGAACCTTTGCTTCTCGGCTTGCTTATTAATAACCGGCCATGGCAAGTTCAACGAAAAACGATTCGAGTTGGCTGAAGAGTCGGATTGCACTTGCAGACACAGCTATCAAGACGCTAATCACGTACTTTGGGAATGCTGCAAGATGAATGCCGAACGAGCATAGAGGTTTGCTACGGGCCGTCCTCAAACGGGTCCAATAGGCCACATTCGCAAGATCATACAGGGAACGAGATATTGTTGATTCGTCTTTAGATTCAACGCGGAGCATATTAAACTTTTCCACCACGGTAAATTTTTAGTACACATATACACCGGATACTAAACATCACGTAAGCTAAATACTAATACAATGCGTTTTTGTTCTTCCTCAAATCATTCATTTTTCAAATTGCTTGAGAGAAAATTATTGTTTTTTCCAAATCGTAGCATTTAAGCTCGTTTCGCTCTACAGTGTTTGAATATTTGAAGGTCTCAGAAGCAAATCTAGACTAACAATAAATTTATTAAAAAAAATCTTATTGTTTTTGTTTTTTTTTGTTTTATAATCAATCATATTGTTGTAAAAACCTTTCTCCAAGTTTGATAAATGAATATTTGACTGTCAATAATTTAATCCAAACGTTTCTTATGAAAAAAAAAGGTTTTCATCATAAAATATAAATTTTAATGAATTGGGCAGAAATAATTTTTGCTTTATTTGATTTGCAAAATTAACAAACATTTTCTAAATTTCTTAGCGTTATTTTCGTATCGATTGTGATCGGTTTGAATACTTTGCTAAATAAAGCCTATAATAATTCAAATACTCTCCATAGGGAATGTAGATTTTATGGTTAACGATTACCGATTACCCAACTTGAAGTACCAGAGCTTAATAAACTAACATTATAATGCTTTGAAATGCTAGTAACGAACACTGAGCTATATCAAATGGCAAATTTAGATTAACTTTCAAAAAATTTGGCAAAATCTATATTTTTATTAAATTTCTTCTCCTAGTTTGTCAATTCTGACTTACTAAAACTAACAATGTATTTTTATTTCCTTCGGTCACTTGGGAAACAACATTTAATGTAACGGCGAAATCGAAAATGTCTTATAACAGATTATTATATTTTCAAGCTTATGGAATTCCGTGCCTTTACCATGGTTAAGCGTAGAATGTTAGAAACACGAAATGCAGCATGATTTATTTTTTACAAGGATACAAATGTTTTTACTGTTTTCATAAATTTGAAAAATTGTAATTTTAATAAATTCAAATGTTTATAAAATTATAATTTGAGTTTTAATAAAACATAAGTAAACCATTTTATATTCTATTTTGTGCAGTTAAATTTAATTGTTGACGGTAGCTATACAATTATGCACAACTATACTGTTATACTAAAAAAGTTTCTATATAGATAACATCGAACTCCTACTGATTAAAGACCACTTTAGGCAATCTACTCTTCACGAAAATTCGACGACAATAATTTCAGCGAATATTCACAAAACCATTCTACCTAATTGAATTGAATAATATCTAAAATGCAAGTTTTCCGATTGCCTTCGGTCATTTATGTTCTTGATTAAATAATTAAAAACAAAGTTTTCGCATCTGAATAAAATTATTTATTAAGCTTAATCGACGATAAAATACGAAATGGTATTGATTTTTCAGTTTGCTCAAAATAAACGTATATATTTTAATTACCGCGTAATAATCTGTTAATGATTAAATAATTGGCCAGCTGGCGAACAATATTAACTTTTTATAATTTCAAAAAAAGTGTTTACTTGTACAATATGTAAATTCTTTACAGCGAAATAGCTTTTCGAGAATAGATTTTAAATTGAAATTCATTAACTTCATTAACTTCAAGGGTGTTCATTAAACTTTGTAGGTAGCAGCCAGTGTTTGTTTTTTTAGGAAACGATTTTTCTGTTGGTATAACTAATAACATGTTATTATTGCCCATCGGCCTAACATGGTAAAAAAATCGGATTATTGGACTTGAGGGTTGCAGTATTTGTACCATCGATACCGGGACTACGGGTATCAAAACACCCATTGTACATTAATTGAAAATCTTAATATTTTAAATTACACAACCTCGACATCTGAAAATTACTTTCCTTTTCCTTACTTATTATATATATACATGCTTTAATTTTTGTATGCATTTGTGTGTGTGTATGAGAAAAGTGTGCGGGGATATACAAATGCCAATTGTATCCACGTGAACCGGATTCACCGTGGATTGCTCGGCTCCGCAGCAAATTATATATTTGTGCATTTTCACGCGTTTTGTCACTCACTTGGATTTTGCCTTTAGGTATCTTCAGGCATCCAGCTATGTTGCGTTTGTGTGATAGAATGCCTGAAGATTTCGAAAGATGAAATCCTGGTTATCAATGACAAAGCATGTGGAATCTTACAAAGTGTTATAAGTTCAAATTTGATGTTGAAATTCCATCTAGTACCTTCAGTCGATATTATAAATTGATGAAGGAAGTTTTGTTAGCTAATCAGTAGTTTAATCTACTGTTAAAACGTATAATTGAATATTTTTTAGGCATTATCGGACAAAATGTTTGAACAAACTTCAGCAGATTATCTTCAAAGCAATAAAGACAGAGTGACCTAAACATTTAAAGCCGATGCTGATGAAATGCTGATGTAACAAATTTTTAAATATTTATCAATATAAAAAGAAAATTTTCATTTAATCATGCTTAAGTCGTTTTTTCTATCAATCCACTCCAATATTGCTTCCGGTTAATTTTATAAGAAGAGCCTTCAATTACAATGATTCTTAGTGAGAAGTTAGTTATAACGTGGATTTGCTCTTAAGCACTTAATGTGCATTATGTTGCATAATAATGGCCGATTAACTGTAAAATATCACATAACATATGTTTTACATGAGAATATTACGACGAGAACATCATTTCTCAATAATACGTAACACCGTGATAAATGTTCATGTATAAACTGAAAAATGTAAGCAAATTCGTTTGCCAACAAAAAATGACAGATCCTTTCGCAGAAATTGGCAATTCAAACGCAGACAAAAAAGCTTGCAAGAAACATATCACATGATAACTTTTTGTCATAGTTAATGCGCAATTATATGCATATAAGTGAGAGTACATTTCTATTTTAATTTTGTGACTATAAAGTATTTTGAACAAGTAAAATATAATTTGAAATTTCTTAAGTATGCCTCATTGATTACGTAGAAGAGATTATTTGTTGTAAAATACGATTAAAATTGGTTTCAATATAGAGCAATATAAAAGGTTAATTGAAAACGCGCGAAAAATAAACGAGAGAAAATGGAATATCAATATTGTCTTTCTTTTATTATGTGCGGGATGAATTTATATTTTGCTTCCATTATTTTATAAAAAAAAAATTTACCTATAATTAAAAGTTTAAATGTAAAACTTAAATACTTTGGCATTTTTACCCTTTGGTATTGAAACGGAAAAAGAGTTTAAAATCTATAAACTATTGTATTTTGGGGTCTGGCAATGAATTACTTTTTCATAATCTATGTAATTTATCTTATCGACTAAGGGTGATTGATGGAATTTCAAATGTTTGAAACATGAACAATTCGAAAAGTTTGTTATCTATGAACTATCTATTCCCTTTTAAGTCTTTTCAGACATTCTATTTAACCCAGTTAAAACTAGAGATAAATACATATTTGTGAAATAATTTTAGTGATAACTAATTCGATTTTTTGAATTTGAAAAAGAGATTTTCACTGAAATCAATTAACATCAAAATTCTATTGAACAATTTAATATTTGAAAAACATAATTATATTAAATGGGTGGGTTATTGTGGAATTAAATATCAGATGGCTTGTAAGAACTACCGTTTTTAGATTATAGAATTTATAACAAGTTAGGGGTATTTAAGGGAAGAATTAAGAAACACTCACTAGTCCTTTAAGATGGGCAGTGAGCTTAATTGATCTCTTTTTATATATAAAATTTACTGCTCAAAATATGTGGAATTTTGTTTAGTTTGAAGAAATTTTACGTTTTATTAATATAAATGAATTGATAATTAAAAAAATATTATATTAAAGCCTTTGTGTCTGTTAGTAATGGTAATATTATAATAGTATTTGCTTTCAATTGGCAAGCATTGTAAACAATAAACTGAATACGTATCAATGAAATGATAGACGTATCTAAATCATCATTTATTAGTTAACTGTCAAAGGGGCTTCAAGGATTATTTATCAGTCCTATTTGAACAACGTTTTGCAGTTTCGTCGATTTGAATATGTCAAATTTCGTCCAACATAAAATGAACTGTTTTGATTCCAATGAAAATATTCATAAATATCAATCAAATAAAATAAGCTATTAAATTGGTGACTATCGTATATTAGATAATTACAATTAATTTGATAAGTTTAAGTAATTATCAGTATAAAGTAAAGTTGGTTAAGTTCTCAATAGATAAATATTCATAACATCTAATTTACTTTCCAACATAAGCTAACCGTAGCAGATGGCATTTTATACAAGCTTTCTTATATGAAATTGAGATAGGCGTAATACTTTTTAGAAACTTTAAAAGTATATCGATCAAAAAATAAGTAAATATACTTCCAAAATACTGCTAAAATTGGTATAACCGTTTATGGTAGAAAGAAATGATTTCTTCAAATTTTGTACAATTTCACATGTTTTGTCACTAACAGTCCGGGTTTCTCCTTTGGCGGTAACGTTGCAGATGTTATTTTAACTTCTATTTAACATATTTCCTATTTTTTAGTATAAAATATTATATTTTATGATATTGACAGATGATACATGATGGAAATTTAATATCAATCATTTAAACTATATTAAACTCAAAAAGATTTTTTTCCACAACCCGGGTTTCGCCTGTCGGAATTGTTAGGTTTTATATCACACAGATGCAATATAATTGACGTTCATCAGTCAATAAAATCTGTTCGATTGCGCCGTGGTGTTGTGTATGACAATAGTAATTATAATTCATCAAGTAGTCTCAGTCGAAATCGTAAGTAATGATCTAATTTATATTTGAAATCATGAATAGAATTGAAAAAGATATTTGTTAAAATATTTTACATAATAGCAGTGTAAATTGATCGAGTATTAAAGTCGCAACGGTGTAAAATTCAATGCGTGGCATTAAGTTCAGTCAGTTTTATCGACTGTCATTACCCTGTACAAAAAAGTCTCAAACTCAGATTCATTTTACGAGATAAGCCTACGATATATTTATCCGATGTAGGTTGTATAAAAAGCTCGTAGTGAGTAAGCCCTTTAACCCCGTTTAACACTAATATTATAGTAACGTTATGTATCAAAACGATTTTCAGAAATATTATTTTCTGATTCGTGGCAATTTGAGTCTCTGAATGAAATTTCATTGAATAATTCTTATTGAGTAAAATTCGTTTTGTAAAAAGAATGATTAGGATCGTTTCATTTTTTGCTGTACATGTAGACACTAAGTGTCGTGCACTTACAAAGATATATTGCACAATTACTGGCTCTGATCTCTGATGCTTTTAAATTAATAGTCTACATTTTCTTTCAATATCTATTCTTATAAGCTTTCTTTAGAAACACGATATTGAGTTATTGGATAGCACTTAATTTTGGTAGATTAATTTCTGTTGATTTACTTCCATATGCTTTAAGTTCGCAGCGAAAATAGCCTGGAAAATCTTAATTAATAATTCAAAACTTAATAAAACGAAATATTTATCATTCTATTAAATTTGACTACTATTAAAACGTCATATATTAATACATTATCTTCCATCAAGTTTTTCAGTGCATGTTATTTTGTTCATTAAAATGTCCCACTCCTTACTTCTCCTAATGAGTTCTTTATGATTGTTCAGAGCTTTTAATAGATTTCAGATTTACCTTAAATATGTTTGAAAATCATTAATAAGTGAGTGTAAACATTTTACATTGTTTTTTTTAAATTCTATGATTTCCTGTAAATTTTTCTTTAGTTATTGAACCCATGGTTTTGTATACCTTTGACTTAAAATTATTCGATAATGCTCGCGATGAGCGAAACCGGTCCTGATCAAAAAATATATTGTGGAAATAAGTGCTAAAAATGTGTTTTTATTATTTTAAATATGCCTTTTCATAAACAATTGACAGTTAACACCGTAAAAGTGATTAACGAGTTTTGATAACCATGACTGTTTATCACTTATATATAACGCTTTTTCACCAATAAGTGACAGTTAAAACACGAAAAATGACAAATAAACTGGGTACGACTAGTCATAATTACTTAAAAAAAGAAAAATCATGAAATTCATTATTAAAAAAATATCCATAATTTACGGTGAATTCCTCAAAAGTTACTTCAAAAGCTCTTAAGACTGATCAAGAAAAAGTTTACGTCGAAGATGTTTCATTTGCTAAGCTGTGGATGTTTTCTTTTCTCATTTGTTTGAATTTCTCATTGCGGTATGCAGTTAAAAGTTTAATATAATATATTTGACACGAAACTTCCTTAAGTTTGGTCGATACTAACACTTATAAATTAATCTTTAAAATATTCATAATTGAATATGAATTATAAACTTCATACATAAATTAAAAATGTATATTCCAAACTCTGTTCGCCATCACGTGAAAGTTATAAAAGTGATTTCGAGTATAAAAATACTTTTCATTTCAAACGTCCTGTGGAAGTATTCTGTGGACGTCATAGAAATAAAATTTCATTACAGGTTCCATATAAATAATTTTAGCCACCTCGCGGCGGTGGTGATAAATACGCATTGTTCAAATATTTAATCCAAGGAATGCGAACGAGAAAAGATGAGAAGGCAAAACGCTCGAACTTGAAGGGAACCGATCGACTGGAAATTCCCATCCATCTCCCTTTGAGGTCTTTCAGAGTATTTCGATGAAAGGGTGTGTTCGCAAAAACACAAAAAAGATGCTTACACTTATCGCAGAAAAGATTGCGTATTGTAATGGTAACATTGAACATATTAAAATAATTTATGATATCGAATGAAAGTGCTTTATGGGATTTCAATATCAAAGTTTCAACACTCCAAATTTGAATAAATCAATGTTCTTTCTATATTTAAATAATAAAAAATAATTTTGAGTAATATTTCTAGAGTTTTAAATTATTCAAATCAGGACTAGTTTTGTTCATCGTGAGCATTATAAACTAATGCAATACACACGGTGAAAAAAATAGCAATGTATTTGAGTTCTACAGTTTTTTTTTAGATATAGTTGATAGCTGTTTCGGCTCACGCCATCGCCAGAACTACTAATGCAATACAAATTATAACAAAGAATTTACATAAACTTTTGAGTTGATTATTACCAGATATACAAAAATAATTGTTCATGTATATAATTTATTATATCGACTTAAAGTGCTTGATGGAATTTCAACATCGAATTTGAATTGTTACAACTTTGTAATACTCCACATGTTTTGTCACTAACGACCCGGGTTCTGTTGCATCCGTGTGATAGAATGCCTGAAGATGCCGAAAGGCAAAACCCGGCTCGTTAGTGACAAAACGTGTGGAATCGTACAAAGTGGTAACAATTCAAATTTAATTGTTCAAGAACTATATTAAATTATCGTTGTTTGTTACCACATTCCATGCTATTTACAATTTGAGAATAATTGTCGCAATTTATAATCAGTTGAAGAGACGTTCTGCCATTTTCTAAAATTTTCTTTTATTTTTTTCATGTCAAAAACAAAAAATTGTATCGGTGTATTTCAAAATAATGAAATCACGCTTTCTTCATGGAAGAAAAAAGAATATACTTGTTTTGGTGACGTAGCCTATATTGTTATGCCTCGCTTGTTACACCTAAATGGTGTAAATACCCTTGAATTAAAAATAACATCATTATTTGACATTAACATTTATTTCATTTTAATTATTTTAAGTTATTTTCACGCTTTTAAATAACCTTATAATTAGTTTTTTTTTATAATAGTTTTAGCAAATAAATACATTCTTAAATTTTACTTTCTTAAATGTGACTTTGGGGTGGAAAGGCATTATATTAAAATAAATAAAACACAATTTAATTTTCACCACTATTTCCAAAACTTCATAAGATAATACTCACAATAAGCAAAAGTAGTCCCGATAATTAATATATTAAAAAATCCGGAAATAATACAAAAATAAATACATATATTATATTTTTATGAATTTTTTAGACACATTTTTTAGTGTAATTTATTATATCGACTAGAGGTGATTGATGGAATTCAATATCAAAGTTTCTACAATTCACATTTCTTTAATTTTAAAATAGAATAAGATTGTCTTTAGTAATATAAAATCTGTTTGTTCACTTCCTTTTATATGTTAGGCATGGAATTTTGACAAGAGGAACAAATCCGTAACGAACAATTTTTATACTAGTAAAAAAACGATTAAATTTTAAATAAATTGTATCATAGTTCATTGACAAACACGTATTGATCAATTAAAATTTCCAACAAAATGGGCTTGGTTCTGCTTATTAACTTTTGTTTTTTTGTATGCTATAACTACAAAAGAAAAAATCAATCTGAAAATCTTATTTATATTGTATATAGTATTACAAATCAGACACGTTTCAAAGCCCAATGATTGATAATACTTGTATACATACATAGTACCTTTGCTCTGAATAATACTTGTTCATAGACCTAAGGCGATTTCCTGCGATGTTCTTTCTTTGTGGAGAAATTCCGCCAAGAGCCTTTGTGAAAAGAATATACGGGGAAAAAAAGTAAGTCAGACACAAAACAAATTCCACCGTTGAGGTTGACAGTCTACCAGTCAGTTAACCACAACTTTTGGCCGTTTCTTAACTTCTTCATGGGGTGACGTAGCCATCATTTTCGAGAAATTTTTATAACTTTAAAGATAAACGAACAAAAACGCTAGGTTTTTGCCATTTATCAAAGCTTCATGGCATGTTTGTGATAAAGAATTATTCTCTTTTTAATTTAATTACTTTAAAAAAATATGTTATTTTTTTGGTTTGCCAGTTAAGAGCTTTGAAAGCTTTATGAATTATGACTTCCTTCCTGAAAAAAAAATAGGATGCTGTTATGAAAATGTCTATATTAAAAATTGACAAAAGCGAAAGAAACACTAGTACACGACTGTGTTTACTTCATAAAATATTTTAAATTGAATTTTGAAGGAGATTCTAAATTGACGTAAAACCCTCGAGAAGGGTTAGATAAGGAAAAATATATTTCATATAATGATTATCTGATATTTGAAAAAAATGAAGATTTTTATCGTTTTTGGACGTGAGATCAAAATAATCCAATAATTTCAATATTCTAACACGTTCTTGCCGATAATATCGATGTGGTTGGAAAATTTCAATAGACCTTTGATTAATTTAAGCACAACTAAATGGATTGTTGAATTTTTTACGATTCCACATGCCTTGTTACTAACTAAGCGAGTTTCTCCTTTCGGTATCTTCAGACATTCTATCGCATAGATCAACAGAACTGACCTGACCTGATTGAACTGATGTATTCGTGTGATCGAATTCCTTAAGATTCCGAAAGGTGAAACCCGGGTCGTTGATGATAAAGCATGTGGAGCCGTACAAAGATCACCTTCAATCTATATGATAAATTAAAAAAAAAACAAAATGTTGAGATACTTTTGAATCACAAAGTGATTAAAATTACAAATAAACGATCAAAAATATTCAAAAACAGTCCAGAGAGATAAGTAGGTTATGAGGTCGACTGGTTAATTGTTACTCCATGTTGAATTTAATCAGATATTTAAAAAAATCGTATAACCATTATCATTGCAAGATAAATCAAAAAATCTATTTTATATAGGCTTTGAATTAATAAAGCACATCCTTTTCGGTAAAACCTAACGTTATTAAGCTTGAAATCTTTGACATAGCAACCGTAGCTTAAAACATCAAAAGAAATTGTGTTGGATTTTTTACCGGCCCTCTTCAATTAAAATCATATTAAAAACAAGTCTTCAAAGATTCAGATGACTAGATAAAAATGAAAATGACACAATTTAAGCCAGGCCACCTGATTTCTTCCAAAACCAATAAATCATACTTAACCTGACTGAGAGATATCATCGCCTCTCCAATATAAAAGGTCGATTGGTGATTATACAGTACACCCTTTTGGAGAGGGCACTGTGGGCGGATGTTGGGAGGCTTCTGAGGAAAGCGGAAGCTAAGGTGGGGACAGCGATTCCTCCCAGAATCGAAAAGGGACTGTCTCAGCCTTCTTTTCAATTGAACTTCCAATAATTTTGTCTCCGCTTTTTGCGAAGACAATACGTTTAAGAATGCCTTTGGGTGTTCTGAAAGTTTAGTTTAAGTTTCAAAGAAATATGTGTTAGAGGACATAAATAGATGTGTGGGAAAAAAGAAATAATGAAATGAACCTATTTTTGGGAAACCTTTTATCACCAAAAAGTGGCGTAGAGCCAAATGTAAGAACATATATACCATAATATAAAATAATATTACATATAATAAAAAATTAAAACAAAGGTATTTTGACACGGTGAAAAAAATAGCAATGTATTTTAGTTCTACAGAATTATTTTTAAAAATATAATTGATAGCTATTTCGGTTCACGCCATCATCAGAACTAGGTAGAACTGAATAGTTCTGACGATGGCGTGAGCCGAAATAGCTATCAATTAAATTTAAAAAAATGATTTTGTAGTACTAAAATATAATACATTGCTATTTTTTTCACCGTGTTATAATGGAGTTCTTCCGATTGAATTGATCCAAACAATAAAGGTATTTTGTATAATTTATGATATCGACTGAAGGTGCTTGATAGAATTTCAGTATCAAATTTGAATTGTCACAACTTTGTACGATTCCACATGTTCTGTCACTAGCGACCCGGCCTTTTGGCATCTTCAGGCATTCTATCACACGGATGCAATAGAACTGACAAAGTCGATCAGCTCTGGTTCGGTCAGTCAGTTCGGATAAGTTCGATCAGTTCTGTTGCATCCGTGTGATAGAATGTTTGAAGGTGCTGAAAGGCGAAACCCGGGTCGTTAGTGACAAACTATGTGGATACTGTGTACTATCGTACAAAGTTGTAACAATTCAAAGGTATTTTGGGAAAATTTTAGGCTGATGATTATCATGTATATAAATCAAATTGTTCAAAAACTAAGCAAATATTAAGTCATAATGCAAAACTGTATCTGAATGAAGTAAAATAATTAAAAATAACATTTAAACGGTTCCTAAAAATAATATAATGAAAACAAAATTTTAGTACACTTAATCATCAGGACAGTTTTCACTAATGACGAGATCACACAATAGAAATTCAATTAAAATAAATTATTTAAGATATAACGTGTTAACAATCTCTTATTAATATTGTTCAAACACAATGAAGACATACCAATAATATATTAAGAGTTAAGAACAATCATAAAAGACTCATAAGGTAGAAAAATTAAGGTGAAATTTTCAATAATCAGTTGATGAGCGAAACCGGTTCTGATCATAAAATGTATTGTAGAAATACTACTCAAATGTAGTTTTATTATTAAAAATATCATGTCTTTCCTTCGGTAAAAGACAGTTAACACCTTAAAAGTAAGTATTTAAAAAATAAAACAAACAAAAAGTCTATTAAAAGTTAAGATATATATATATAATATATATAGAACATACATTAGTAGGGTTTGGAATTTTCTTACAGATTAAGTAAGTATTCTGTGCTTTAATGAAACAGATGTTAAGTATTTTTTTTACATTTATTTTGGTGGTAAGGGGTAATTAACGATTTATAAATCTGTTAAAAAAGTTAATTATTTTAATAAAGATTTTTTTTCTACGGAAAGATTAGAATAAATTCAACTGGATAAACCTTCCTCACTTTCAGACGGAGTTCATTCGTGAACTGAAACGTGGCTCCCCAACGTCACTCGATAACGCCTTGGCATTATTTTGGGTTCCGAAATACGTGATCTGGACTGGTTTTTGAGTATAGAAGTTTGTTCGCTGCCAATACTGATAAGCTCTAACAGGAATTTAAAAGAGAAACTTTTAATAGACAAAATTAAACATTGAAATATTGACTAAGTCAAAAAAACGTAGGCGAATTTCTTAATATGAAATAAACAGTGGGAAACCATCGGCATGGAAAGACTTGTGCTAATTTATGAATTAAGGTTTTGTTTTGAATATTAGTTATGAAAATAAATGAGTCTTATATTACACGGTGAAAAAATAGCAATGTATTACATACAATATTATAACAATACATTGCTATTTTTTCACCGTGTTATAATGGAGTTCTACCAAGTGAATGCCAATGCAATCAATAGAGTCTTATATTATTTTTGAATAAAAATTTGAATAGATATTATCAGTATCAGAAGATTAAGCAAAAACACATAACCGTTCAGTATCGGAAAACCACTCATCTAACGTAGATGAATGTGTTAAATTGATGTATCAAGACACGGGAGATCATAGAGTATTTTGCAAAGAGTTTTTATGGAAATAAACAGAGGACAATTAAATTCAATGCTTATATTTAGCGATCAAATAACCGTTCTTTAATTTAAAATAAGCATACTTATTGATTGAATTAGCATTTAATTCGTAGAAGTCGATTATAACACGGTGAAAAAATAAGCAGTTTACTAGTGTATTTTGTGACCATCGTACCGTATCAATATTTGGATATGTTTATAGTCTTAGTAAAAGAAAAATTAAGCGTGGCTGATTATTTTTGAATTGTTATTAAATATATGTATTTTTCGATAAGGCATTAACAGGAAAGTCCCTAAAAGTCATATAAGATATAAGGTATTAATTTTTTTTTGATAATGATAAAAATATAAATCAGCTTATATACGTGCATTGTATAAATTCAATTTTGCATGCATATGAAACTATTATATTTTTATTTACATATTTAAACATGAAACAAAGTTTTGTCAGTAATTTTCGGGATATTGTTTCTGATTCTAACATTCATCCGACTTTTCTAAAAATGAAGTCATAAAAAGTTGTTCTTCTAAATCGCATTTGAGTCATCAAAAAGTCTCTTCTTAATGGCAGGCCATTTTGAATTTCGTGTAAAACTTTGGTTTAATATTCATTACCTTTAAAACGCGTAAAAATGTTAATTTAACAAAGTTAACGATTCTATTTTCCAACCTTGGTACATTTTATGATGGCGTTATCAATATATGATTAAAATACTAAAATCGGCCATTTGGTGTTAATTGCAGTACAGAAGGAAATAAATAACATGGTCGTAAAATCGGTTTAAGAGATTAAAATTTATTTTATAATATCAGCACTTTTGAAACCAACTTTGCTCATTATTTGTCAATCATTTTTAATGGAAGTTGATTAAAGTCAACAACCCTCATTACAAACTCATATAGATTGTAAGAATATGAGATTATTTTCTCATATCAGACATGAATATTACATCCAATCTTATTTTTTCGCTATGCATTGGTTCCAGAAAGCGATTTATAAGAAGTCACATAATTTTTTTTTATTCTTGTAAAATTAGTTGAATTGGTTCTAAATATCGAGTTAAAATATACGAAAAACCAGCGATTTTCAATTGGAAGTATCTTGTTAGGTAAAAACGACAGGTGTATCTCCAGTTTTCCTACAATTGGGAGTATCTATAGGGTTCGTTGTGGCTTTTTAGTCGCCAGAAAATCAATCGCTATATAGTAAATATAAAAAGACCGATAAAATGCCATTTTTGCCACTGTTAACGTAAGCGGTACAATGAGAGATTGGACCGATTTGCGTAGCTCTTCTCTTTCTAGATGCAGTAAATGATACTTCCATTAGATGTGATGTGCATTCTGTTTTAAAGCACTAAATTTAAACTTTAGTTTATTTCTTTGTTTCAAATAAAAGGTCGCTGTCCAAAAAAGAATTGCGCAGTTTTTCTTCGAAATTTCCAACAATATTTTGACAATTTGTTATAAAATATCAACGTAAGAATATATTTTATCACGAAAATTTCAAAGGAATTGGCATTGATCTTTTAATGTTCAACTGTCTCAGACTATTAAATTGTCGTATAGCAAATGAGACGTCTCCATTAAAAGTAAACAAACTTTAAGTACACCGGAAGCCGGTTTTCGTCGCTTCATCGTTCATGCCAAAATACTCAGCGAGAAATTCCTCCAGAAGTTCTATCTAAACTTTCAGCACACACTAAAAGAAAGGTAAACGAAGCACCGTCTCAGCGTAAACATTTTAATGTTAATATTAAATCTTAACTTTCGTTCCCATTAAATTAGTTAATCAACTAGATAATTACATACGTCAGAAAATTAAATTAAGTTATTATATTTACATATAAGAATGTTTTCATCAATATTATTGTGTTTTCTTAATTCATTCACAAATAAATTCAATGTTAATAATCGATCATGAATATGATTCATTAAGAATTTTAGTACCAATAAGTATATATTGTAAAATAATTAAAGTGTTGAAGATTTAACGGAACATTCATGCTTTAGATAATTAAAATATATATTTTTAGAACTACAATATTTTCACAATATATCAGGAGCATTTTCAACTCATGCTCGCGATGAGCGAAACTTTTGTTGATCATAAATAAATTGCAGAAATAGTACTATAAAAATGTATTTTTGTGATCAAAAATATAGCGACTTTCCACCAAAAAGTGACAATTACCACTCTAAAAAGAACATTCATGAGTAAAGGCTGCATACGAATTGATGCCATAGTTTCGGAATAAGTTAATATATTTAAATATTGTCATAAAGTAGAACATTAGGATAACCAAAGACGACATGAAAATAATTGTCTTTTTTCAGAAACAATACTACAGTACACTTTCACTTTCAAGTATTTAGTAAGAGCTTTGCTGAGATAACTATTACAAATAATATCTCGTTCCCAGTATGATGTTCCAAATTTATCAAATGTCTCATGGTTGGCCTTGGTTGATATCAAGTCAGGGTGGTCAATTGAGCCCGTATGAGGACGCACCACCATTTACTACGGTTTCAGAACCGTTTTACAATATGTATTTCGCAGCGTAACAACGTTATGCGTGTTTAAAATTTTGCCAGGAATGTCCAAAGGAAATTTCTCAAGACTTGTATACACTGAAGTACACAGAAAATTTAAATAATAATCAACAAAGTAACACGGTGAAAAAATAGAAATGTATATTAGCTCTAAAAAAATTTATAAGATATAGTTGATAGCTATTTCGGCTCACGCCATCGTCAGAACTATCTGGTGATGACGTAAATCTATAAAACATTGCTATTTTTTCACCGTGTTATAATGGAGTTCTACCAAGTAAATGCCAATTCAATCAATCAATTAGACAATTTTATATTTTAAAATGGGAGCCTTGTAAGGATTAAGTTTCTTTTGTAATATTTTAAAGATGTAACCAAGTCAGTGTGACCAACGTAGTTGACAGATTAGATTGATAGTTATATTGCCTAAAGCAATTTGTCCCGTTCGTTGTCCATGACCTTATGTTATTTGAATTTTTATTTTGGAAACTTTTGATGACGTGATTCTACCACTAGGCTACGGTGTAAAAAGTAGTTAATAAAAATGTAACTAGTAAAGAAAAAATGTAGAAAAGTAAAAAAAAAGATCGTGTGAGAACATTTCAAAGACTGTAATTATCAGCAAGAAATTTGTTAAATAAACCATTCGAGATTAACAATTTAGTACGCTACTAGGCGAAATCTTACATGTATGATGCTCGAAAGTTTACAAACAGAAAAAGGCGTGGACAAAAGTGATTGATGAGGATATTTCCGGAAGGGTGACTAGTGACTAGTTACCCCAGAAGGAAAGTCAACAAGAGGAAGAAGATTCATTATTAGAGGCAGGTGAAAATATCAACGACATACATTATTGCTACTCAGTGGAATTACCTGCCCCCTGAAAGGTTCGCAAGTGGCTTACCTATAAAGAGACAATAATTCATGGCCCCCTTTTTGGTCGAGAGCTTTTATCTGAGAACTTTCTTTTGATTTTGTGGAAATAATGTAACGGAAAAACTCTGGAAACCTTAATATTTCGTTTCATTTATACATAATTAGTTTTTGATTCGATAAGTACAATTGAGTTCACTACAATTATTATACAATTAATTTTGAATTACATACATGTATTCTGTAATTTTATTGCTTATTAGTAAGTCTCATGGTCGAGTGGTAATAATCCAAACTATTGTTACTTAATGGTGTTGTATGTGAGTATTTTATATAATATATTGAGAGAGATAATGTTAAGATAATACATTTTATTGATTGAATTAGCATTTACTTGTTAGAACGTCATTATAACACGGTCAAAAAGTCAAAATGTATTTTTGGTATCACAGCAATTACAAGGTATACCGATTAGTGAACAAATAAAAACGTTTACAATATTACACCATTTGTGTTAAATAAAAACCTCAATACGTTGTTTTCAAGCCAGATTTTCTAATCATCCATCATTATTTTTTAGATAGCATAGATAACTCCATTATATCACGGTGGAAAAACAGCAATGTATTTTAGTTCTAAAAAATTTTAAATGTATATATACTAACTGAACTATGTTTAAATGCACGTTTACTTCACTACACGTAGCGGTGCAGAAAGATTTCACAATTAATCTTCGCTTTTGTTCAAAAATTCTAGTTTCATATTGTGATAACAAAATATTGAATGTGGCAAATGGGTTTTATGTATTTCTCTGAGTGAGATTTGATTTGGATTTTTTTGCGTAGGAAACGAAAACTAATATTGTGCTAAGTTGATTTATTTAAAAAAATTACTGACCTTCCCTAATAATCTAAGAAGTAGTGATGTATTTATATTTATTTGGTCATTGAAAATGATGTATTACTGATGTCTTTTAATTCCTAAGGTCTTAACTTGTTAAAAAACTTAAACAATTATAACTTTTGAGCCGTTTGTTTAATTTATGATTTTTCAGAAAATTATGTGTCAAGCCCAAAACAGCTCCTGCATAATAATACTTGCATACTTGCAACATCTCTACAATCACCACTCAGCTAATTAGCAATGGAGTGTATAAATTGGCGAATAATCGCCATCGTTGGAATCATCGGAATCATCGGAATCGTTGATATAAATCAACACAATAATTGATTGTTATTAATTGCGTAGCTCAATTTTTCGTATTTGAGATACAATTCGTTTTACAAATTTATTGATCGAATTGGCATTCACTTGGTAGAACTCCATTATAACACGGTGAAAAAATAGCAATGTATTTTAGTTCTACAAAATTATTTTTAACAAATATAGTTGATAGCTATTTCGGCTCACGCCATCGTCAGAAATATGCTTAAACTAACATTTGCTTATCTATATATAACAAACAATGCAAACATTTAGTATACTATACTGTATATTTAACATACTATAAACTCAAACTCAGCCCCTAAATGTTTGCATCTTTGTAGTAAGGGTCGGAGAATGACGGCTTTAGAACAGCTAGAAATCAATAGACACCAATTATCACAAAGGATTCTTAACGACCAAACTAACATAATAGCATCGCCACTTGTCATGCCGTTGCACAAAGGGGTGGTCTGATTTACTTCCAGAAGGATCACTTCCGTCCCACATATAATCTTATTGTCATAGACACCTATTGTTTCATTTAGAATTTTGAAAATTTAGTGTCATTGTGTTAAAGTAACAAGCTAGGCCGTTGGAACAGGAGAGAGGATGTGTTGTGTACCTTTTCTGCACAGCTATATATAGATAAGCAAATGTTAGTTTAAGCATAGTTCTGACGATGGCGTGAGCCGAAATAGCTATCAACTATATTTGTTAAAAATAATTTTGTAGAACTAAAATACTTTGCTATTTTGTCATCGTTTTACAAAGTTATTTATAAATAAATATGTATAGCTAAAGTCTATTTGTTGATAAATTAATATTTATAGCAAAGAATATTTAGAAAAACTGTATTTGAACTATGTGACTAAAAACGGAAATATTAAAAGAAAATATTTCGATGGCTCGAAATAAAATTGGAAAAATCGGCAAACTCTTTTATTAAAAATGTCATTAATATGAAATATAGCTACAAAAATGGCACGAGGGTATTTAATATCGATGAATCATGGGTTTTCTTTTCATTTTTCCCGTTCATTTTACAATTTTCCTTCACGTGCTTCAGAATATTCTTTTTGAATTCAGTTGTTACTTGATTGTACAATAATATAAATACGTCTGAAACCTTGATATTTATATTTAGTTTATTAGTTATTATTTGTAGTAGTATTTTTAGTCAATTTACAATATATTTTTTAATTGGAGATTTATTATAAATATACAATCCATGTACCGTCAATGGACTTATCCAGCTAACTTTATTTTGAGAATACTTACTTGTAATAGCTTGAAAACTCAAAGAGAAATGTTCTCGCCACATATTTCTTTCGACCAACACGAAGCAAAAATGAGAGTTCTGCTATCCTTAATAATGTCAAATTGTCCCAGATATTTCTTTGAGAAGTCGTGGACATTGTTGTTTTGCCAGTAGTCATGCATTGCCAATAGCATTGCTTCGGATGTCGACATATTCCATGTGAACGAGAGTGAATTCAAACGAATGTTATTTTTTAAATTTATTAAAGTAGATTATATATAAGCTTCCTAGATGGACTTTATTATTTATTCCTTTAATTTTCAATATAAAATGAAAAAAAAGTACGTTGCAAAAGCAATAAACTTATTATTCATAATTTTTTTAACGTGTATGCGCCAAATCAAATAAAACAATATTTAACAAATCATACTTATTAAAGTAGACTTTAATTTGAATAAATCAGTTAAAAATAATATTATCGAAAATAATTTATTGTTGATGAAATTTTTAATATACTTCCATGTAAAATCCTGATAAAGTATTTGAACACAATTAGTTAAGGCATGCTTTAAAAAAAAGAAAATAGTATTCAATTATCGATGTTTTGTAAAAACAAGTGTTGGATGATTGAAAACTGTATTTGGTTTTAAAAAAGCGCTTTGAGGTTTAAATTTAACACAGATGGTGTAATATTGTAAACGTCATATCATTGAAATGGATTTATTTGCAAAAAAACGCGATGCAACTAAAGTGCGAATTTTATTCGTTCATTTATCGGTGTATTATAAAACAAAATTGCTTCATATTTTTGTACCTCCTCTTATTCATAACTAGCAATTAAAAATAAATCTTAGTATTATGTTTGTGAATTCCCGAAAATAATACGGAACTTATGGAATTTATTACAAAATGGGCGTCATTGTTTATTAGTTGATATGAATATAATCGAACTATAAAAAGAAAGCATACTAGTCAATTATGTTATTCTGTTTTTAGTATAATTTAATAAAAAGTCATTTAAAAAAGCAATAACGTTGCGTTGTATTTGCGAAACTGTACGTAAACTAAGCTAGAGAATTGAAGCAATGAAGATAAATTTGATTTACCGCTGAATATATTTGATAAAAATGCCGCTGAAGATTTTATCACATAATCGTCCTAAGTAAACTGTTAAATGGTAGATATTTGATATTCCATATGAAAAAGGTAAAGGGAAATCTGGCGAAAATGTTAGTATATGATATAAGATAGTGGCCATGACACACAAGTGGTGCAAACATTTTCAAGAGTTAATGCTAAAAGGGTTGATATCTCTCTTATATAACATTTTAGCAGGGGCGACCAACAGATCAATCGAGGTCGATTATCAAATCTGATCAATAAATGATAAACGAAAAGTAAAATAACACGGTGAAAAAATAGCAATGTATTTTCACTGTGTTATAATGGAGTTCTACCAAGTGAATGCCAATTCAATCAATGAAAAGTAAAATGTTGCAAAATTTAAAAAATTCTATTTAAATGTATACTTAAACTTCTATAATATAATTTTTACAAACGCTTTACTTGAGCTTTAACTTAAGCAATAACTGAATAATATACAAATATTAGAAATCAAAATTTAATTTAAATAATTAAAAAAAAAATAAAAAAATAACGATTTATAGGAAAAAAAGTCATTTTCGTAAATGCAGACAAAATCTTCTTTAATACACTGAAAAATAATGCTTGTTTGAACATACTTTCGTTCTCGTGGAAAGAAGAAGCACAGCACAAAAAAATAAAGCATTTACTAGTGCCACCTTCATACCGGTTCTACACTTCAAAATATATTCCAGGTTTTTCTAAAAATTATTAAAAACGTAAGGAGTTAAATTTTGGACACTAACAGGATTGACATTTTGGTTTCATTTTAATCACAAATATTTGGCAAAAAACAATATCTTTGTTTGTAGAAACTGTAAAATTTTGGCATACCTAAAGGAAAGTCAGTCAGAAAATCCACAAAGAGTATCCATATGCCTTCATATAGAGAAGTCTCAAAAACTTCTTTCAGACCTTTTACACGATAAGTATATACATATTTCGAATTCCTTGAGAGTCCAAAAATCGATCAACTGACAAGCCTGTTTCGTAATCCTTTAAAGCTATCATTATTTTGCACAATTTAATTGATTATAAGTCTCCATATTTAGGTGTTTCTGCGTTTTAAGTATATTTCAATAAGTTATTGTGAAAGATGTTTTTTTACTCAGTTGAGTAAATTTTCTGTAAAATATGCTTTATGACAGACAAACTGACCTTCAATACCGGGAAGACTGTAAGTTTGGCTAATTGTTGTGCAATATTGCTTGAAATAAACGTGGATGAATAAAAAAAGAATATTTAATGAGTAACAAGATCAAACTATGTCTGAAAAAGATTGATTTTGCTTTACGAAGGTATCTGTTCAATTTCCGTTTGATTGTTAATTGCCCAAATAAAAGTTGGCAATATATTTCGATTTGGACATATCTATCTTAACTCATTATCTTTCAACCTGATTAACGTTATGGTGTGATACCAAAATCACAAACAAGGAGTCAAGTGTAGTCAGAATGAGTATATTTGTTTAGTTTTTTTATGATTTTAGTCATTCGATGCTGAAGTTGTATCGTATTGTTTATTCAACAGTCAATCAAACCAAAGCGTAAAAGATTGTCTTGGAATTAATAATTTTAAATATACCTTTTGATGAAATCATGTTTCTTTAAGATAGAATTAAGATTCTACGACATTTTTCAACCATTTATAATAATAATTATAACAATTCGTTCAATGCGGGTGAAGGTTTTAATTTATAGGATTAAATGCGGAGATCATCATCTATTGAATAAAGATATTTGAGAAAAAATAGATAAAGGGTGATAAAATTCAATGTCTCTGTTAAACGAGGAGTTAACACTTAAAAGCAGTAAAAAACTAGTTTGCCATTTTTAAGATACAAAAAGTACTTTTTATCACATACATAATAATTATATGGATTTTAAAAAATCACAAGAAAAAGAAATGAGTTTCATTATAAACTTTAAGACGAAAGAATTACATTTGAAAAATCGAAACATATTATTCATTAAAAATAGATTACTGTTTCAATAAACAACATTACCACGACACAAGACTAAAACACGATATATTAATTTTAGAATATAAAAAATGACGTGAAATATATTTACGTAATAAAATCAAGCCACTAGTATCAACTAATCTTATTAACCAAGATTAAATAAATTAAATAGAACAAACGATTTTCGAGATATACAAATACTTAACAATTTCAAATGATGTTGCCATGAAGGACACGTTTCGGGAAACTTCATATGGGAATCACTGAAATGAAATCGTTTCTCTAGGTTCAGTATAAAATTATCGTTTATCAGTTAACGCTCTCGTGCCGGAAATTAAAAGGCTTTATACGCTATGTAGGTACCTGCTCTAATCATAGCAGCGGAGCTTAATTGCAATGATTGAAACTTTCAAGTGAGAGAATTTAGAGAGAAGCTGTAGGTGTGTGTATATTCCAAACGATTATATTGCTGTTTTACCGTAGGCGTTTTGTGTAACTTACTGAATTTCGAAAACAGTATGAAAATTTTAGCTTGTCGTTGCGATGTTTTTTAGCGTAAAAAATTGAACATGTTAATTAATTTTCGCTGAAGCTTGCTGTTTAAGATACGAATATATATAAGTTAAAGGAATAAAATAAGATATATAGATGTGCTTTTTATATCTCGTTGATTGAATTTTAAAGTTTCATATACAATAATTGAATACTGTCAATGAACTGAACATTAGTTATGATGAAAGTAAGCCGAAATAGCTATCAAAAATATCTTGCTAGAACTAAAATAGCTTGCGATTTTCGTGTTATTAACTGTGTTATTTTAACATCATACAAATTGAATATTATGAAGTTTATACAATTACTACAAGCACTTCTTATATCTTTTGTCACTTCTTGATGGAAAGGCATGATATTTTAAATATAATATAAAAACACATTTTAAGTACCTATACCCACAATATATTTTTTGATCAGGACCGGTTTCGCTCATCGCAAGCATTATTAACTGATAGGAAACAATTAGTAAGTAAGTCTATTTATACAAAAAAAAAATAGTTAAAGGTAGCAGGTATACAAAACGCTGGCTTCAAGAACTAATCAGTCGATAATCTACGCGATGAGCGAAACCGGTACCGAAAAGTACTAAAAATGTGCATTTAATTTATAAAAAAATATTGACATGTATTCCATACATAATACGGCTGTGCCTTCTTTTTTTATTTCTTTTTTATGGTTGTTTGATTTCTTCGAGCAATTTCAAGTTTTTGTTATTTTCTATGCAAATTACTTATATTCAATCCTGTGATTTTTTTGCGTGCGCGAAATAAAACAGGATCGAAAGGGCTAATGTATGCACATATATTATTTAGAGATCAGAAATTGAATAGCCTGAAATGGAAAAGTAATACATGCTTTCTTCAAAACCCGCCACATGGTGAACAGAAATATGAGTACAAACTCAATCTGGGATATACGTCTTATTTATTCGGGTAACAGCATGTGAACCTCACATACTCGCTCGAGAGGCGTGCTTTATATTTAATAAAAGTTTATGATTTTCTGAAATCTTTGCTTCAATAAAATTGTAACTAATATTAAACATATGTACAATTTTAATAACACGTATAATAATACGTGCATTCGTGTTACTGACTTACGTAATAAAAGCTAAAATTTGTGAGTATGTCTGTCACAAAAAATCTTCTCAAACGGTCAATTGTTTCACTGGAGGGTGTGAAATCTATTAAATATCTATAAATTTACATGCTTGTAAATTTTATTCTATCAATTGATAATACTTGCGATGAGCAAATCCGGTCCTGATCAAAAAATATATTGTGGAAATATGTATTTAAAATGTGTTTTTATTATTTCAAATATCATGCCTTTACATCAAAAGGTGACAGTTAACACCTTAAAAGTGAGTATTTCTGTTACAAAAAATCGTCTCAAACGGTTAACAGTATCATCAGAGCGATTGATGAAGCGTTACGATCGATGACGCAGTGGGCATCAGAGCTTTTCGTTACTTCTTCATCTATTATGTATTGATTTATTTGTTGTATAATTATTCTGTCCAAGAACTAAGTCACTGCAGAGCTGAGAAATCTACAATGAATCCGGTTCACGTAGACACCACACGCATTATAATTATATATATATTCCTAAATACTATACTCACGCACGCATACACACAAATAAACGTATGGATACACAATACGTAAGGAAGTGAACTAAGGAAAGTCATTTTCAGATGCCGAGGTTGTATATTTTGAATTATTAAGGTTTGTAATTAATGTGCAATGTCTTAGTATGAAGTAGGCGTGAAATCTGGTGTATTGTTCTAAATAAATTGTTTATTTTTATGCATAGACGATGGATATCAAAATTGATCGAAACAATTTTAACAACTAAGTTTTTGACAGGTGCTGGAAATCATTAAGTTTTGATATAATTCTAGTTTGATACAAATTTCATTAAGTCAATCAATCATAACTTTCAAAGTGTTAATTGCCACTTCTTTGAAAAAAAGTGTTACAGTCTAATAATAAAGACCAATATTTCGAACTATTTCCCCTGTCCTATATTATTAAGATCGGGTTATAAAAACCATTTTCACTTTTTGCGATTGTTATAAACTGATCAAGTCGGTTTTGATTTGACCATATTATTTTTAAATAATAAAAATACATTTTTATGTATTACTTTCTGCAATATATTTTATGACGAGGACTGGTTTTGCTCATCGCGAGCATTATCAATTGATTAATAACGCATCACTGTTCATAAAATATATTGCAGGTATAAGTAGTATAAAATTTGTTTTATTCATTTATTATTTAAAATATCATGCCTTTCCATCAAGAAATGATAGTTAACAACTTAAAAGCAATTTGAAATTGTTGAAATAGTACTTTAAATCGTGTTTTATAAGTGTAAAGTGTAAAATGTCGAATAATAGCATTTCGCTGGTTTTAGCGTAAAATGAATTTATCGTCTAAAAAGATGTGGTTATATACAGAGCTTTTAAATATCATAAAATTGTTATAATAGTTTGTACCAGTTTTCCCATTTTCTTATACGGCCAATAATGAGAGTGAAGCCTAAGTAAAAAGTAAAAGCCTTATTATATGCTTAAGTTTGCATTCACCAATCGAACTAATTATCAGTGACGTTGTTGAATTGTTCATTATTTATAAAAAAGCAATTATGGCAAAAGTAATTATGTTTTTACAAGTTCTATCAGCTGACACCATTGTTATTTCCTTGTTCGCCCCTAAGACTAAAAACTTTAATTTAGATGCTCTAATAGAAATTAGTCTCGAGTGGTCAAAGCTTTTGGGCATAATATCCTTTTGGCCACGATGTCCTTAGTTTCGCATCCCTAAATTGACCGTCTTACGAATAGATTTATGGATTTGGATCAAAATGGCATGGGTGTTGTCGACGATTTCATTTCTCACATTTAAGGTGTTAACTGTCACTTCTTGATGGAAAGGCATGATATTTTAAATAATAAAAACACATTTTTTAGTACTTATTTCCACAATATATTTTTTTGATCAGGACCGGTTTCGCTCATCGCGAGCATTATCAACTAGTAGATAATGCTCGCGATGAGCGAAACCGGTCCTGATCAAAAAAATATATTGTGGAAATAAGTACTAAAAAATGTGTTTTTATTATTTAAAAAAGATTTCATTTCTATCTCCGCTGTTTAGTCGCAAAACCAGATTTTGAAAATAGTCCTTCATTTGGTATTAACCCGTTCTACAAAACTTATGACGTATATATGTTAGTTGACAGATATTTCGGCTTACGCCCACATCAGGACTATTATCTTATCAAGAAAGGGTGAGCAATTAAATAAAAATAATTAATCATATTGAATGAAGGTGTTCAATGAATTTCAATTTCAAATTTGAATTATTGAAACTTTGAACGGTTCCACATGTTCTGTTCTCATTCATTCGGCATCTTCAGGAATTTTATCACATGTATGCAACAAAATTGACTGTTGAAACTCAGGTTTAATTCAAATTAAAGAAAATAAGCTGTTTTTAACAATTTTTCTATAGGTTATCTATAAAAAGTTCATATGTTTCACATAAGTAGTCGACATGATTACATATAAAGGAAAACAATACGTGTATCGACGAGGGTCATTAATTTTATACTAAGATAGCTTTGTCTTAGCTCCAATATTTCTATTCTTACATTCTACGAAAACAAAATCAAGCTTGAGAAATCAATTGGCAAGAAGATTTGTTGAGAAACCTCCATTCTTATGGCTGAATGCTTTTTACTGATCATTATTTTTTTACTAAGAAAATAAAATAGAAAAAAAAATATCGTGTATAAAAATGTTATGAAAGAGTTTTTAAATATTTTTTTCGGTTCCGATAAAGAAAGAAATATATATACCTATAATTTTACATGTTTTGAATAAATTAATGTAAATTTGATAGTTCATGCAGTGGACAAACGGGGCTATACAACGAATGGTAAACAGCACAAACATGACGAAGTCGATCGAAATAGCGAATGTTAGAGTTTTGATTATTACATCGTTGCATTGCCATCAGAACTTCGTAACGAACGAATTGATATTTCCGAGAACAGCAAATCAAAGTTAATCTTCTCACATAAATCAATCATGAGTGTTTTAATCGAACTTCACGATGAGTCTTCTGACCTACTCTATGTATGCACAAGTATTATTTGGAAATAAATGTCATTTTAAAACCATGATATTAAGTGTAAAAGTTATTGTAGAGAATGGTTGACATCTAAATCAAGAAGTGTAGATATTTGAATTAAATATGTTTCATCAGATTTTTGTTTTACGAGTTATCGTTGATACCCTGATTTAAGCTAATCTACAACTTTATATTTATCAATTTTATTTTATACAGCACCTGCTTCGCTCTTACATGATATTCCTCGTGATAAGCGAAACAGGTGCTGATTTTAAAAATACAAAATAATTTAAATATATAACGTTGACAGCCATATAAACTTATATATAAATTCAAAATAAAGTTCTTAAAAACTAATATCAAAGTTACAGTACAAATCGTAGGTAAAACATATAATTAATAAAATGTATCACTTTTAAGGTGTTAACTGTCACTTCTTGATGGAAAGGCATTATATTTTAAATAATAAAAACACATTTTTTTAGTACTTATTTCCACAATATATTTTTTGATCAGGACCGGTTTCGCTCATCGCGAGCTATCAGTAGATAATGCTCGCGATGAGCGAAACCGGTCCTGATCAAAAAATATATTGTGGAAATAAGTACTAAAAAAATGTGTTTTTATTATTTAAAATAAAATGTATTATAAATAAATTATTGTATTTATAAATCACACCAGAAAGAAGGGAAATAAAGTGTATGTTTTTATTCACTAATCAATTCATAGCTTTGGTATTATTAACAATCATTTAATACTTTTGAATAATATATTATAACATAAAATATACATGTGACTCCTGCATAAACAATATTTTTTAGTGAATACAATCATTACATTGAAATATACTTATCACTGTTTTTTAGTATTACAGATGATATGTGTGTCTCAAAATGTATTTATTGTAACACTTTAACTGCTAGCATCCAAGCGGCTAAAAGTTCACAATAAAAAAAAAAAGTGTTAACCGTGTTAAAAATTTTATTCCAGATAATTTCTATCAATTTGTTTAACTACAACAACATTGAATTTAGCTTTGACATAATTATTATTGGAATACCTTTTAGGCGGCTCAAAAGGTAACAATTTGATATGCATTGAGATATGACTTAAAATATTGATACTGTCAAGAGAAGAGATTTTTTCAAATACTGCCAAAAATTGTGTTTAACTATTAAAACCCCTCAGTCACCCTGAAATTAAGTTTGGCATTTTCGTCTTAAGTTGCTTAAAATTCACTGAAAGCACTATCGTAAAAAAGTCCAATATTATATTTTATTTTCGTGACTTTCACCGGATATTTTTCCGTCAATGCTTGCATATTGAATATAATTGGGTTGAGAGTTTTTGGATTTTATATTATACTTAATCCATTTTGTCTCAAATAAATAACACTCCGCTGCTATGTAGGCTTGTTTCAATGAGAATCTTGACATTCCTTGAAGTTCTAAAATGCCTACAGACGGTTCTTACTTAAAATACATCAGCGAGCTCTATCTTCTGTGTTGTCTGTGTTGAGGCGTGCTGTCTGCAGGCAAACACCGTCGCCACGATTTTCCTATTTATCACTCACGTCAAAGCGCACAGAAAAGCTCGCGTCTTTTGTACCAGCGAACTCGCGACAGAGCTTCCTATGTCAGCCTTACCCTTCGAAAAATATGGTGTTAGTATTTCATATTTTCATACGGAGTGAATTTTTCCCCCGACATTCTTTTTCACATCAGCCTTGCGAAGAAATACGGCTGGGCTATATATATAAGTAGAAATAATGATGTTACTTAGTTTTTCGGGCAAGAGTTCAAAGCCACGAGATTTGCATTAGTCAAATATTTTTTGCAACATTACATTTTTGAATACTGAAAATGAGATTTCATATTCCTGTATATATATATATATATATATATATAAATATAAGCATATTTCATCACTTTCTTTACTTTCAGTTGTCAAGACTAATTATACTTTATAGCTTACGTTATCGACTGAGAGTGCTTGATGAAATTTCAATATCAAATTACAATTATTGAAACTTTTTACATTGCTACATGTCGTGCCATTAACGACTCGGGTTTCGTCCTTCAGCATCTTCAGCATTCTATCGTACAAAAGAAGTAGAAGCAAAAGAAGTGACACATAATAACACATAGGAATAAAATATAAGTAATATAGACATATAGAAATAAGTATAAACGTGAAATTAAATTTGGATTGTTAAAAGTTGTACGAGTCCATATGTTTTGTCGTCTTTCTGCATTTTCAGGCGTTCCATCTCACGAATGCAACAAAATATCTCAAAATGTCAAAGGGCGAAATCTGGGTCGTTAGTGACAAAACACGTGAAATCGTACAAAGTATTGAAAATTAAAATTTGATAATAATTTAAATGTTGCCAACAAGGATCATAATAAACGTCAGAATAAAAGTACACTTGAAGACCCCCTACACCAGGGGTCGATAGTTTGTCAAGTGAGAAAAGCCAAATTGTCATGGAAATAATTGATAGTAATCTCTTTCTTGCCAATCTTTGGCCTAGTGAATCGATATAAT
This sequence comes from Himalopsyche japonica, assembly GCA_028555115.1. Taxonomy (NCBI): domain Eukaryota; kingdom Metazoa; phylum Arthropoda; class Insecta; order Trichoptera; family Rhyacophilidae; genus Himalopsyche; species Himalopsyche japonica. The sequence continues at coordinate 276,728 of JAHFWJ010000215.1, read as the reverse complement.
TAAAAAAAAATAGTTGTATGATGTGTGTAAAGAACTCATGGTGTATCCGATCTTGTCGACTTCTGCCCTAAGTAAATCCACTTGACGTTAACAAGGTGAAAAAATAGCAATGTATTTTAGTTCTATGATTTTTTTGTAAGATATAATTGATAGCTATTTCGGCTCACGCCATCGTCATATGTTTTAAACGAACATTTGGTTATCTATATATAGCTGCGTAGAAAAGATACTCGACGTTCTTTAAACTGTTAATAAACAAGAGACTCAAGAGAAAAATAATTCTTTTTTTTTTATATACCACTGCTTTTATCTGCTTAGTTTTATAGACATATTAAATAAGTGGTCAAACAATTCAACCGTTATAATAGTTTAAGAAATCAAAATATAATAATAACTACTGAATCTAGTTTGCTAAATCTTGCTAAACGGATTCCAGAATAGTTCACAAGCTCATCGCTTATTCCTGTCAGCCAGTAGTGGTTTAATGGCGCCGCCTTTCCCCGAAATAATTCAGATCTGCAGTGTTAAATTAAGTGCCTTTTTATAACGTCGGCCTGTTTTTAATCACACTAAACGATTACTTTGACGTAATTACATCAGAAATACGCTGGAATACCTTTCACTTTTTTATGTCATGTAAAATAACTGTGCCAGGAAACAAAACCTTCCATGCATACTAAATATTTAATAATATTTTGAAAAAAGAATTTATTTCGGTTAATTTATTTTGAACACACTGAAATGAGATTGTAGCGAGATCTCGATGTTAAAATCCGTTTTGGTTCAACAACTGTTAAAATTACTGTATATCACAACTTGTAAATTCTAATAAACAGAAGTACAATCATACATGGATTATAGTTCAGAATTAAGTTTATATATTATAATACAATTAAAACAGTTTCGGAAACGCCAATAATGATCGCCATCGCTTATATTAATTTTCGTATTACGAAATAGATTTTGTTCGTTTGAAGATAGAAATTGATAACTATATCTTATTATTTTGGTTACTATTTCACGTATAAATATTCCATTATGAACGCTCACTTAATAATGATATATAATATTAAATGGTAGTCTGGTATTTTGTAATGAAATAACCGTAATGTTTTGTCTTTCATACCATCATGGCAAGTTTTAGATCGATGTTATTGAAGATGAATATTTTTTTTTTTTTATTTGAAGTCGTTGTCAAAAAGTATTTATTTAGTTTCTTTTATTTGGTGTGAATTTGGTAAAGTTTGAGAATACATTATTTGTGAACAAATCACTACAATATCTGACATCTAAATAAACGCTACTCATTTTAAGCACACGTATTATTAATAATTTACGATGTCGACTGAAGATGCTTGATGGAATTTAAGTATCGAATTCAAATTGTTGAAAGTTAAAAATAAAAATTCATATCTTTTTGCTAATCATTTATTGGCTGAAAAACATTCATTTAACGCGGATAAAGTTGTACATACGCTTAATTCAAATAGTATTATACTTTGATAAAATCAAGGCAACTAGTAGAGCATCATGTATTGGTGTACTCGTGTGGTACTTTTTTACTTGACTTAGCCTCCACTCACCCGATAGATATCTTTAAGTCAGGGATGCCAAGAAATATACAATTTACGTTCAGAATTCATATAAGCAAGTGATTGCTAGTTGATATTTTTATTGTGTTAGGTGATCCCGTTGGGATCGCTGATCAACAACCACATCCATTTATGTATGTTGATCCTAAATATTCATCAAATAAATATTTTCATTGAATCAAGTAGATCCACAGTAAAAGATATGTGAAGTTTTTGTGAGAATTTGTGTGGTAGAGCTGTAATTTTATTGTTTTTTTTTTTAATATCTTCAACAGTACTCAAAGTTATGCACACCGCCATCCTCTACGGCATTGCTTTCTTTTTAAATTGTGCATTCAGCAGCGGAAAATCATTGTAAAGTCATCGGAAAGTCATCAGGAATGTTCGAGGATAAATTTCGTAAGACTCAGTAGCACGCTCTCAAGTGTGTAGAAAGTTAATAAACGTAACTATCTAAGGAATTGTTTTCATTTTCAAGAATTGAGTTCTGTTAAATTCTTTGAATATATTTTAATTCGTCAGAGCTATGCAACCAAGTCGGCATAATCGACAGAACAGTTTCGACTGATTGTAGTGTCATTTGGAGCATTTTGAGCATTTGGATTGTAGTGTCATTTTTTCCGTTCGCTGTCCATATCCCGACCTTCTTAATGGCCGTGATTTGTATCCTGAAGAATACTGACATATTTGATGTCATCATCATCAGCCGGGGTCGATCCACTACTGGATGAAGGCCTTCCCCCTGCTTTTTTTTTCAGGGGGGTTTGTTTGGACATAGCAACACCACGCTGCCCAGGCGTGTTGGTGTTCGGTTTTCTGTCTGGGTTTTCCTTCCCATAGCCAAGAGAACACGGCACGCGGTGTTCCCGAGCGGTCACCCATCCAAGCACTATCCGCTCCAATGCTGCTTAACTTCGGTGATCGCACGAGAGCCGGTGCTTTCAACGTGGTATGGTCTTGATATTTATTTTTTATTATATTTGATGTATATACTAAAATTACATAATTGTCATGGTGGAAGAGCTTGGCAAAAAAAGAAAATGGTGCAGAAATTAGGAATAAAAACTATTGTGATCTCCATATATCACGTTACACTCGGAAACAATTAGAAAATTTGCTAAAATTTTCCATCAATTCTGTCAAACATAAAAAAAATCTTGTATTATCATTATTTTCTGCTTATTTTTCATATGTGAGCAAAACTAAATTTTATTGAATGATTAATTGTCGATGTATATTATTGGCTGCCTGTTTTTATCATTTTGCCATTTTGCCTGGTTTTATCATTTTACCTGCCTCATTTTAATTAAAACAACACATATTTGAAATAAATAAAAATGTTCGTAATGAAACGCAGAAATTGTAAGATTAAAAAAATTAACGTTTGTTTTGCAAATGGAAAATATGTTCATGTCAAAAAACAAACACGTTTAATCAAACGCTTTTCGCAAAATATTTATTTAACGATTAGCAATCAACAGCACTGGTGTGTCAATAAAGTTTATTCGTTTAAGCTTTTTGAAATAAAATGAAGAGCCAATTTTTGAAAAATATTTAAGAAAAACATTTTGAATAAATAAATAAATCTTCAGGAAGTATGATTCGCACAAATTAATTAATATTGTGAATATATTTTTTTACGTGATGGGTCCAAATTATTTTTTAAATTTAATGTGGAAGCAATTCATACAAAATGATAATATCAATCTCTTTTATTGATTGAGAAATTTGAGACTTTAAACCAATTAAAGCCTCAAATTTACTTACATATACAAACAATTTGTATATTATTTTTTCAGAGAGTAAAGAGTTTTTTTTTTGAATAATTGTAATTTTTTTTATAAGTAAATAGATATACTATATTTCTGGCGAAATAAAGTGTTATTAAGTAAATTTCAGCTTGCTTTATATTTATACTTTAAAGTTAATAAACTTAGAATGGTAGAAAATAGAAAACATATTTACTAAATATCCATTCAGTTGGTTGAAGTTTTAGATTAAATATTAACAAAACAAAAATATTTTCTTCGCATTATCAAACACAACGCTAAGCTCTATTTCCACAGCTTTAAATTATCAAGTAAGGTTTCGCTCATCGCAAGCATTATAGACTAATAAAACATATATAAAAACAAAGCTTGCATACAATATGTTGTATAAAAATAAATGGTTGAAAAACTAAAAAAATAAATATTAAGATTTCATTCAAAATATATTAGTGTGAAATAAAAAGTTTTCAAAATAAATTTGTAAGGTTCTCTCGAAATAAAATACATGTTTATTTATTGGTAATCGAAAGGCTATTTTGAGTTATAATTGTGAAATATTAATCAAAAGCAATAATGAATTACAAACTTTAACAATTAAATAACGAAAAATTTTACAATTCTATAAAGTTTACTAAAAAATCTGTTTCATTTTTAAAAATAATGCCTTTCCACCTAGAAGTGATAGTTACCATTTGAAGTAATTTGCCAAAAAAAAGCTTCATAAATAGAGAAAATCAGATTTACTCTTTTTGAAGATCTTGAGTTTTACGAATGTAACAAAAACAAACTATAACTAGCGATTATTTTATAAAGAAATAAGAAACACACAAATTGGTTCGATTCTCAGATAAGCTTTGGTTTCTTAATAATACGAAGTTTTTGCAATGCGAAGAATGCGAAGAAATTATCTGTTAGGAACGTTCAAATTAATTCGGAAACACAATACGTTAAATAGCCTCGTTTGAGTTTGTATCGTATCACGTGATTTTTTCCGTGAGGAACAAAATAGATCTCGATATAGAAAATATAAGATTGAAGAAAAGGTACTTTTTAAAAGTAGTTTTTTTTTATTATGAAAATATATGGCCACCGACAAGTGACAGTGAACACTATAAAAGCAATTACTTTACCACTTGTTTGTTTCATGAGATCAAATAGCTACATTGATTTTATCGGCAGAGATATTTATATTATGTTAGTTATACATGAAATATAAAACTCATGTAACGTGCTTACCATCGTTCAATCAAGAAAGGAACAGATATTGCTAACCCGAATCATGTATTATCATGTCATGCGGAACGAAATATGCTTTTGGGAATAACGTTGTCAAGCATGTTGTAAAGGGATTTCCGATACATGTTCACAGATTATATTATAGTATACAATATTGTATTGTGTAGAATGTATATATGTCTATTATGTGAACTATCTTCACCAGGGTTGGCTGATCCATTACGCATTGGGCTCTTTCGTTTACTCATTATTGAGTAGACCTCAAAACTGAATCCATCTTCATGTTTCAATGATGACTAAAACTGCTACAAAATGATAACTTTGAATATTTACATACTTTTATTGAAAAAAGGCTTAGAGAGTATATATTAAGACTCTTTTTATCGGAGAGACATTCCTCTCTTTCTCTCCAACTATCACTTATTTTTATCACTTACAACAACTGTGGTCTAGAGCAGTGGTTATCATGTGCGGCCACTAGAGGTTTTTGCTGCGACCATCAACAGTTTTATAAAATTTGAATTGTTGTAATTTTGTACAATTCCACATGTTTTGTCACAAACGACCATGGTTTCGCCTTTCGGCATCTTCAGGTATTCCATCACACGGATGCAATAGAACGGAATTGTACAAAATTACAAAAATTCAAATTTGATATTGAAATTCCATCAAGCACTTTCAATCGATATCATTAACAGTTTTATAGTAAAAATGATATTTTAAAAAAATGCGTTTTTATAAATAAATTATAAAATTATAATTATTTTAAAATTTTTGAATAAGCCCGACATATGCAGCATTGAGTCGAATTTGAGTAAAGGACCGTTTTAATAATAAAACTGTAAATTTTGGCCAAAATTATACGTTGACCTTGAATCAAGTCATTATGAAGAATTAACAACAATCGTTTTATCAATTTTGTCGATTTTACCTACAACTGTATGTTGTGAAAGATCATTCAGTGCAATGCACTATATAAAAAATAAATATCGAAAGTATTTTTATCACATTTGGTGCGGCCACGAGACATTTCCATAGGAAAGCTGATGTTTATAATGTGGTCACAGTGAAATTTCACGTGAGAATCACTGGTTTAGACTTATCTTTACCAAAAGTGGATATAAAGCAATTATAGTACTCAGTGGAGTGAAAGTGTTCATATTCTCATCAAACAGATTATGTTTGAGAATTGTAGATTGGTAAACCAATTAACACGTTTCTTGCGAACATGCTGATCACTTGAATTATGCGATTGACTTATTTATTTTTATTTTTTAAGCGAAGGCTTAAATTACTATTCTCAAATATCATCCGTGGACCCGAGACGGCAGGAAAGATGCTCGAGTAGTGTGAAGCATCTAAAGTTATTTTTGAAAAAAAAATGTCAGATTTTATGCAAAATGTTGGTTACTTTATATCTATATTAAGTCCGGATACCAATACATAATTGAATTGCAAGAGAAAAACACGATTGTAGTTTTTAATATGTGGCTATCAAATAAAACCTTTTCAGAGTGTTAAAAAAATGTCGGTTTAATTCATTTTAGTTTCTCAAGAATTCATGCATTTAGTTTAAAGCGAATTGAAAAAAATGTTTGCAAATATTTGATCATGAATCAAAGTATAGAGGCCAAAATAACTGTGTAAAAAATAGAACATTGTGAAGAATATTCTACTTAGCTTTTTTAACTTTTTGATAATGAAATACTATTCTATATAAGTCTATTTAAGGATAAAATATTTTTTTGTTGAACACCATCTTTGTATGACCAGGCGAGAAAAAAATATGTGATTGATAAATAAATTAAAACAATTTTGATTGATTAAAAAATATTCAGTAATTACTTTTTAGCGAATTAAATTTACAGAGCATATAATGATAAGCATATAATAAAAGATAAGCCGAAAATTATAATCATTGTTCCACAAATAATATACAAAACCATTAACACCCTTTTTACTTAGCAAACAGAATTTTTAATTGATAAGAAAAAAGGTTTATTTTCAATTGTAAAAACGTATCAACGATATATATATATATACATAACTATAGAAAGAAACAAAGTCCTCATTGAATGTTCTCTAAAATTAAAAGACGTTTTATATGAAAAGAAGACGTTATAAGTAAATCATTAGTTGATTGAATTGGAAATTCACTTGGTAGAACTCCATTATAACACGGTGAAAAAATAGCAATGTATTTTAGTTCTACAAAATTTATTTTGTAGAACTAAAATACATTGCTATTTTTTCACCGTGTTAAATCATTAGTCCTTAATTTTTCGTCGTTTTCGTGTTTTCAGTTTGCAGATTCGAATTTCATTGATTGCTTATTATTTTTTTTTACAAAATGAATTTTGTAGAACTAAAATACATTGCTATTTTTTCACCGTGTTATCCTTAATTTTTCGTCGATTTCGTGTTTTCAGTTTGCAGATTCGAATTTCATTGATTGCTTATTATTATTTTTTTATTTCTCTTTAACAGTATGGATGTTTATCTTGTTTTTAATAACTATTATTCTCTACGAACCTTAAATATGTTATAACGAGAGCGATCTTAACGAATATTTCTGCTCTCTACAAAAAAACGATTGATCAATTGAACGAAAAAAATCTTCTGAAATAAATCAATTAATTGGCTGTATGACTTCCGTTTGAAGCGGATATGGTTTGAACGAATGGAAAAATGCTGTTAGAAACGATTTCAAAATAAACAAATATAAAGATTAATATTTTTTATATAAATATAGAAGACGAGAAACGTTTTTTCCAACGCCATAATAATGAAGTGTACCAAACCTGTTGCGTTGCGTTGAATGCCTAACCAAATTATTCTCGTTTGCTAGATTCCAAATTATGTTTCCAGTGAAGTTTGGATACGAAATATCATTTAATATTTAATATAAAATTTAAGATATTTCATAGCCGTTACTTTCTTTCGATCTCGCGAACAATTGAAATTAATAATCTTGAATCCCTTGTCGATATTAATTCATTTATTTTATTACGAAATGATTTTTTACACTCGTTCATTAATAATATTGTCAATTTCTTGTGGTGCATATTAAATGACAATTTTAACCGTCAATTTGTAGCAATTTGATTTTAATAAAAAAAAGAAAAATGTGCTTACTAAAAAAGCTACAATTTTATGAAGTAATTGTTTAAGTGAAATTGGCGTCAGTATGAAAAACTAACGTTGAGTTTTTTAAAATCGAAGAAATACTATCATATTGTAACCTCTCATCTTCACGACTCGTATTGTCATATTAGACTTACAGGCATTCGGAAATATGAATTGTGACACAATTATTATAGGGGTGCGATATCTTAACAGTGTCATTCAAATTATTTTTATATTTTAAAATAATAAAATACATAGTTGAATATTTATATAAGCTACATGAATAATTAATCGATAAAAGTTTTGTAAAATTTGATACGTACGTCACTGGTTGTCGTCGAAATCACTTCAGCTTATAAACTCCTATAATATTGCGAATGATGAGCAAAATTATTTCTCATGCAAAATGCGAAAGCAATAAATGCTGAAAGAAGTTTACTTTGAACCCCTTATACTTTCAAGATATATTTAACTTAAGAAAAATAATTTTAAATTTCCGACGCCAAGTCATATATGAGAGACATCTCTTTATGCTCGAAGAAACTTCAAGCAGTTACTTGCTAAAAGTTAACATCGTGTAATGGTAAATTACCCCCACGCATTTAAACTTAATTCAATTTAGGAATCGTTTAGCTCTATACTACGCAAGCATATTTTTTTGTCACACTATCCGGATTTCGCTTATTGGGATCTTTAGGCATTCTGTTTTATTTTAGATTCCATTCTATTATAATTGACGTGCGTGAGATAATATAAATAATCCGATATTTTATCCTATCTATTTTAAATCAATAGGCATATCTAATACCTTTTAAGGTGCTAACTATCATAGAGAAAAGGTGTTATTTTTAAACGATAAAATACAGTTTTAGTACCATTTCCACAAATTACTTTTTTATAATCAGAGCCGGTTTCGTTCATACGAAGTATTTTTAATAGAAAATGGAGTGTTAAGCTCTATGACGTGTTACCACCAGAGTTCTTTAAGGCTCCTTTATCTATAGAATTATTTGTTCTTTAACCGTTTTATCGTTGTTGACAGACGTTAGTCGCTGCAGAGCTGAGCAATCCACATTAAGAAGTATTTCTATATTAAATTTTGATAATTTTTTAAAATAAATTTTCAGGGTAGTTGATTCTTGTGACCACCTCTCATTAAAAAGTCATTTGGTAGATTTGCTTAAAGGACTATTTTTTGAAATTCAATTAAATTTAATATAGATCATGTTAAGATAAGTTACGTTGGTAATTTTCCAAGCAGTATTGGTTTATGGACCATTGTTCTATCCACATAACTGTATTTGATCATTTCAATTGCATTCCTAGCTTCTCATTTGACCTCCGGGTATTCCAGCTAAATTTCGCAATCCTGTTTATAATCCTGTGTCTACATAACTATTCAACAATTGAAAAATATTCAAGTATTCATTTGTATATCTGTTTAATATGGTTATACAAATCTATTTCAACTTTCGCTTCAGTCAGAAGTATGATTAAACTAAATTAAGGCTCATCTTTGTATGATTTACGATATCGATTGATGGTACTCGATGGTATTTCAATATCAAAGTCGGATAGATGAAATTCGGTTTTGTCAGTCACGAGTAGGGATCGTAATTTACCGTCAAATTTCAATAACCGGTAAATGGTAAATAATTTCACCTCTTTATTTACCGGTAATTACCGCTGGTGTATTTTGGGCCATTTACCGGCTAACCAGTAATGCAATCCCTAGTCACGAGCCTGGTTTCCGTATTTAACAACTTCGGACGTTCTACCACAAGAATCTAAAAGAACTGACATATATAGTAAAAAAAGACACGCTCAAATATTAGAAATAATATGCATTGTATGATAAATATAATAATAAATATAAATAAATATCTTTATTTATTAAAATCAAATAGAGTGGAATACCCAATCAACCATTATCGAATAATACGTTTTCCCGCATGGATCGTTCATTTTTCTAATCTCGTCAAACATTCATAAGAACAATTTTAAAAAATCTCGCATTAATTGTTCCCCAATTCATTGATTTCCTCGATATATCGTAGTAATATTATAGTTCCTTTTCAACTATTATCCCGAGTGATCGGTTTTGGTTGATAAATCTTACTTTCCAATACAATTTGTGAGTGTGAGCTTATTAAGACTTATATATTAACCAAAGAAATTAATTATGAAATATATAGATCGCCTAAATTTTTTGAGAGTGTTTTTAATAACGAAATGCACATGAAAAAGTTCAATACACTTTTCGATTATTTGAGTAAAAAATATGATTTGTATAATATTACTTTTACAAAGCCCTCTTATATTTGGATTTTTTTTAAATCCCTATATTTGGAAATTAAAGGAGGATTAAACATTTTTATAAGATTTTACTTTTGCAATATTATTTTAAGCTTTTCGACATTTCTCCTTTCCTGCATTTTTCGTTGTTTAGAGACCCTTGAAAAACATGGAATTGAGGTTTCACTGTGATTGAATTAGTAATGTATATATTTGAAATAGCTATCGATATAATGTTTAAAATTTATCTTAACTATATTTTTCAATAACATATATTATACTTTTGAGTAATTTTAAAGGATTAAAATTATTGGAATGCTATGTGATGCAAAAAATAAAATAAAAATAAGCGAATGTTTCCAAAAACCTTGCTTAGCCAAGTCACGCCGATAAAAAGAGATTCCTATTTAGCATTCGCTCAGAATGTGAAATTGAAATAAATAAGCGATTCGAGCATTTACAGCAGCGAAATCGTCGCTGTGAATTCGATCACGCGCGCAAAATTATACCGACGTCGAATTCCGAGCGTCGATAATAATTCGCGCCGAAACTATAGACGGGGATAAAAATTCGACGGGCAGATTCCCGCCATTCTTCTGATACCCGGATACCACTCGGATCCATTCGCAGGCAGCTTTCATTTGACGCCCGCTCGTATTTTCGCCTCGGCTATCGTCCCTCTTTCCGCCGGGCGAGTACATAAGGGGTGGACATTCAAAAGAAAGCGTATTCGAAAGCCGAAATCTTTTTTACGATTCATTTATTCTGAAGAAAATTTCGGAAAACACATTGTATTAAAATGTATATAATGATGTCAGAAATAATAATGCGAAGGACCCTAAAAGAGACGAATCGAAAATAAACAAGCAGGATTCTAAATATATGTCACAAGGCGTCAAAATATAAACGTGGGTGTTTATTTTACTGTATTGAATGGCCGAGTTTTAAAATCAGCATTTTGCATATGCTGTTAAATTTATTATTGATCCTTTTTGTCATTCCACCAATTAACGGTATTTAAAACATTGAATATATTCTAAATAAAGCGATTACTGGGTGGCAGACATTATTTAAAATGTTTACATGACATTGTTATTTTATAGTGTTCAAATCAAACACTTAGTAGATTGCAATCCAGGGTTTCACCTTTTGAAATTTACAGGCTTTCCTACACGAAATTCAGTGTGTTTAGTACAATTAATTCAATTTTATTTAATTAAGACAAATATCAGTTTTGTTTATCGCGAGCATTATAAATTGATGATACAATACAAATTAAAACAAGGTTATCTATACAAAATTTTGATTTGATCATAATTTTATAGTCTATACCAGATAAACAAAACTCAAAAAGTAAGAAAATCAATTACAGTGAAACTTACAAAATGTATCTAAATAAAGCATCGTAGAATTATGTGTATATAAAATTTAAAGGAATTTGAATTATATGCGTTGAAAATATTTATTTGTAAAGACCACGTTAATGTAAAATATGTAAAAATTACTATTATTTTTTATCATTTAGATGTATTATTCACAGTGTGAATATCTTAAACCATTCAAGTTCTATATTGAAAGTGATTTAAAGGTCAACATCTGGCCAATATTTTTACATTTCTTCGAATTTTATCAGCAACCAACTAAACACAGTTATGCTGCAGGACATATACTGAATAAAAGTTTTGCTAATTTTTTGATTCATATTCAATTGGCCCACATTCATAAATTTAATTACAGTGTTAACGGATTCAAATTCCATAATGAGTAGTTTCATTCATTATTTTTTTCAGTTCATTCGGTGTTGAAAGTTTCCTTACAACCATTCAATCGATAATAATCTTTTTGACAAATATGTACTGCACAACTAAGTTATAAGCAGGCGTTGTATATTTACAGTAAAATTATAATTGTCCCATATTATTTAGTATGAACAAAGTGTTTTCTGTTACATCGCTTAAAATTGATCTAATATTTTTGAATCAATAAAACGTTATTTATATCGTTTCCCTATATCACAGTCATAAAATCGCCTCCTCTTTCTGCGCGTCAGCTAATCCAGCTTTGCCCCAAGGATTTTCTCGCCATAGCTAGACGCAATACTGTAACTATATGACTACAGAACCTACGTAGTTTCCTTTACTCTACCTGTTGAATACCAATAAAACCTTCGCATATATTTATTCGTCGACGAAAACGGTACGCCTTTCTGTTTCTTGTTAATGTAAAAGCTTGAGCCCTAAGCCTTTGAATTTTCTCGACGGAAATATAAAAAAAAACTTTGAAAAACTCTGCGGTACACAGTCACATTATGTAAATGAGCTTTGTAATAATTACATAACTCTTGAATACTGTTGTTTTTTTTTATATTAACGAAATTGATTTGAATGTATTAAAACGTTATAAAACAATGTAACAGCTGTACGATATATTTTCTATAACGTTTTGTTTGTAGTTCTTATCTGAAGAAAAAAATTGCTAGGATTATCGTGTCACAATTATTTTCATACTTATATATTTACTACACATAAAAGCTGATTGTCAATGTATTCAAAGAATGTCAAATTTCAATCAATGAATTTAAAAAAATCTTTGTTCAATATCCATGAAAATTTCTTAACCTCTACTAAAAGATTGAGCTATGATGAAATAATTTTGTTGAGTTAACTTATGTTTCTTGTATCAGAAATATGTGGTAAGTGCAAAGATTTTCAAATTTCGTATCAAAGCGTAAATTATAAGAGTGACTTTTACGGTACTTCTTTTGGAAATTACTTCCTTGCTTTTGATGGTTATATTCGACAACATGTCAAACGAAAATAATTTATAGCAATATTAATAACGTAAGTCTGTCATAAACGGTTTTGTTGACAGTGTACATTTTATTAGAAAGTGAAATTTACTGTATGCATATGAAAAAATCCAACTGGTGCAGAATTTATTTGGCAACGTTTAATATTTGAATAATGACGAGCTCTGGAAATTTTCTTTTACGAATGTCGAAAACAAATATTATTAATTTTTTTATTTCATCACAGAAGCAAATGAAAATTTGTTGATGGATTATTTATTCCGTTTGACATAACTGTATTAAAATTGTTGGAACATGTTGATTTACATTTCGTTTGAAACATTTCCACAAAATTGAGTTGCGAAATAAATTGTTGCCCGTTGCAATGAACTGAACAGGAATGAATTATCATATTTGATGTTTTTTGCCGTTTGTTATTAGTATTTTTTTCATGAATTGAAAAAATAGCGTTATTTAAATACACACAGTTATCAAAGTCAGGGCTGTGTAGTCAGTATTGTGAAAAATGAGCGACACCAACTTGTTTTTCTATTAGACGATTTCGAAGAATATATCAATGAAAAAATCGCCGGATAGGTTGATTAATATTTTATTTATTGCGAATAAATAGAAAATGTAGGATAAAACTTGACAAAATAAATCTTTTCAGTCGGAGTCGTGTTGTTGGTCAACGTATTTTTTAGCGATTTCACAGCCCTGATCGAAATACATCAAAATGAAATATCAAATTTCAAATGTTAAATTTAAGTATGATTTAGAATGATATAACGTTGCGAACGACAACCGTATTGACGAGAAAGACAAGATAATATCGTCTGAGTGGTTAAAAAAATATTATAAAGAGTAACAAATACAGTCATCGACCACTCTCCAATAAGAAATCACTCACAGTAGTAGGACCCAAAAACAAGTTTTTAAAATCTAAAATTGTGGCTTTTTCTTCTTCTATATACAACAGAATATACTTCAGATCAATCACATTGTTTAATGTGTTTGTATAATAAAAACACTGATACTTAAAATTCACTTTTGTAACTTTGATCTCTGATGTATTTAAATTGAAAATTATATAAAAAAAACATCCTCGTTAAATATGAAAAAAATACGCATTTCAATAAAACCCTACTTACAAGCTTCTGCCGACCTATTATAAATAAATCCGTATTTCTTAATGACCGATCACTGTATGTGTTACTCTACACGAATTCAATTGAGTGCCGCTGGAAATTCAATAAGAGAATGGACAGGCTAAAAACACTACAAAATTTAGGACCACAATAATCTTGAAAAGAATTGTATAATTTTTTGATTGAATCTTCGTTAGAATTTTAAGGGCTTTTTTTTGTTTTCCTTACAAAAATTTTATTTATATAAATATAACGTTCTCTTAATATTATAAAAAATATTTACAAGAAAACACAATCACACTTTTGATGATATAATACACGTTTAATACAGATTACTTAAATTGGGTATGTTTTAAATATACTTTTTTTATATAGCACCGAATAAGAATTTTGATTTTAAGGGGTATTCAATATAGCTTTCAATCGATTATAAGAAACTTTGTGGAAGCTTAATTTTTTACATAGCTTATAAAAAAAGTTTTAAAATTAATTTAAGAATAATTTATTTTGTATATTCAGGTATGTTTCTCAAAGAAGAAAAACACGTGTCACACAAAGAAACATAAAGTGATAAAATCTGTCATTGTGGCAATTTCAGAAATACGGATTCTCACAGAAGTGGAACACGTGTCATGTTGAGTGGCACAATAAATGGTAAGTCATAATTATCAATTTCAATTAAATTCTGTACTTTGACGCTGCCATCTGTGTTTTCCGATAGCTTGAATATTCTGTATTTTTTTAATATAGAAGTCGCTGTCGATAATAAGACGCAATTCACATAAGAAAAACTACATGAGAATAAAAATGATAGTAAAACCAAAAAGTAGAACTAAAAAATTTTAATATTTTAGTATCCGTTTTATTATTTAATAATCCTCGTGACATAAATTTCTGAAGTAAACTTCTCGTTCCTTAAGCGCCTAAGTAGGTTGAATGATTATTACAATGTATTACAGTTAAATACTGAACCGAAGTTTTCATTTTATGGTTTCCAATGAAAGTTTAACGATAACATTCAGGAGCATGGTGCTATTCCTGGAAAGTAAGTATACTATATTCTTATCAGATCTTTTATACGCGTATTTACGGTCTGAATTTTAGCGCCAAGTCTGCGAAACCAGAATATTAAACTTTTATCTTTCTTTTGAAACAACTTGACTTTCATGACTGCGTCGCGAATTTCAAAAGCATATACGGTGGCGTTAAAGCAAAAACGTAAAAATGTATATAAGATGCAGTAAGAAATCACACATTATTTTTACATTTACTATCAACATATGCATATATACATAAGCTCAAATAGTACTAGAAAATTCCTTTTTTTATTAAAAAAAATATCATGCCAATCCATCAAGAAGTGACTGTTTACTCATCAATAGCTTACGAGCTGACTTAGCACTATGTTTTGATATGATGCCTTTTGATCAAGAAGTTACAAAAATAAAGACTTTTTAAAATAATAAAATAAAACTATTGTCATCAGTTGATAATGCTAAAAATTTTAAATATAATATCATGCCTTTCCATCAAGAAGTCTCAGTTAACACCTTGAAATTGACATTTAACATCAACTGAACGAAACTGTTCCTGATCATAAAATGTATTGTGAAAATAAGTACAAAAAAAGTGTTTTTTTTATTTGTTCAAACTTTTAATATATTTTGATCTGAGTTCATGTAATTAAAATCGTTTGATGTACGAGTTAATTAAAATACAATATTGTTTCATATCAAAGGTAATCGGTAAGTGAAATAGAAATATGTTAAAAATTGTTTTTGAAAATATATTAAGTAAAATAAATATTATATCCCCCATGGATTACACAGAAATACCCTTTGGCCTGTAGTTTACATGTTTTAAGATTAGATTAATCATATTTACTGATTTATATAAACGTAAACCAAATAATTGTATATTTCTACAGGTCCAATTAACTATTGAACTAGCGTTATATTGAGTTTATAGGATACAATGTCATAGGGTACACAAGTGTACAATCAACTGTGGTTTTTACGCCACAGTGTTTTGACAAGGATATTATAATAACAGACCCTTTAAGAGTCAACGGACGGCTTGTGTACTACCGTCCCGTTTCCTTAGTGTGACCTGCGACTGTTTAAACAATATTTACCGCAAACGCTAGCAGCGCGTGCTAGTAGATGCAACTCCCTTTGCGGCCCATGAATTTCAAGTACCACAAGACGTTCAGTTGAACGCGTTCGTTTGCACGCAGATCAACTCCATATGTTGCATGTTTTAACAGTGAAAGTAATAAATCAATTGGTAAATCACTTTTAAAAAGTTAACTGTGACTTCTTGAAGGAATGGCGGAATATTTTAAATAAGAAAAACATATTTTCAATATCTATTTCCACATTATATTGTATGATGAGGACCGGTTTCATTTAGTTGATTCGTTGTGGAAATAAGTACCAAATATGTGTTTTCATTATTAAAAAATAAAAATACATTTTTGGATTTAAATTTTAACATTTATCAAAATATTTTTCAAAGAATAACTTATAAATTTTATCTATCTGTTTGGGCAAATAATTTTTAATGTTGATGAATAAACCCATTTAAATTTTTCCGTATTTGATGTTATTACAGCTTAATGTCAATTGAATAGCATTAAAAAAAGTATATTTAGCCTTAAATTTATCTCTTAATCTTTTTCTTCGTCTTAATCTTAGGCGTATTAAAGCGAATAAGAGTCTCTTACTTCAACTAAAGAATACAGCAACCCTTTTCCCAAAAAATAGCAAAATTTAGATAAATTGAAATAAAATTTTTGCCGCAACTCGAACTACATAAATATCATTTATATTTTACAAGTTTAAGAATTCACATCGCCAGAATGAATTTTGTTCACGTGAGCAGGCTGAAGTGAACTGTAGATTGCTCAGCTCTGTAGCGATTACTTTTTGTTAGCAACGACGGAAAAAAAATTAAATAATAAATTTGTAGGATACGATGAACACTTGAAGAATTCTGACCCTAGCGCTCCTTGAATCTTAGAACTCTATTGGTCTAAGTGTTAATAAAATATGTTAAGCGTTGAAAATTTACGGTTGTCAAATAGGTGGAAGTTATTATCTTAGGTATCAGGTTTCAATCCGGTTAAAAAGTACCGTAGTATTATTTTTAAGAAAATGTTTTATGACAATATTATTCTCGAGAAAACTACAGATAAGTATATAATATATAACGAATTTATATAAACAAATATTTTATTAAAGAATAAATGTCCGTAATGATTGTCAAATAAAAAAATGATCTCATTCTGCACAAATGCGGATAAACGTTTATTTTTTTATGGATATGACAAGATGTAAATATGCTTCAAATTATTTTGGCAAGTTTCCTTCAATCTCTTTGGAATTGCCTTCTTCGAGTAATGCCACCTGCGTGCTACGTATCATAAACCGCTTTAAAAATGTTGCCTTATCAACGATAAAGTGAAATATAATAGAATTTGTAAGTGAAATGCTATTTATTTTTATTTTTAATGCTCAGAAAATTATGTATTTATAATTCATTGTAATTCCTCTCAAGGTGTAAGCTGTCACTTCTTGGCGGAAAGACCTCGTATATAAATAATATAAAAAAATATGTATACATAGTAAAATTCCCAAAATTTTATATTAAGTGAGCAGTAAAAACTGATACAATATCAATTAATTATTTTGGACGCTTAATAACGTTATTATAATATGTATTTATAAATACAAAAATGTTTGTTGATTCGTAAAAATTGGTGCTTTTTTTTAAAATTATGTTGTAGAATTTATAAGCACGTGTCCGATTGACAATTTCTTGGCTGCGGTTTAATTTTGCATCGCCAAATATTAAATTTGAATTGTTAAAACTTTGTATGATTTCACATATTTTGTCACTAACGACCCGGGTTATGCCTTTCTGCATCTTCAGGCATTCTATTACACGGATGCAAGAGAACTGACGCACAATAAACAGTTAGCATCTTCTATATACCAATGGGATTAATTAAAGAAAAACACATACCCCAAGGCAAAAACAATCATGACAGCTAAAATAAATTTTAATGATATTGATCTAATAATAGCTGATTATTATTTGTTGTAATATTTCTATGAATGATTCAATAACATTACTTATCGTTAATGAAACTTATCATAGGTAATTGTGTTAATTATTATAAAACACAAAAAAATGTTGAAATTTAAAATTAGGTGGATGACACTTGATTAAATTTACCTTCCAACAGTAAAAAAAAGCTCATCTTTCATGACTTCATCTCGAGTTTCCTCGTTCACTCGCAAGTTTGTTACTGAAGGACGAAGGATCATGCCTGTAGTCAATAATGCCAATAAAGCGCGAATTAGGTAGTTAGTATCTTATTTCTGATGAAAAATGACGAAATAGGTTAGAACTCATACAGAAATTGTTATCCCCAATTTTCGTATACGTATCGCTTTTTCCGGACTGTTTCATGAATAGTGTTCGATATCATACTATAAACATATTTGTCAAAAAGAAAAAAAGGAAGCTTTCAATATGATAAAATATGTTTTTATCTTTGTCCTTTAACAAATATAAAAGGTAAAGAATTGAATATTTCACACGTAACAGTTTTTACGAAAAAAAAGTAGCGAAATGTCCATATAATTTTCACAAAAAAAATAATAAAAAATCTCACTGTGATTCAAACCGGTAGACATAGTGTTGGTTCATCATAATATACAGCAATTTTAAGCTTGCTCACTTTGAAGGCATTAACTATCACTTCTTGATAAAAAGGCATGATATTTTAAACAATAATAACATGTTAAATTGTCCTATTTCTATATTTGCATCACATGAAAACAATTTAAAAACAAAGGAAAGATCTAAACACACTCTGTGTTTTTTACTAAATTTTAATTTTTTTAATTAAATTCGTAATACTTTGTTTGGATAGACGTAAATCCGGATAATTGAGGGTTAACTGTATTGAGTCACAAATTTTTTAATGAATACATGCAAAACTGAAATAAGTAGGTATTTTTTATGAAAAAAAAAACCAATTATATTTTAATGATAGTTGATTATTATTTACTGTAAAATCCTTTCACGAATGACTTATTAACGGTATTTATTGTAAATCAATCTTATCACAAGCAATTGTGTTAATTATTATTAGATCAATATTATTGAATTTATTTTGGCTGTTATTTAGTTCATTCCTCGGGGTCTTTGTTTTCTCTCAATTAATAACTTTGGTAAATAGACGATGCCAACCGTTTATTGTGCGTCAGTTCTGTTGCATCCGTGTAAGAGAATGACTGAAGGTGCCGAAGGGCGAAACCCGGATATGGAATCATAAAAATTTTAACAATTCAAATTCGACATTGAAACTCCATCTAGCACCTTCGGTCGATATCGTAAAAACAGAATTATTGTATTAGCTTCGAAAGTTTTAAAACATTTTCGCTATATAAATTGAATAACTATCATTTCACCAGTAAATATTGAAGCAAATAATAATTTCAACCATATTAAAATACTTCAAAATCCAAATTTTTTTATGAACCAATAAAAAATATCTAAGCCTGACCAAATAAATATATCTTACTATTCACTGTACTTACAATAAAGAATGCATAATAACATAATTAGCACGTTCTACACCACTAGTGGTTCTTTTAAGATATACCATAAAATAAAAAATAAATCTATGGCGTTTTCACTTGACATTTAATTGCTTCCGTTACAGTTGAAAGAAAGTACAGGATTCTCTTTGTGACGTATAATGTATAATGTAAAATATATAATATTTAAAAATTTCATTATGTTATTATTTGAAGGTTGAATTAACACGATAAAATATTATTTGGTCATATTCTTATTGAATTGAAAATCTCCCCGAAATAGATTTAAATTAGAAAAAAAATCTTGACGAAAAACATCTAGAGATTTATCAATAAAAGGCAACTGAAACAAAAGGACATTTCGATTCAATTATAAAAATAATGGCCGAGTTACGAATCACGGAGTATTTGAAACGAAACAAAAGATGAGAACGGATGCGGAAGGCGCGTAGACCCGGAATGAAAATTTAAAATATGTATACTTCAATCTAGATGTAAATGAATGAAGATAGTTTTGTTTTTGTTAAGACCTCTTTCGGTTTGTTAATCCAATAGAGCACGTTCAAAATAAGGTTTCTGTGTGCACATGCGAAATAATTTAAGCTCAATTTGCATGTATCTACATCAACAATTTATGCCTGTGTAACGATGTTTATTTATAGAAACCTTTTATGTCTAATATAAGTTGTTCTATATTTGAAAACATCTTCAACGGTATCGTTTATTATGTATGAAAAGTTGTCTTTACTATCATTCTAAAGTGCCTATAAAATCATAATTCTTCATTAATTTTTCAAACTTAAGAGTAGAGTGACTACTGTTTCAAAAATGATTAAATTCACCTGTATTCTATTATATGTAATCATAATATACAATTTTTCATTTATTAACTATAAAGCGATTGCATGAACTCATAAAACATGCAAAGAATATTTCAAAAATACAATTCTAGTCAGCATTTTTATTGTGAATAAAAAATAATTTCACATGCTAGTTAGTGACACAGCTGAAATTTTTTTTTTGAATAACCACACGGTAAAAAATATTGCTAGGTTTACTAAAATATTTTAAATTAGTTAAAATCTGTTAATGTTTTTTTGTAAAACGAACTTGGTGAAGCAATCGAACTTTTCTACGAAAAAGGAGGTTTGCGAAGCACAAATAAGCTCATGAACCTGCGGTCAGGTTTTCAACATCTTCCTTATAAATTGTAAACAAAAGTTATTATTCTGGTAGTAACACTTTTGAGTGAAAGCTCATTATATTTAAAAATATTTTTTTTTAGAAAAGTAGTGATATTGAAATAATAACTTATTCAACATAATGACTGCTAACGTTAAAACCGTTTAGATATGCAATGTGATACTCAAATAAATAAAAAAATGAGACAGTTTCATTTTAACACGGTGAAAAAAATAGCAATGTATTTCAGTTCTATAAAATTTAAACGGAATATGGTTGATAGCTATTTCGGCTGATGCTCTTATTAGAACTAATTCATCTAATTTTATTATTAGTTACATTGCTATTTTTCACTAAGTTATAATGGGTTATACCAAGTAAATATCAATTGAATCAATTTATATAGTTAAATTTAAATTTTTAAAAATAGTGATATTCACACAATTTTATCTAATCAAAATGAAAACTGGTTTTGCAAATCGCGAATATTTGATTGAACCTTTAACTTAAATAAGAATAACACTGTGGAAATATAATATTAATAATCATTGTGTTTTTTATTTAAATGTAATACATTTTCACCAAAAAGTGACGGTTATTACTTCAAAAGTGAAGTTTAAACAGTGTTAAATATTTCCTATTGAAGCTAATTTTTGCATTAAAATATAGCATAATTTTTCCTTACAATTATCACAAGTCTGTTTAAAATTAACAATACTTAAATAATATTTAAAAAATCACTGTTTAAATATCCTTTACGTTGTTCGGTACCCATTCCAATAATGAGCTACCCTTTGATTAATTAGCACCATTTTCGCATCTATCCCATAATCTGGTTAGTACTGATCTCTCGCTGTATCGGTGATATGCCTTCTTGTAATTTTGGCAAATTTTCCCGTTTATTTTTGTTGATAATTCGCGCTGCCTGATGAAAAAAAACGTCTATTCAGAAAATAAATCTGCTTTAATATCCCCTCAAGGGAATCCTTCTTGAAAAGTTAATTGAGTTTAATAAATATTTATGATAAAAAGCCACTCTGTACTCAAACAGCTGCGAGATATCGAAATCTTAGCTATGCAACAGTGTATAGGTCTATTGAGAGGCAGAACTTTATCTGTATAATTTGACGAGTGCCTCATACAGATATAAAACACTTTCATGAGATGTGAGCGTAGATATAAATGTTAATTTTATTCGTTAAAAATCAATAATTTAAAAAAACACTCATTACATTTGAACGAGTTTCTCCGTAGTTATAGTAGGTTTAACGTTAGTGGGTTAAGAAAGCTAACTGCTAAAGTTAGCTAACTGTTGGTAGTTGATACCCAAAATTATAATAGTATTAACAGTACTTATTTCCACAATATATTTGAAGGTCAGGATCGGTTTCACTCAATGTGAGCATTATCAACTGGTAATTTTTAGAATATATTATGGAAATATGTATAAAAAATGTGTTTTTATTATTTCAAATATCATGCCGTTCCACCAAGAAGTGAAAGTTAACACCTTAAAAATGAGTATAAAAATGTGTTTAAAAAATCACGTTTGAGATATTTATTGTCTAAAAATCATACTTTGATTTTTATTAAAAATCTTTATATATTCGTTTCCACATCAATGCTATTAAATAATATTTTTAAATATTGATTGAATATCTTTTATGCGGGTTAGAAGGTAACGGGTTAGGAAATATGTTATTCTTGAAAAAAATAGCCAGGAATACAGAATAATTTTGGGTGAATTACGTGGAAGATTATCAATGATTTCATAGATTTAGTTTTGTGAATGTCCCCATATGTATCAAAAGAGAGAAAAAATATGAAAAAAAAATCTGTGTTCATAACGTCAAACCATCAAAATGTCTCAACTGGTTGCCTTGGAGCAACGATGCGACTAAAAAATATCTTAAAGTATATGGAACAATAACTGGTAAAAACTTATATAACATCATAGTTAAACGGATAAAACAGAAAATCACACAATATGCTATGATTAATAAATTACAAAGGCGGACAAATGCTTATTATGGTGTTCATAACCTGGTCAGTTTAATAGCTACAATAAAATAACAATAAGCTTAGTTTAACTATGCTTACAGTTATTATAATAAGCGGTTAACTGTCTTTTCAAAACAAATGCACTTAACTGATTTGGAAATAATATGCCATCATTAAAACTGTGAAAAATGCAAAGTCAAAAAAGTTTACTCATTACCAATATCAAGAAATGTGGATACATCTGGTTTGCTTTTAATCAAAGTCAACTTAACAAATGTCTTATAATTTAAATTTATTGGCTGAAGGTATTTGGTAGAACTTCAATATGAAATCTATATCATGATTAATATCACAGGTTTCACCTTGCATCATCTTCAGGTATTCATGAGCATGGATCTGGGAAGTAACAACCAACAATTGAAAAGAAGAGACGTAATTGAATATGGCAAAGTGCTCACATATGGTGAGCCACTCAACACGGTTATATCAAAGAGTATCTTTCTGTGATGTGGCGGTTCGCTTGTTAAAACTTTTTCTCTCGTATCCTGAAGTCGTCCCCATGGTAACGACCGGCACAATTTAATTCCGTTAGATGGTTTCCAAAATACACATTTACGGAAAAATATCGCCGTATGAGTATTTTTACCTCGAAATAAATTTTTTTAGTGTTTTTCAAAGATAAGCGGTTAAAGATTAGGAAACTCGAGCTAGGTTACAAATTTAATTATGTTGGATATTTTGAAAGATGAATGAGTAATGATTTACTTTTAATGAGCATTTAGTTAATAACGTTATATATTTAAAATTGTATGGCTCTTTAGTCAGTTATATAGACGAAAGCAAAAAATAAATCGTTCCCCTGTTGAAACAGTTTTTAAAATACGGTTTAAATCTTACTGTGCTTAATACACGAGCTAATTTTGCTGAATTGCAAAGCCAATGAGTATTTTTAATACTGAAATTATGCTATTTATAATGTTTTATATGATCTTTGTGATAAGAATAAACTTGAATAATCTCACATTTATTGCTGTGGATTCATTGAGGAACTGTTTTTGTTAAAAACTTCCTGTTCCGTTATTTACAGTGAAATTATTAGCCTAAAAAACGAATTTTATTATTCGAAAGATATAGACGAATGTATTTTTAGAATACTAAGCGAGTTTGAGAGTTTTTTAACTATAATTTCTACCATATGTACGACTTTCACCATTTTATGATTAATTGACAAAAATTTTATTAAGTCGAATGAGAATGATTTATGGAATTTCAATATCAATTTTGAATTGTTGAAATTTTGTATGCAACTCCACACGTTTTGTTACCTACGACCTGGGTTTAACCTTTCGGAATCTTCAGACACTTTATCACACGGATACAATAGAAACTGATTTTGTTATAAAATGCATTAAGATGTCGGAACGCGAAACTCGGGTCCCTAGTGAAAAAACATGTGGAATCGTAAAGTTTCAAAAATTAAAATTTAACTGACATACGTAACTTTTTAAGATAACTAAAAATAATAACCTTTATATTTAAATTATTCAGAATCTAAACTGTTTATGTAAAGTAAATAAATGAATTATTACGTCTCCTGATTGAACTGTTTCTATCCATTTGTTTTTCGGAAATAATAGATCTCAAGTCGGACAATATATCACTTGACCAGTGTCTCGAAACAAGATTCTGCCACTCTCATTTGACGTGCCTAAAAGCCTTTCGTCCCACTTAAATGGTCGGAACTACATATAGTTTTATTGGATGACCAAACAGCCGAATGAAGAGTTCACGCGAAAGACGAGGGTTGGAAGCAGGGGTGGAAACCAGACGAGCGTGAACCGCTGTTTCTCGATTAATTGCTTATTTCCTATGTTAACGCCTGACTGCAGGTGGGGTGGGATAGACGCTCTGTTCTGCTTCGATACTATTTTAGGTGCATTGCAAATCTATTTATAACATCCGTACCAAATGACATTTAAAGTAATTTTGAGCAATTACCAAAGTATGAAAAAGTATCAAACAATTTCGCATACTATTTTACACTTGAGGTACGATGTGACATTTTTTAATTGATATTTTGTGATGGCTATTTATGTCTTATTCAATTTAAAACATAACTCGTTAAACTTTCGTATATTTCTATACATTTTATAACTCAGTAGAATTTCATCCATTTCCAGCATGCTTAATTGGTTAAGTGCCATTCTTTTTCAAGACGGTGCCTAGGCCGAGGCCCGATTTTCATTTCATGTTGAGTTTTTATTGTATATTGAGTTCCTCCTATATTGGTCCTTGATGCGTAGCACCCTCTAGAACATAGGTTTTCAACGTTTTTCGGACGGCGAGCCATTTTCATAAAATCCATGTGACCCGCAACCCCCCATACAATCCAAAAGCAGACAAAAGATTTTTTTTTGAATTGACTGCATAAGTTGGCGACCCCCCCAAAAATCCTTCGCGACCCCCAGGTTGGGAAACTATGCTCTAGGAGGTAGTGACATTGACTGACGGCTCATTAACCTCGAGCTGTATATATATACGTAACTTGTTACACACTATGTAATTTAATATCGATATATATATATACACATATGATTTAAGATATATTTAACATGAGATGTCTTTTTTTTTTAACCTCGAAAGAAAGTCAAACGATCAATGCACAGATGTACTGAGAGATGAAATCCTCTCTTTGTAGTAGAAGAAAAGTCATCTTCTTCTTTTTTCTGCTGGTTCCAAGTCTTTGTAAGATAATCCCGAAAATGAGGACAGCAAGTCTTCTAGTTAGAGTTCATTTTTGTATTTGAATTTCTGACGATGTCGATTTTTTAATTATTTCTCTAATCAACACTTAAAATGGTTCACCTTGCAAACAAATTCCATATTTTAAAACATTGAAAAGGATTATAAAGAAATATTTCAAATAGTCCATGTTTATTACGGATATGATGGGATCTTTTCTTCTTTTTTTATTAATTTAGTTATTAACTTTCATTTATAAATTGATGTTTATACAAAATGGAAAAAATATTTGAATTGAAAAATAATGAGGATGCCGATAGAAGTGTACACAGCAGAGGTTTTTTGAAAGAAATTAAAATAATTGAATTACAAATGTAAAGCAAGAAACTTCCTGGACAGTATAACGATGAAACGAATTCCCGAAAAATAAAAACTGTGGGATTGCAAACGTAAGTAGGGTAGTTTGAAGAAATTTTTTACTCGCAATATTTTCCGGGCAATCAGCTAAGCTTTTTATATAGTCCTTATTTTCTACAAAAAAAGAAGTCTTTTGACGTTTTGCTAGCAAAAGATGAGCGAATGCTGTTTTGGGTACTAAACCAGATTGGTATGCACAATAGCTACAATTTAATTTTGTGAGTATAATATTTTGTTAGTAAAGATAAAGATAAGGTTAAAAACGGATCCAGCTTTTTAGGTGCTAAATATTACTGTAAAATTTTTTTAAGTATTAGTTTTTGTTGAAATGGTCCAAATTCAAAAGCTCAAACACAAAAGCTTTTGTACTAAAATTATTATTTTTGACGATTTTGACGTTAATCTATTGGCACTCCAAATATCCAAAAAAATATTGCATAATACCAAAATTTTACCATTAACTGTGATAAGCCGAGAAAAATTATCAACCGCATCTTTGATCGTCTCTCATGAATTAAACTAGATTTTTGTGAAAACTATCAAACTCTCTACTGGGTATGAAGTGATTATTAGCATCACAAGAAAAAAATCTTTAGTATAGATAATTTTAACTTCTGGCATTCTTCATCAAATATTAATGTTTCAATGTATTCATTTGGGAATAGCAACACTGATTTTCGAAGCTACAACGAAGTTATTAATTAAATAAAATTATGTTATATGAAACTTTGAAATACAAATTGTTCAAAAGAGTTCGTGAATAACATATTATTGTATTTTATATATGAGAAACATTTTAACGACCATTATTAATATTTCTACAAATGGAATAAAGTAAATTGTCATCTTTTAAGATAAAAGCTGTTACTGATTACTGGTAAGGCATTGTTCAATATTAAAATAAAATAAAATATTTAGAACTATTTTCACTATTTGATATTATCAAACAGTTTTACCCATTTCTAACAATAGTAATTAACACAATATAAGTTAAAATCAGTCTATTTATACAATATTTGAGTTTATAAATACTCCACATATAAAAAAAGGGTTTAAGAACTAAGAAAATACTTTGGAAGTGAAATTAAGTATCTACTTTAAGATATCAACTGAAGGCGCTTGTTGGAACGTCAATATAAATTTTGAATTATGGAAATTTTTACGATACAATTTTTTTGTCACTGAAGACCCGTGTTTCGCCCTTCGGTATATTCAGGCATTCCATCATACGGATGCAACAAAATCGACACACAAAAAACAACTTGCATCGTTTATATAACAAAGGAGTTGATTAGAAAGAAAAAACACAGACCCCAAGGCTACTAAATATTTAACATGTTGTGTTATTTAAAAAAAATGTGTTTCTCATTATAATTGGTGATTTATTATATTTTCAGGTATGGTCAACATAATGATTTGAGAACGATGCTGAATGACTTTTCTACCAAATAAGTCTGACGTAAGTTTTCATTACAAAATCTTTTCAAGTCACAATCCCGCCATTCGGAGGCCATATCCTTCATTTTGGAAGCGGACATAAGTAAAAAAACAATGAAATTGTGGATAAAATCTCTTTTAACAATCAGAAGACAATTAAACCAAACTTATTAGTAAACAAACCTATTATTATAGGCAAGATTTAATAAAGCAATTGGAAAAGTTTGCGAAGAATTTTTTTTCATGTTTTTATTATATTGATTGTAATTTTTGAACTATAATTGTATATTATTGCTATTTTGCTGTTATAATATATCAGTGAGGTGATAACTCTTCAGTGTGATAGTGACAAAAGACAAAACTAGTCGAAAAAAGCGTATCACAAATTTCTATACGTTTCTGTTTTATTGTGTTAAAAACTTCATATGAATGATAATGGTGTCAAATTAGAAACTAAATTTATTTTAAATATAGAACGGGAGTTATTCGAAACACACGTTTATACTCTACATATATACTTTGATGAGTGTTGTGAGAGTCGGCCATGCTCTCCGCTATTTATGGAGACACTAACTACGAAACTTCTAAGAACTCCAACCCTTCAGCCGATTTTACTGAGAATATAACTCAAACAGACCCAGAAAAACTTAAAAGGGATGACTTGCTACACATTGTTATACAGACTGTATCACTACATTATGAATATGCATAAGTGATAAGGTATAAATAACGAAGTACAGTCAATCTTCTTTTAAATGGCTGTTTAGAAATGAAAAAAATAAGCGTTTGTTTACATACTTTACATGCAAAATCAAGTGTTCGTTATTGTTGTCGAAACTAACTGAAATTATATTAAAAAAAATCGATTATAGACGATCGGAATTAAAGCTACATTCTTCGTGCTGAAAAGCAATGTAGCTTGGATGTGTAGTAGACTATTAAACTGTTACTTATTTAGCACATTAACTTTGCGGAAAAGGGTTTAATACTTTTTATTAAAATGGTATCGATGAATTACATATAGAACATGCTATAAATGAAGATGGTATCGTTAATTTACTTTTAAATATTGATAAAGAATCAGAAAACGACGACAAAGTGGAAGGAATAATAGTAGTTAGAAAAAAAATCAATTTCGAAGTTAATTGGTAAATAGTTTCATACTAATTGATTCAAATTCTGAACGTGCATTAGAGTTTCGAAGAGCGCTTAGAAATTGTATTGCTGGGTATAGCAAACAGCATAAACTGTGGCAAAAAATATTTAAAAAATTTGATCATTGATTTCTTAGTAAGGAAAAAACTCAACATAGAACTATAGTGTAGCAACTATAGAAACAAATTCCACGCGTACCATCGTATCTTGAAATTGATGGGCTTACTATTTATTCTGAAGAAGAGAGTGCAAAAAGAGAGAGGGAGAGAGAATCGCAAATTGCACCGAGCATTTTCTACAGTGATGATAGTTTCACTTATCACTTAAAAATACTTTTAAGTAATTATTCCATCGGGACTTTTTTCTAATTTTGTTAATGCGTTGCTGAGTATATTTTTACTGGGTCATTCAAAGTAATGAGAATTTGAAAATTCAAGAAATGTATCCTTACTTTTTCTATGTAAATCGAGTCTATATATGCGATATATTGTGGGAAGAATCAACCATATAAAAAAGG
This sequence comes from Himalopsyche japonica, assembly GCA_028555115.1. Lineage (NCBI taxonomy): Eukaryota > Metazoa > Arthropoda > Insecta > Trichoptera > Rhyacophilidae > Himalopsyche > Himalopsyche japonica. Next base: position 247,711 of record JAHFWJ010000215.1, on the reverse strand, counting down.
GTTGTTTGTATAAAGCCCCGCTATTTTTGTGTATATATTGATGGCTATTTTGGCTTCCAATTTCGTAAGAACTGTGACAAAGCATAGCTTTGCATATTGTTTAAGAATAGGTTGTTAATATATCTTTCATTTAATGTTAAGCATTAGTTACTAATCGATAATATCCGGCAGAGCAAAAGAATGAAAAAATATCGTGCCAACGAGAATAACCTATTTTCTTCTTCACTTCTTTTCGTGTATCGAAACGTATATATATATATAATGCTCTTTGACTTAGTAAGAACGACATTATCTCTATTGTTCTGGAAAGGAAATGATTTTATTGAATAGTGCAAACATTATTTTTAAATATCATTTCATGATGAATGATTGTGATGGAAAATTTACGATTTAAAAAAAAACCTAATATTTAATATACTTTTTTCGGTAATTAAAACAGATTTTATTGTTAAACGATAAGCCAGATTCAATGAATAAATATTTTTAGTAAGATTTATTTCATATTATGTTTGTTTCTAAAAAGTTTGAATTGCTTATATACACGAAGAGTTACAAAATAAAGGGACCTTAAAGTCAGCAGTTTAATATTTTGAATTAATTTGAACTGAATTGCTAATAATGATGGTCGATTTGGAGAAAAGAACTTTAAAACTAATGGCCCTTAAACATGTTAACTGGCACTTTTTGGTGTAAAGCTATTTTATTTATTTAGATAAATAAAATACACTTTAATACCTATAATACCTTTTTTAATATTACGCTAACCATTTTCTTGGTAAATTATTTATTTTTTACTATAGTGTCTGTAGAAATTTCATATGTCTGAACTTTTTTATGTACTTCTCAATAATTAAATTCACTATAAAGCCTTATTAAGATTTATAATGTATCAGTTATTAACGTTCATATGGAGCAAAATTTGCCACATATTGAGAAATAAGTTTCAATAATTTCATATTATCAAGAACAGTAATAAGTATTATGAATAAAATTTTGAATATCGCATGTAGATGTCAAATTATAGTTAATTAATGTTATGAATATTCATTTCAAACCTTTATCATTCAAATTACGGTCGATAAATCATTTAAAAAAGATCCATGAATTTTTATTACGTGAAATAATAAATAAATGATCGATCATTGAAACGTTGAATTTGGTTAAACAATGTCTCTTGAGGCAGCTGAAATTATGCAAATTAAGTTTAAGGCGGTAAAACGAAGAAGTAAAAATAAAGACAGCGCCAAATAAATTAAATTAAGTGGCTATTACTACTAACTAATCTCTGAATTTAAGCCAGTGTGTTAATTAAATTGTATTATCAGGCAACATTCCTTGATTGATTGTGCACCAATTTCAAAGGAAGTGATTGATTAATTTCAAAGTGACATTACCGTTGATGTGCATTTCGACTAGCGAAGTTCTTTGATGAATTTTATCAGCCGAAATTTAATTTATATAATTACTTCTGAATTGCGAGTCTTATTATATATTTCGACATCAAATTGAGTGGATTTAAAATAGTCGAACTTAATCAAAGCAAGTGCTTCAATTCGATTAATTAATATCTTTGAATTAAAGTTCTGAGCTTGTCTTAAATTGAAAATTTGACACTTCTTAGCTTTACTTGAAGCAAAATGTCAAAGGATACTTGTAATTTATTTAAAAGCTTTCAAAGTGTTTTCTCTTTGCTAATTTTAAACAATATTTACTCTTTTAAATTTCCAATTATCAGTCGCGTAGTATTGCATAACTTTGATGACATTTAATTTGCGAATTTTAACATTAATTTATTTAATCGATACTTAATTTCATATCTTTTTACTGTTAATTGTTATTTTTTGATGGAAAAATAAGCATGATATTTGAAATGATAAACATACCTTTTTATGACGATTTCTACAATAATTAATTAATAATAGTTCACAATAAATTTTGCTTAGCGAGTGCATTACAAACTAATGCTTCAGTTAACAAAGTTTGCAATTGCATTCAAGTAAAGCACCAATATAGCAAAGCGTCTGTTACCTGTCATTTTTCTTTCGCCTCGATAAAACTGGAAATTGATTATACTATTCCGACTACCGTTTTCAACTAAAGGCTCGGAATAACAAGTATGTATGTGCATTTCGTCTAATGAATTTTCCGCTCTGCCAATCAGAAAATATTTTTGATTTTTTGAGAATAGTGCGGCAATAAAATTTTCAACCATGATCGTTCCAGATATGATATACAAATATTACTATTGGATTATCTTCTACCGATAGAAGTAAACCGAATAATTGCTTGTTAAATCGGCCATTCAAACAAAAATTACTAATGTTTGCGGATTGTTATAAAAATACATTTAATTTTTTTTTAAGGTGCTAACTGTCACTTCTTGATGGAAAGGCATGATATTTTAAATAAAAAAAAACACATTTTTAGTACTTATTTCCACAATATATTTTTTTTGATCAGGATCAGTTGATAATGCTCGCAATGAGCGAAACCGGTCCTGATCAAAAAAAATATATTGTGGAAATAAGTACTAAAAAACGTGTTTTTATTATTTAAAAAAATATTTTTTTTAAATATACGTTATATAAAAAAATTCAGATGTTTTCACGAATTCAAAGATTTTACAAAATAATAGCTCCTAATATAAATATTTCATCACCGTTTGCCATATTCATGCAGATTGATCAGTTTTTAAAATAACATAAAGAGCTGGGTGAAAAAAAAGTTCAATTCAAAAAAAAGAAAAATCATTTTTTTATGTAGCACCTCACATTGTTTTATTGATTTATTGGCAAACATCTTATTCATATTTAGGATAAAAATGATCTTTGTTATTCAATATTATCAATTTATTTAAAAGTCACATTTATTTGCTGAATTGTATAGTTTATTTAAATAGACCATAGTCAACGTGTTTTTGTGTTAGACATTGGTTTGGTGTGAGAATCAACGTCAATGAATTAATTCCTGGAATGGTTTTATGGGTAAATCAAGTAATTAATATTTTATATAAGAAAATCAAATATTCCACTAAGCGATATTGGGAAGACTGTTATATCTTCTCTTAAAATTTGTCAAACAAAAACGTATTTAAATGCAGAGATTTTATTTTTGAAGTCGTATTTGAGGTATTAAAGCTAGCATCTTCATACCGTCGGTTTAAAAATCAACAGTGAATAAAATATCAGTCACTTACGCTGAGAAGATGGTATCCTTTTTATCACAACATCTAAACTTCATGTAGATAAAATAGCAAGCACTCGCATATGCAAGTCTTAGGGGAGATTTCAAGCTGAGAAAACGTTTTAAAGCTCATCATTTATTCTTAGTGGAAACTGAATTGTTTTCTTCTTTTCTATTTTAACCATATAATTTTCAGTTCAGAGATTTAGAAATAAAACTGTATTTTTTAAACAAAAAAGATTATGCAGTCAACTCATCATTTAGACCTTGTTTGCCTGTATAAATTTCAATGTATAATAAAGCTGAAAAAATAAAAAGTGAAAATGTCTCTAAAATCTAACTGCTAACGTTTCAACTCTTTAGGCACCTGATTCCATTATGTTTATAATAGTTGTCCAAAAATATGAGAGTTAAAAGTGTTAAACCTTACACGTAATACATAATTTTTGTATTGAAATATAGTCTGAATTTTTTAATAAGCTCTAAAAATTTGGTTTACACCTAAAATATACTTTTTTCAATATTCCGGGTTGAAATAGATTTTCCATCGTACAGCAGGGATTGAGTAAGTTTATTTAACTAAGCATACAAATATGATAGATTGATTTTCTCAAGATTTATTTTTCCGACCCATTTTGGTTTGGAGCAAGGAAAACTTTTCTTTTTTAGAAAATTTTTGTAAAAAATACATTATAAGAAATTGTCACATGCACACTTGATAAAAAATTGTTCGTTTTTCTACAGAATGATTTTCATTTTGGGTATACTATTTTTTTATAAACAATGCCGATAATACGATTGAAAAACAGCAATGTGTTTTAGTTCTACAAACTTTATAAGGTATATGTTTGGTAACTATTTCGGCTTACGCTCCCCATAACTAAATTAGATTAACTCATTTAAGATAGTTTTGATGAGGAGAGAGTAAGCTGAAAAAGCTATAAATTTTGAAGGACTAAAATATATTACCATTTTTTCACCGTATTTTAATGGCAGTTTAATCGATAATGTCGGTAATATCCAAGCCATGATTTATTTTAATCTATTATAAATTATATTTAGTCTTACGCGGTTATTATTACAAGAAAAGGGCTCCAACTGATTCTCATCACACTATCGAAATAAAAAAATACGTTCTTTAGAAACTATTACACTTAATACGAAATCACCTCTTGAAGGAAATTATGAAATAGTATAGCACTTAAAGTAATTCTATGAAAAATAAATCGAGCCACTCCCAATATAAGTATGTTGAGCGCCCATTTATGGTATTAATAAAATAACAATTCAAACAAGGAAACTTATCCGTGCTTCACTTTAGGAGAAAACTCCGAAAGTACAAATTCATAGGAGTCTTATAACGATATTAAAATTCATACGGGAAGCCGGTTACACTATTGTGCAAGAACAATAAGGCATCAATAAACGAATAAACTAAAATGCTCTCTACGGTTATAAAAATGATCGTCTCAGTAAATGATACATTAGGTTTTAACCGACATAATCCAGAAAATAAAAGTTTACTTCTGAATAGCATTGTAATAGTGGGTGATTATTATTTATTTTAAAACTAAATGTTTAATGTATGAAAATTTTATGACATGTCTTCAGAATCAATAGTTATAGAAGTTATTTAAGATGTATATTTAACTCCTAGTCTATATTACTAACATTCTTATAAGAAATCAGGGATTGCATATAATTTGTTTAAGCTAAATCGATAATTAAAAAATAAATTTGTCAAATTTGTGAAACTCGAATTGAAAATATTTGTCATTAAAACAAAAGCAATCTTGAAATAATACTATATTAATAAAAATTTGATTTAATAGCATTTTTTGACTAGTAAATTTTGTGGTCACTGTCACTTATTGGTAGAAAAAACATTATTGATTGAATTGGCATTTACTTAATAGAACTACATTATAACACGGTGAAAAAATAGCAATGTGTTTTAGTTTTAAAAAAATTATGAGATATATTGTTGGATAAATATTATATTTAATTTAAAAAAATAGTCCTTGGTATTATTTCTCGAATTTTATGGTTCTCAAAACTATTTAAGTATTAGAAGCTTGATTGTTAAGCATTCTCATTCGCTATTATTGTAATTGAGTAGTTCAAAAATATTACTCATAAATGGATTTTTCATCCAACATTATTTTTGATTACAAATTATTTAATTTTAATAATTGATTGATTGAATTGACATTTATTTGGTAGAACTTCATTATATAACGGTGATAAAAAAGCAATGAGTTTTAGTTCTGCAAAATTTATAACATCAACAGCTCGAAGCCATTTCGGCTTATACCCTCATCAGAACTATGTTTAAACGTAAACAGCGGTGTAGAAAAAGTATACAAAACATCTTCTGTTATGTTCTAGCATCCAAGTGTTTTATTGTGATAATAAATTCTGAAATGTGTTAATCTGAGGTTTTTTTTTATTGCGTGGAATAAACGTAAATTGCTAAATTGTATAGTTCATAGACATAGACTATATACCTTATAAATTCTGAGGATATTGCTATTTTTTCATCGGGGTAATTTTTTTCATAAACTATGTTACGTCATTAATATATGTATTTTTTCCTGAAGTAGTTTTTTTGTTACACTAATTATAATAATTATCAACTGAATTTCTTTATATGAATAGTCTAGTTTAAAAATTTTATTGCATCAGTTAAAAATTATCGCTGTAAGCGAAAATGGTCATAACAAAAATATAACGTTTTATTCTATAAAAATAGAAAAGTTTTTTTTTTATGTATCTCATATAATGGAAATATTAATTAAATGGCTTGATGAAACTAATTTACCATCAGCAAAAAATTTTAAGACAAAATAAGAAAAGGTCTTTTTTAGTAAATTATATTGATAATTGGTTTATTTTTTGGACTCCTTCCATTAGAAAAAAATATGATAAATAAGTGGTATGCATTACCACATTTCATGGTGGAAAGATAGATCAAATTTTTATTATCTCTACTAAATAAATTCAGCAGGCTAGAGCACATTTGTACACATACAGCTTTGTTATAATATGAACCATTTCATATTTAACCGGAGTTTACTTTATCCGACAGGCTTTCTTGTGGATTTGGGATCTATGGGTAACTATTACTGTTATTTGTTTAGGTCTTTTCAAAATACAGATGTCCGCATCACTTATCAGCCATCTTGCAAAATACACAATGAGATTCAGCAAATAAAAGATCTTTGCTTGTTTCACAGAGTTTCCTTGATGTGTTTCAACAATTGCTAGGTCTTGGCTTAAGCAGGTTTTTTAGTTTTATTAATTATCAGACGACTTTGTTTTATATTGAATTTCGTAAACGTCCGTATTTGGCAAGTTTTTTAATATCGTGCAATACAGATAAACATTTTTTTATCAAAGTGTAATTGTTATTTTAGTGATTACTTAATAAGAATTATAATTCTATTAGCTATGGAATTAAACAAGACACGTTTTTAGCAACAATAAGTAGTATATAGATTAATTTTATTACAATACGGTGAAAAAATAGCAATGTATTTAAATTCTACAGAATTTATAAGATATATTGTTGATAGCTATTGTGGATACGCCTTATTCAGAACTATGTTTAAACGTACATTTACTTACCTCCAATATATATAGCCGTGTCGAAAATTTACACAATAATCTTCTCTTTATTTGAAACACCCATGTTTCATGTTGTGCTAATAAATTCTAAAATGCGACTCATTGATTTTATGCATTTTTTAGAGTGAGAATAAGTCTGTTTTTTTTTGTGTAAACTACTAAGAATAATTCTGATCAGAGCGTAAACCAAAATATTTATCATCTGTACACCTTATAAATTTTGAAAAAATAAAACACATTGAAATTTTTTACCTGTGAAATTATTTTGTTAGATAAATTTACCATTAATGTCTTTTAATGTGGCAACTGTCTCTTCTAGATAAAAAAGTTTTATTTCAGTAAATAAAACATTTTTTTGAAACAGTTTCTGAAAATTATTATAATCATGATCTGAACCCGTTTCGCTCATTGCGAGCACTAACAAATGATCTTGATACTCGCTATTAAATTGAGGAAATTTTTACTCAAAATCTTTTTTCTTTTTTTCAAAGACTTTTGTCAAAAATTTTAATTTTCTTGCGAAATGTGAATGTAATCAACAATTTTTTTTTATCATAAATATAACAAAATAGTTTTAAAAATGAATGCGAATAAAACAATTTTGTGATAATATGTACAAATAGAATATTCATCGTCTAGCAGATTTGGCCTAAGCACTTTCTACACGCAATTTGTAATGTGTTGTTGGTCTCTGAAAACTTTTGGTTATATGCAGCTTTGAAGCACGTTGATATTAAACAGAGAAAGTTTCGAAGCCCATATAATGTAATCAAAATAATTTGAAAACTAAAGCTTTGTGAATGAAATATTACATATTCTGAAAGCTGCTTGTCATTGTGACTCAGATAGTTTTTAAGCTGAATAGTAAATGTTTAAAAAACTAATACGCATTTTAAACGCATTGTAGTTTTTTAGAGAGAAATTGTTAAGAGATCAAATTAAAAATAATTCATATATTGAAAAAAAACTAAGAATGAGTCTGAGCGTTAAATCAATTTGCCACATTTAAGAATTTATTAGCACAATATGAAACTTGGGTTTTCAACTATGTCTTATAAAATTTTGTAGAACTATAATACATTACTATTTTTTCACCGTGTTTTAGTAGAGTTTTACGAAGTGAATGCCAATTCAATCAATAAAATACGTTGCTGCTTTGTGTTAAGACTCTTAGATTTTTATTTAAAAAAATGCAGTTTTTGAGTATTGATTTGAAAAATATCGTTAACAGATGAAACAACATGAAAACAATGTCAAACATTTTATTAAAAGCATCAAGAGCTAATAATTTTTTTTATATCGTTAAATTTGGTACAACTTCACATAATTAAGTTAACTTTTACCTGAAGATGCCTAAATACGAAACCTAGTTTTTAAATGACAGAACACTGGAATTGTACACAGTTTCAAAAATTCAAATTTTATATTGAAATTGCGTCAAGTCGATATGAAAAAAGATGTTTTTTTTTAAACTTTTTACGAGACCAAAACATGCTTTCTTATAAGTCACTTAACTATTAGATGGTGAAGAGAGATTTTCCTCATGTATATTCGATATCCAAATAATGTCGAAGAACATTTTCGCGCTTTCTCATATTGGAGGATAACAATTGAAATATGTTTTTGAAAACAAAAAGTGATTTCATTAGTGTTATTCAATTGCGAGATATTTAAAGGTTTACTTATTTTTAATTACTTTTTTTTAAGAGTTAAGGTTGAAGTATCAAAATATTACAACATAAATATATCATAGCGTTTAAAAAAAGCTATGCTTTCAGGCTATAATATTTTATTATTATATATTTATTTCATAAAAAATGATTAAAAAACAACTGATCATGAATAATAAAAACGTTACAAAAAGCGGTTTGAAATGTTGAAAATTTTTAATACTAATTGGAAAATTTTATCTGAATTTCCCGTTTTACAGTTGGTAATCTCTTTCGTAATTAAAAAACGTTCGGTCGAATTGGAAAATTGAAGCGATGAAAATGTACGGTGAAGTGAATTATACATCGAAAAAGGAATGTTGAATCAATTTCTATAGATTTCGTGTACGAACACTGGATTTAGCGGTGAATGTAAAAAACTATATTTGCATTTGTAATTGACTGACGGCGCTACGAAATGGATGGTGTACTCTCGATGAGGTCATTAGTCAGAGTTCACTGGAACAGATGAATTCAAGAATAGATATGTCAAAAGGTTTGGTATAGAGAGGTTGTAAAGTAATATTTTTTAAATGTACAAATGAATAATCAATATTTTAGATAATTGCTCTTAGGCTGTAGATATTTAAATATTTTAAATTGATAAACTCGCAAAGTTTTAATATGATAACCGGATGAAAGCGTTGAATAGTCAAGAATAGTAATTATCTCTATTTTGAAACATTTTCCTTAACCGTAACGGAATTTATCTTCCATTTAAAACTATTATAGCTTAATAATTTTTCCTGTTAATTTTCTTCAATCAACAATATATTATAATATAATGTTATATTGAAATATTCAATGAAATATTCGAACATTTAATGGTGAAGCTGTTATAAAGTGAATTTCCAAAATCATTTTAATCTATTGATTGAATTGGCATTCAAAATTCATTCAAAATTCACATAATATAAATTATAACTCAGCGCCTAAGTGTTTGCATCTTTGTAGTAAGGGTCGCAGGATGACGGCTTTGGAACAGCTGGAAATCAAAAGACATCAACTATCACAAAGGATTCTTAACGAAAAAACTAAGATATGTCGATCGCCATTACTTAACCCTCTGCGGTATACTTGTTTGTTTCTGTAATAGACCATTTTCGTGCCATATGTAAACTTATTGATATAGCCGCCTTTTTTGTTTCATTTACAATTTTTTGTTTTATTGCGAGCAAGAAATAAGCTAGGTCGTTAAAACAGGAGAGAAGATGTATTGTGCACCTTTCCTACACAGCTATATATAGATAAGCAAATGTAAGTATAAGCATAGTGCTGACGATGGCGTGAGCCAAAATATATATCAGCAATATTTAAAAAAATTATTTTGTAGAATTAAAATACATTGCTATTTTTTTCACCGTGTCATTTTATTCTACTAAAGAGGCTAAGAATATTTTGCACATATTTATATAATGTAATAAAAAATCATTGACCAAACGACTTAAAAGAACTCAAACAAAAAAAAATACGGCATCAAAGACTATTTGCAATAAAATGATCGGGACTAGTTTCTCTTTCATGAACGTTATCAATGGATAACCTTCATAAATGAAATTCAAGATGTTCGTAAAAATTTCGAGTACATAATTTGCCCTTTGTTAACTCTTTCCATATTATTTAACCCTTGTCTTATTACCGATGTAGTCTGTTTACTGATTGCTTGTCGTTTCTATTCCATTCCATCTGTTAGAAAGAATTCTTGAAAGTGTCAGTCAGCGAAACCCGGGTCGCGAGTGACCAAACATGTGAAAGTTTGATATTGGAATTTCACCAAGTACCAGTGGATATTATAAAATAACAATTTTGTTGGATAATCATATGTAAAATATTCTATATCAAACGCATCTAAATATAATTGAGAGAATATATACCAATGAAACTATTGAATGATATGAATATGAATGTAATAAGGTAAAAAAACTTTGTGATAATTTAAAGAACGTTTGACCAAATCCTCTCGAAACAAAATCATGAAAATAAAAAGTGTCTCAATTATATAGTATAATATTAAAAAATGATATTGACAACTTCATTCCTAAATCATTGGGTAAAATAAAGTGACGTATGATCTTTATTTAAATTTGACAAAAAAGAATTTATATTTGAGAAATTTACAATCTTTGGGTTTATTGTTGAAAAACCTTTTACGTATCTTCAATGAAAAATGATTTTTTTACAAATTAAGCAAAAATAAATTTTTATATAACGGTTTTGAAAAATGTATAAGCTTGTGAAATAAAGAAAATTAAATTATGTTTTATTATTTATTAAAAACTAACTTCATAAATTTTGTCTTTCTTTTATAATTTACGTATTTTAAATAAAAAATATATACCAGATAATTCAATATGTGTGTAAATATCTGTGAAAATGTTAAATTATGACTTCATATGGTTTTATTTGGAAAAACTGTAAGCTATAAAAAGAAGGAATCGAGAATCCCTTTTCGGACAAGAAAAGCGCTGTCAGTTTTTTCGAGGAAATTGATTTTTGATACAAGGATAAGAAACCCTTAGAAACCCTAAATGGGAGCCGTTTGTAACGGTTTGTTGACATAAAAGATTCCCAGATATTGGCAGAATACGATAGTTCGAACAAAGTGTTGACACGTGTTCAAATCTTACTAGTAATAATGTATTATTGCGAGTCTGCAAACTGAACTGAGATTGTATCATTCGACAGACCTCGTTTGTGTCTGTCTATTGTCATTATGTAGCAGGAAATTGATTGCAGTGATTATTTATTTCCTCTATTTGTTATTGAGTTATTCAAAATGGTTGTTGAATTGTAATAACAGTTTAAGATTCACCAATTTTTGACAATTACGACTATTCAAGGATTCTTTCACATGGATTCAGCAGAAACGACAGTAAGTAAGAAAAATCATCCCTTATATATAATACAAGAAGAATTACAATAAATAAATATACTCAGACTAATGAACATAGTTTTAATAGCTACTGATTTTTTAAAAATAAAATTTGAATTCGGGAACGATAATCTTATGACCAAAACAGCCATATGACTTTGTGATGTTCATGCATTATTTTTAATTTCTTGACACATTGTATAAATATTTTTTTTCCTTTATTAATTTCATGTGGTGTTGTTTGAATTCTCAAATTAATATTAATCAATTAATAATTCTTAATAGAACCCTACTAAATTCAATGTTTCTATTAAATGAACCATTTAATCTTTCCAATTCTCTCTCGCTACATCCCTTATGTGAGATAGATTTAAACCGTTAACACTGAAAAAAAATTATGACAGATATTTAGTCCCACCAAAATTTACACATTTAAAACCAATACATCTCAATGTATCTCTTAGTACTGAATTACCTAATTATGTTAAATATTAGGCTGTATTTTTCATAAGATAATCTTTTGTAAAATTGATCTTGCCTATATTTATTTGCGTAAATTTACTTGTATATAAGTGATGCAAATCATTAACTGTCTATCAGTCCTTTTCATCTATATCAAATAGTTTCTTTAGATGCCAAAAGCTGAATCTCGAGAAATTCAAATCAATTAGTGTTTTACCTCTCACTTTGCAATATGATATGAAGTCGTATGCTTTTTACGTCACTTTCATGTTGAATAATGCTTGATTAATTTGTTTTCTTATTCTGTCAAACGTTAATAATAAATAATTTGTCACAAACAAGTAGAGCAAATAATACTAGAATCCTACACAAGTGTCGCAAAGCTTTCCATGGAAGCGGAAACGATGACATTTGTGCTATGCGGCTGAACCGGTAAGTGAATCTGCGACACGTCAAAAGGGGAAACTCCCTCTCGAGGGAAATTCGAATTATTTTCCAGAGGCTGCTCTCGACCGGCCGGTTACCTAGTTCTCATTCCGAAATTCACGACGCCAAAAAGTGTATTTAAAATTTGACACTTTTCGAAAAGATCAGGAATTATTAACGACACCATTTTTTGGTAGTAAAATGGCTTTTAGTTGTAAAAGTGTCAATGATATTTTGAAAGAAAGTCCACTTCGACAAATTTTAATATTTGCAATCTATGACTGCAAAAATCAACTAGAAGTAATGTTTTAGTTGATATGTGACGAAAACAAAACTGACGTTTATTAAACGAAAATGAATACTATTTTCTGGTTTCGGAATTGTATTTACTTTTGATATAATCATTTATTTGAAATACGATAAGTAAAAGATTTAATGGCTCATTGCTTTTAATTAATTCCATTCTAATTCCTTCATTTAAGCTGAAAAAAGTTCAGGTACTTGAGCTTAGCCTATTTCTGTAAAAAAATTTTCGTCGAAATGATTTCATTGAAAACGGGCGTTTTTTTCAAAGTTATATGTATCAACGACTTTCAATTAATTCAATGAAAATGAAAATTACTTAAAGGTGGACATTAAATACAGGGGTAATATCCTAAGTGATTAAGTGTATCGTAAAAGATACATATGTCTTGATATAACCCTAGTGTTTTACATTTCATCATTTTGTTTTGTGAAGTGTAAATAATTTGTCGAATATATTTTTCACGTATGAATATATATAAACAAAAAGAAACTTTGCAAAATAAGAAAGGTTCAATTGTACAACAATTATGTTTGACTGCTAGCTTTAACAGCATCATAAATATGTAAACAAATAATTAACATTGAAAAAAATCAATCAATGCTTTTCATATTGAAACACTATTTTATTGTATAATAAATTAATTTAATAACTTATGCTAAAATCATATAAAATACCTACTACACGTATCGCCTTTTCAAACTGATAAACATTATCAAAATGATGATTCGTTTACGTAACGAATTATTTACCTCCTGTATGTTGAACTGATTTTGATGACGTTGAAGAAATGTGGCACAATATGTGCTTATCGGTTTAATCGAAGGGATAAACGGAGCCATTGATTTGCTGTTAATTCACAATTTTATTTTTTTTGTAAATTGCTTTGTAGAGATTTTTGTTATGTTAAAATAAAATTAGTAGATTATACTTGTTGTGTTCTTTTACTGAGACAAGTGTTTCGATTATTTGAGAAGCATCTTCATGCTAACTTTAAGTATTGTTTACCATTTATCGTAATTTTATCTTTCAACTTTATGTATTTAGGAAAAATGCTATTCTACATGCATTTACATATTACATACTTTCTTGAAAAAAAACTGATTTTGAAAATATAAAGAAAGACAAAATGTTCTTTTAAGAAAATGTGGTACAAATACATATCAGTAAAATAGTACCAGTTAAAACGTGGTTTTAATACAATCATTCTTACTTACTTTTTAATTAACCGCGAGGAAATAATTAAATTAAACACGATTCAAGTAATACTCATTATTGAGTGAATAAACTTACTTGGTGAGAGGTTAAATGATTTATTAATGCTGTAGATAAAAACAAGTGTCACGTTTTCGGTAAATTATGCAAAACCTTAACTAACATACATACATAAGAAAAAGCTCATAAGACAAATCCTATGTTCATAAATTATTTTATAAAAGCTTACAATTCCCACGTCACTTAAGAAAGTTTCATACGTGCGGTACAATTTACTCTTAACCACTAACGACACATTTGTCAAAATGAACACGAAAACTTTTAAACGTACCAAAATATAAATTAACACGGCTCAAGACTAATTTCAAGGTGCGAAGGGTTAGTTTAAGTGCTATCTTTTTTTAAAACTTTTTTTGAGAAAAATTAATTTATTTACAAAATTTTACACGTTCATTTTCTTTTTGAGAAAATGGCTGTCTCGAAAGTTTAACGTTTTTCACGTACTTAAAAAGCTCGACACGCTCAAAATTTTGTTTGACTTATATTTTCAAATGTGGAGTATTTATATTTTTTTTGCTGTAGAATCAGCAAAACTTTATTAAATATATGTGTTATGTTCGTTTAATAACTACTCAATCAAAGCATATATATAGCATGGTAATCTGATGGGATTTTATGCTACAGTACACGATTTCAGTTAATACCTAAATATGTCAATGAATATACTAAAATGTTTATTTATATGACTTTGCCCTTATATTACAAGTACATTGAAAGATGCATAACTATAATTTAAAGGTGTTAGCTGTCGCTTTTTGTTGTAAACGTTTTATGTTTTAATTAATAAAATTTCTTTTTTACAGTAATATTCTTAACATTTCATAATTTTTATGTTCAGAATCGGTTTCACTACAAATTCGCAACCTCAAAGTGTTACTCTTTCGCAATGGTAGTACCTAGACACATATTTGAAATATAAATACTTCTTGAATAGATTCAAATAAACCAAATTGAGTGAGTACTTTCTATAAAAAGTTTTCATTCAATGAAAAGTTTATTCTAACATCAAGTTTAGTTTACGAACAATTGACAGTAAGCAAAATATCATTAACAAATTATGATATAGTTGACAGTTTTATTAGAGCTTTTGTAATGGTTAAAAAACTTTTCAGATGTGTTGTTATGTGGTTGTAGTAATCCAGAAACCTTTGTGAGCATGATAGTGACATTTTTGGAAGTTTCAAAAATTTCCTATCCTTAATATAACAATGAAACAAACATTCATTTATACGTATATGGGCAAAATTTTATAACGAAGGTATGCGCTTGGATTTGAAACGTGAATTAATGTTTAAACTGAAATTTTTACGCACGACTTAAAACAGGACTATTTATCATTATCAAAAATATAAAGATTTAAGTACAAAACATAAACAAAAACATACATATAAATATAAACAAGCCTTTGCTTATAAAAAGCTAATGTAATTTGTCTTGGGTAATTCCCCATATTGTTTCACAAGCTATTTTTTATATATATTCTCAGCTATAGTCTTTACAGATTAATACTATATCATACAAAAATTAGGTTATTAAAAACATTAACCAATCGAAGAATGCTCATTTTATGCTATGATGAAAACGAATGACTTAACAATCACTCACAAACAAGATATATTTTTAAGGTTATTAGATCCTAGATTCTTTCTTGAATTTTGCATAAAAGACAGAAAATATCTTCACATGATAAAATGAAATTCTTACAACATTCTGTCCACAAAAAAATATAATCATTTGGCATATTTTATTTCAACGCAGAGATTTTAAATATGTTTTTTTATTTGATGTCGAAATGTACGATTAAAACACATTTATACGAAAAATTTCTGCTATTTTATTATACAATATTATATTTTGTTCCTCTAGAATTATATATGAACATAAATTTCAATGCAATAAAATTTGAATTTTGAAGGATAGTAAGAATTCTAAATATAGTTATGCCTATATATTTAGTTTATTTAAAAATAATGTAAAAATGCATAAAGGTCGCTGGATGTGTAACAAAATTGTGTACATTTTATTCGCACGGCAAGATTGTGTTTACTTTTGTACGAGGTAATTTTCACGCGGCAATTTAGCATAATAAATGTTTATCTTTATGGCACAACGTAAACGAGAGTGTACTTTGGAGATATTGAGAAATTATTTCGTGACTTGTTTCAGCTTGATGATGACGGCGGTTGAATAAATTTTGGTTAGTATAAAACGTTAAAAAATTTAAATGTTGATACAAGAGAGCTTTTACATGGAAAATTCAACGATGTAAACTATTTGAACTAGGAAAATAGGGGACAGAACCACTAAAACGCTTATCATGTAATATAGAACTGCCCCAAAAAACATCGAAAGAACACAACTGTTTGCAATGGTCCATTCTCATACGGGCCCAATGGGCCACGATTAGTTTATCTCAATCATGGTCAGCCTTGAATCATTCGATAAATTTACAAAATCATATGTGCAACGAGATTTATCTGCATATTAAGCGCGGAGTAGATTGCGGCGGATAAATGGTAAAAATAAAAAAAGGATACAAATTAAAACTATTATAAATATTTTCTAT
Source organism: Himalopsyche japonica (assembly GCA_028555115.1). Taxonomy (NCBI): domain Eukaryota; kingdom Metazoa; phylum Arthropoda; class Insecta; order Trichoptera; family Rhyacophilidae; genus Himalopsyche; species Himalopsyche japonica. Next base: position 231,287 of record JAHFWJ010000215.1, on the reverse strand, counting down.
TTCACATTTTTTTAGTATGAGAATACACAATTTAAATTTAATATTAATTAAATAAATTCACGATAAATACCGGTCCCGCTAATCTTGCGGTGGGCGACACTGGTTCTGATCGTAAATTTATTGTACTAAATGTGTTTTTTATTTATTAACCGTTCTATGCATATGAACGTACGTGATACGCAAACTCTGACTGTACCATTCTGCGCTATCCCGTATCACGTACGCGCTTGAGAAAAAGTAATTTACTTTGTAACTAAATACTGAACGGAAACCCATGTGTTTTACAACCTGTGAATTCAAGTTTTCACAAAAAAAAATTAAGGGTAGGCCAAGTGTGCGGTCAGTTCTTTGAAATTTTGTAATTTTCAAGCCCACTCTTCAAAAGTCATGGGCAGTATATATATAAAGTTTTTCCACTTTCATAGTGACAATTAACACATTTAGAGTATAATAAACTAGTTTTACAACAGAAACATCATTTTACTTTTTACCAATAAATTATAGAAGATTTTGGAACTATGTCTGTATTAATCATGGATAAAATAGTATTAAAGAAATGACTTATCTTGGAATATATTTTTTTGTGATGTTTGACGCTTTTGACACAACATAATTCATTGTGACAATTTTTTTATTTTGGTGCATTCATTTGCAAGTTCCATATCACAGGTTGCAGATTTCAGTCACTGTGTATCACTAAAACTCAGAGATTATGATATGAATTCATTACGTTTGTCAAAAACAAAATACTTTGTTAAACCCAAACTAGTTATAATGAAAGTTTCGATAAATAACATTTTGTTTAACAGTCAGCAAACGCGGTATCCACGAGAGTTTTTTTATTGACAAATGTTCACGCAAAATAGTGAATACACTGCCTTGTGTATAGTGAAATTACGGTTTTCCAAAAAGATTACGTGCAATTTTTTATGTTTTCTAGAACAAATGCCTAATTGGAAATGGACAGTGAGAGCGCTCAGAATTATCGATGTTTCTACGGTCGCATTTAAAATTATCAAACCACTTCTCTTCCGATTTTTTTAGACGGAACAGAATCTCGATAACACTAGCCAATTCATTTATTTGCTTGAAAGATATTCTTTCCTGTTAAAAAGCAATGGTTCATCAACCCACGAATTTTCAACGGTTGTAACGTCATGAAATTTAAAAATGTATGTTGAAGGTTAGTGTCATCTAAAAATCATACAAATTTATCAATAGTGGCATATACATGTCATCCTACTAACTTATTTAGTGATGCACCATACAAAAATCGGTATCCATAAATATCTTGCAGAAACTCATTACATGCATATATATTATTCAAGTAGATTCATATCGTATTTTACCTGTGTTTGTTACCGTGTAATTTATACTCAATGTAAATAAACAAGGCGTAAATTAACGCCTAACATGAGGTACAGCAGGTGGGATCATAACATCACATACCTATTTAATAAATCCTTTACAAAATTACTTGCTTTACACACGGAGATGTTGAAATATTGATAACCGGAAATACGGTAGTGTAATCAAGCATAGAATCAGGATTTATTGAGTTTGTTATTTATATTGATACAATATGCTGCAAATTTACAAAGACGTGATAGATTTATATTATTAACATACATTTACGGCAAAGAATATATTTTTTTTCACAAGTATTTTGCAAAAGCGTTCGTTTATAATTAAATACATATTTTTATGTCACACGTAAAAATATGATCATTGAAAATTTTGCGATAAAGAATCAATTATAATAAAACAATAATTAGATCCCATAACCAAATGACGATTATGTGGTCGAGTGGTAAAACTTGTTTGATTCTGTTGCCACAATGACAAGCAAAAAGCCACGAGACCGCTTACGATAAGTTCATACTGTTTACAAAAATGTTATTAATTGGTAGACAAATGTTGGTTAAAGGGAATTTCGGCTTTTCCATCGTTAGAACTATGAATAAAATAAATTTATACTGAGCTTCATAAAGTGTTAAAGAAGATACATACAACTACCATCTATTCTGAAATTGACAACTGTATGTTTAGTTTGATCATTCAATATGTAATTGTGTTAAAAGTTATTCTAAAAAAAAAAATTACTTAACTAGTAAAATTGTTGCGATAATAGTTTATCTTTTCTGAAACAGTGTATAAAACTAAGCCTTAATACAGTTATGAAGATGGGGGAAGCCAAAATAGCTATCAACAACGATATCTTAAAATGTTTGCAGCCAAAACTCTTACATCACATCACGCGTGCCAATATTGGTATAAATTATATATATATTGAATAAATTAATATATAACTATATATATATATATTCAATAATGTCGATACCCACAATTATTTTTTTCCATTTGAGACGTTTCCACTTCTATGTTAAAAATAAAATACAAGAATATTTCTAATAGTTGCAAATATATGTGTTCAAAATTATGAATTCCGTAAATAATCAATAGACAGTTGAATTAACAGTATTTTTTAGAATAAAAAGCGTTTTTTATCGCCCTCTTTTTTGCGCTAACCAGGTCTTGTTGAAAGACATCTTTTTCAGATGCTCCATTACGGTCTTTATGCTCCAAACTAGAAATTGAAACCATTGAAAAATGAAAAGTAAATATATAGTATAGATTAAAATTGACAGCACTGTTACTCCAATTGGGGTGTAACTAGATGTGACACGTACTTCGCTTCTTTGAGAAGTATTATTGGACTAACTGCATCTTAATATTATTGAATACTGTCATATTTGTTACTAGAACGTTATACATCAAATATCACTACAAACGGAATAACAAAGTTATCAATTTTGATTTACAATAAAAATAGACTTCCGCAGCAAGTTTATGGATAGAATTCTTCATTTCCTTTTATGTGTCGAATACGTTAAGTATTATTAAATAAAATCACACATCAGGTATTTAAATATGTCAAGCGAATGCTCAAATACCACTTAAGTCTTGATGAGAGGCCATATATTTTCTTTTAACTAATCCGATGACTAAGAATTCATTAAGCATGTACTCAGTTATTAAAAACTAATTTACGAATATAAAAAAAACTTTAAATATAAAATGGAAAGTTACTAAAATAAAAATTGAGCCGTACATCATGTTTAAAATATTTAAATAAACAATAACAACAACGAAAAATACACTGACGCAGTGTATTTTTATTTTTAGATTAGGTTGCGCGGAAAGTAAATTTTATATACAGAACTTCTGTAAAGTTTTGAATAGAGTTTTTTTCAGAGAATTTAATAAAAGTGAGTGCATCATTTGCAATGGTAAAAAGGTGGTTCAACATAAAGAACAGGATGTGCTTTCAATATTTTTTTTGTATTTTATGTTTCATAGCATAAATTGTAATATATTTTAAGAGGTAGAAGTATTTTCAACAAGTGTAACACTTATTGATAAATAAATATTTCATATTGAGAAAAAATCAAAGCAAAAGAAAAAATTCATAAATTAATACGGAATTGTAATAGAACACTTGTATAAATAATATTTTGTTAAAGAAGCAATTAAAAAAATGTGAAATTCTTTATCACTGAACTCAATAGGATATTTCCGTTTTATTATATTTTTATGAGTAAAAAGGTTTCTGTTGGAAGTAAAAGTGTATTACTGTTTTAGTGTATTTAAATATTAACATTTTCTTGAGAAGCAATTAGTCTATAGCTTGAGATGAATTTTAATGTGCAAATTTTTAATTGTTAGTAAAGGTCATCATCATTTATTTATTTGGTACATACACGCTATAACAATAAAATATTATAAGTATATTGCTTTTGCAACGATAAAACTATTTGTAGCTTAATAAACATTTGAAATCCGCAAGTAATCTGATCTTATTCAATTCATAAGAGTGTACTCGTAAACTCCCGTCCTGTAAAACATATCGACATTTGGAACAATATGGTTGAATATCATTTTTTAAGTTTTATCAGCATTTATTGATGCTAAATCTATGCTTTCAATTAGTAGTATTAGTAGTAAAGTATTATTTTTTTAAAACTATTCACGCAATGTTGTATAATTTTCAATGGTCTTGACTGGTTGCTGCCTAATCATTTTATTATTAGAACCAACAATAATTGAATTGATCTTTTTTTGTTCAAGCTTTTGTTTGTAATTAAAGCCATATTTTTATAGTCTTAAAATTTGATAAACTCAATAATTATGCAATGTTGGTTTTATTTTACTGAATTGAAAAATTTTACTCCAAGAGCGGTATTTTTGAAAGAATATCTAAAATTCTGTAAAACACTTAGAAGCGATTCCGCTTCATATAATAAAATTTTTGTAAATAATACTGAAACTCGCTGCGGTATGAATTTGTAAATTCTAAGCTCCAGATTTTTTAAAGCTCAAAGCTCATACGAAGATTTGTATCTAGCTGACGTGCCGTATATTGACGTTTGGTGTATATTCTGCCACATCTCGTTCAAAACTCGCTTAAGGTAAACGATGATGGGAGCATTTTATTTCCAGATGAAATCTTTGCATGCCGCAATAAACTTTGAAAGGGAATACTTAAAATTGGCTAAAGGCTCGAAAAATGTATGAAACCATGAATAACGTATGCTGTTCAGAATAAGCCCAGAATTTTATTCGGCAGTTAAAATATAATAGCATTACTGTGTGACGTTTCAAATAAACCATATTTTGTAAAAATAATTCTAAAATATCAAGGTTTAAGATTTGAGAGGGCTAAAAAGGCTGTTGTCCGGTGTGTAAAGGTACCCAAAATAATTTTGTATGATATCGACTGACGGTGCATATTGGAAATTCAATATCAAATTTGAATTGTTACTACTTTGTACGATTCCACATGTTTTGTCACTAACGAACCGCCTTTCAGCGTCTTCAGGCATTCTATCTCACGGATGCAAAATAACTATTGTTCAAAGTTGTAAAAGTTCAAATTTGATATCCAAAAGAGCTTTAAGCTGAATGGACAAAAGCGTTTTGATAAGGTATAATGTTGGTTCTCGCGGAGCCGAATTTCATGTAAAAACAATTTCATACATTGATGGTTTAATAAAAATGATTCACGTTTCCAAAGTCATGAAAAGTTATGATTATTAATTGATGAAAATTTTCTTTCGTTTCAATAACCATCAAAAATTATTCCCTCTCTAAAAATGATTAAGGCAAATTCCACATCGTGAGAGAAAATAATAAAAAAATATATACCTCATCCAAGAATAGATTATAGAAAAAAATGAAAATACACAAATATTAAATCAAATATATTTTCGATCATTTAATAAGTGCGGTTGCTATGAATGTCACTTCTTACATGAGCGCGAGCGCGGCCGCGCAGCAATCTTAAGGCCTCGCGCATTCATCTCAGGTTACAATACAAAAGGTTCATATTCAAGCTTAAAAAATATCAATACAAAATATGTATTTTGAATAAATACTTGTAGTTATTCGGAAGGTATAAAATATTGAAAAAAATAGCCAAAAAACCTGTTTTTATTAAATTTACATTATAATATATATGAAAACATATACGTAATATAGATTATGTAATGTGTCAAAAAAGAACTGTTTTTCTAAAAATATATTCAAAATTGAAAATGTGACATATTTACAAAAGGGTTTAAATTGTACAGCGCATTTTTTGGTTTCACTTGTCCTTTTGATTTATGTTCACAGAAGACCTCTCGTCTTTGGTAATAAATTGTATGAAATGCTCCTGGAGAACGTAAGTGTATTGCTTTTTTTCACCGTATTATAATGAAGTTTTACCAAGGAAATATCAATTAAGTCAAAATATGCTGTAATTTTTTTGATTGGGTAAAGAGAGCGACGATGTTTGATATACGAGTTCAGGTAGAAAGAAAAAAAAATAAAAAAATATATGTAATAAACATTTCGGAGAATTGCCAGCAAAATAAATAAGCCAATTAAGGAACCGACCATTAAAAATCACGGCTATTAACCCTTCATATAAACCCAACAGTATATCAAAAAACTCTCTCAAATTTGTTCTTCATCGGATTTAACGGACGCTAATTCAATTGTATTTGCCGCTCGGACAGCAGTAATGATATAATAACGGCCCAGCGGAACAAAATTTGCAATCTCTGGAAACATTGAGGTTAGGTTGGGGCGCGTTTATGCCCCTTTGTTACCGTATGTAGCGGAATTTATAGGCGACGGAGGGTTAACACCCCGGGGACCCAAGAAACGAGGTCGTTATTAATTGAGTGACCGCGTACCCCAAGTACAGTCAAGCAAATTTATTCTAGTCTCAACTTGGGTATAGTGAATGAGCTGACGGCGTAGTAACCTGTAAATTCTAAAGTTTTATGCGCTTAGTAATCTCAAATTATTTTGGATTGACTATACAATTACTAAACAAATACCCTTCTATCGACTTACTTAGTTTGCTTTGTATTAGATTTGGTTTCGTTGAGACTGAACCATCAATACATATTACTATCTGATTTTTATACACAAAGCTATAAACTGACATTTAAAAGTTCATTGCGATCTATTTTACTTCGGTAAATAATAAAATAATGCTTTGCTCGAACCAAATAATTCAAAAAAATAGCCCAAATTAAAAATTTCAAAGCAAAATCAAAAATATTTAAATAAAAAAATATACGATTTTCTACAAATGTTATTCTGCGATAGAGTAAGAAATACAAAAAACGAAATCGTAATCTGATCTTACCAATAAATCACTAACTGTCAAACAAAGCGGCGGTGATAATACTCAAGATTTTATCAGGTTTGAAGCTTTTTTTCAGTTATAAGTAGCACTGTTATGCGCTGCGTAATAAAAAATATTACATTGTATTATGTAATTTTCAATATCGGCTGAAGTTGTTAGATGACATTTAAATATCAAATTTAATAGTTGAAATTATGTAAATTCCCACATATTTTGTCACGCACAACTTATATTTTGTCTTTCGACATTAACAAGTATTCTATGAAATATAATGGAAACTTCGATATTTTTATAGATTATACTCTACGAAAAAATCACCAGGATACCGATCACGTAGTGTATGACTGCCCTGAGATGAATGCCAAACGTGCTGAGCTGTATGCTGTGGTCCCTCATCATACGGGTTCAGTATACCACGCTGACTTGACGACAACTAAAACCAAAATTGAGGCATTCGACTAATTTGAAACACCATGTGGCGAAAGAGATATTCTCGAATTCGTTTACGGTTATACGCGGAGAAGATTTAACTCCTCCATCACGGCGGATTCTCAAATTACGGATGAAATGGAAACATATTATGATTAAAACTGTTTTTTAATCCAAATAATACACGATTTAAATATCATGAAAACAAGAAGAATGTAGATTGGTTTATCAGTAATGCGTTATAAATGGCGACATTGGATAAGTGGCTGTATTTAACAAAAGTGGTTGTTTTAACATTTAACTCATCCCAGACAAACAAGTATTGAAAAATGTCTATTCAAACATTTATGGGAAAAAATTCTAACTTAAATAACGTTAACACAGTGAAACAATGGCAATTTGTTTAAGTTCTACAAGCTGCATTATAATGGAGTTCTAACAAGTAAATTGCATTTAAATCAATCAAATAAAATTATTATCGTTTGAAATACATCCACTAAAAAGAGTGTTAAGCCTAATTTGGTGATAGTGTGTAAACATTGACCATTATAAGTTGGCCGGTTACTAAGGGCGCTTGTACCACTGGAAAAATATTAGTATATTCCTTTCCTGGTTATGGCAGCCACGCGATTTACAGCTTTATTGATTAAAATAATAACTTAAAGTTCGATGGTTACTGTTCTTGTATAAAACTGTCAATTTCGTATACAAAATTACTCTCATCAGAATGTTGAATGATTTAAGTCTCGTCTTCAGCCGGCAGCCAAGCTAAAGAGTCATTTTTCAAGCTTCCTTTAGTCTTGAGAATTTTTTTAATTATATAATTTATAATGTCAACTAAATGTACATGATGGAATTTGTATATCAAGCTTGAATTATTGAAATTTTGTCAGTCAAAAAACTGTGCAAAAGCCAAAAGGCGAATCCCGGTGAGCTGGTGACAAAATATGTGGCATTGTAAAAAATTTCAACAATTCATGTTTGTAAATGATACTTTGTCAATTTTATGTAATGATTAATTTATATATGACAACGAATGAAAAATATCTTCAATTTTTAAGTCCAGTTTCACAGATAATGTAAAGCCAATGTAAAGCTATGTAAAGTTAAAATACGAAAAAAAAATATTATATAATTAGATATTGAATTAAAAGCTTTGAAAAAATATTTAAATACTATCAAAATTAGTATTTAAACTATCACTTGAAAGTTTTTCTGTAAAGCTCCGTATAAAGCTCTTTTTTCCTTGGTAATCGAATAGTTGCTAATAACAGAATAGTCACGTCATCTCAAGTTCCTTGTTCTGTGTAAGGAATTTTCTTATTGGTAAATTAATATTTTTGTCTTTCCAAATACGAACTTGTGTTTGAGCATCGTAAATCTATATATAACTGTGTAGGTATACGCATCGACTTCAAACAAAGGCCTAATAGAATCTGAGAATTCGAGATCGAATTTCTTAGGATTAAAGACGAAATTAATGACCCGGTATATTGACTGAATCTAAAGATACGAACAGAAGATTATGTGGATATCACAAAATCAATAGCCACGGTTAATAAATGTGCTACAAATTTAGTACAGACATGGTAATATAATAATGAAATTTACATAGGCTTATCAGCCGAAACCTCAAGAGTCTTATTGATGTTATATTCTCGTTAATACTTATTACTGAAACGTTTTCCATTCACCAATAATGTATGAAAAATATGTCCTTGTCATTTTACCGCATATTCTATTGAGATATGTTGTATTTATACAATGAAAATTGTATTAAAGAAAAAAGTAGTATATTACGTAAAATTTAAACTATTAAAATTACGACAGGCTTTGCTCATTTTGACTATAGTTAACTGACACAGTATATTCATTGATTAAATTGGCATTTCATTATATAACTTCATTATTAAACGGTGGAAAAATAGCAATGTATTTGTAGAACTAAAATACATTGCTATTTTTTCACAGTGTGACCATTACAAATTGATACAAACCTATTTTTATAAAATATTAGTTGAATAATTACCAGGTATACAAAACCAACGGCTTAAGAAAAAGGAAAAAAAATAACAAAATAATAACCATATGATATTATATATATAAAAACAATGAAACGTAATTTACAAATGAAAAAAAAAACGATAAGGACCTTTTAAAATTAAATATTTGACATTTTTAATAGAAAATAAAACTAAGTTTAAAAGTTCATTAAGAGTTAAAAAATATTTGTTAAATACTCACTAGCGAATATATTGAATGGGAAAATTTTGCAATCGAATAACGCTCATTAGAATATTTTAAGGAAGATATATGCTTAAGCGGAGTGAAGAAATTATCTGTAAAGCGAAAAATTGATCGATTACCTGCAAAATTGTTTTCGTACTTTCTGAACCTGTAGTTTTGTATACCTGGTGATTATTAACTCAGTTTTTTGTGTAACAACCTAATTTTAACTATATTGTATCGGTTGATAATGTTGTCGATGAACAAAACTGGTCCGAACTTTAATAACAGTAAAACAGTAAAATAGTATTTAGCATTGTGTTTCAACAAAGAAGAGAAAAAAAAACAATTTAAAAGTAATGAAAAGGTATAAATTGTGTATGATTCTTTTTTCAACGATAAATATTTATTTAGAAAATAGTTGAATCACTACTCTGCAATCGTAAATAAAATTAAGTCCATTAGAAAAGTAAATACGATATTGGCAGTCGATACCAACAACAGCAATTAATAACAGAAGATTTCTAAGTATTGATACAATACAAATTCCTGTCTATTAAATTAATTTTCAAAAACCAGTGAAATATATTCATAACAACATTATTTGTTGATAAATTTGATTTCAGGGAAAAACAAAATAAATGGCAGACAAATTCATAATATAATAAAATACCAATGAAGGGTTGAAATTCTTCGAGAATTAATTCGAAAAGTACTTGATGAAAAATTCGTTTATAAATATGTATATTGCTTTATAATATAAAGGCTGTATTAATTATTATGCTCTCCTCATGATTAAATCCTTCGCGTAATAAGGACTCGCTTGTCCTCAGAAATTTCATCATCCTTTTACTAAGGACATCCCTTTGAGTTTTTGAGTTCGCCTCCTGGAATAAAATATGCTAATCACAAAAGTGGAAGCTATCCGCGGTAAGAAACAGGAAAATAAAGTTTAAATTCTTTCGTTAGACAATATTTTTACATTAGATTTAAATATTATCTAAAACTCTTCATGATATACATTTTGACCTAAAATATATCAAGTATTCATAGCATCAAGAATAAATTGTAGAATTGTAACATTTGTTAACTTTAAATTATAGTAGAAAAAGAAATATCTTGAAAATTTAAGCTTAACCTGGATTTTACTAACCCCATTTTTTATAATGATCAGTTTCGCTCATCGCAAGCACTATCAAGATTAAAAAATGAATTTTATTTGTTGTAGCTATTCCGTGGTTATTTTTTGTGTTGTTGAAACTGTACACATCACCAAATATGTTGCCACTCATAACTTTAGTTTCATATTTCGAAAGCTGATGGAATATCTGAAGATGACGAAATGCGAAACTCGAGTCATGAATGGTAAAAAAATGTGGAAATTGAATGGTAAAAGTTTGAACCATTCAATTCTTGAATTAAAATTCCATCATGTATCCTCAGTCGATATCGTAAATGTAACCGTTCATAAACATATATATTATACTTCAAAGCGTTATTTCCTCTTCGTATGAAAGAAATCAATATTCTGTCTTATTTAATAGTGAAAATAAAAATTGTAGAGTTTTGTGAAGATGTTCTTTTTTTCACAATATATATAATACAATGCAATAATTATATACACGTTTTAAAAGTGTGTTAAAAGAAAACAATTTCAGGTACACGTTTTTATTTGTTGGAATTATTTAATTGATATGTTTTCTGATATTACATTTATGAACAAAATTAAATATTAGTGGCGGATATCTCAGAATTGATAGCACTTATTGCGAAGGTGGAAAACATAGAGGAAAAACCAAATATAAATGCAAGGGAAATTAAATTCAAATCAATTATATTTGAAATAAGTTGAAATGTTTTTTTTATTTCTGATCGATCTAAAGCGATTTTCTGAAACTTAATCTAGTTGGCCATCATTGTAAAAAGCGTGAGTCTTTTTTTGTAACATTATTTTCTCAATGAGCACAAGACGAATAAAAAACAGCTTAGTTGAAGTTCATCGAAATGATCTGGCTTATTAAAGATTACAACTGTTTTATGGATCTTAAAAAACTCGTGTTTGAGTAATTTATTACATATTTATTTGATTTCAAAAATTTATTTTTAAATATTGCTGACATAATTTATTGAAACACAAATGGATTTGCAACCTATATCGTGTAATACAATAAACGAACATTAATGAGAAAACAGCTATTATATTTGATGTTTCAAAACTACTCTTATTAATGAGACTTTCCTCAATTATTTTCATTTTGTAATGAATATTCACGGAAATTATAGAAAAAGTACAAGATAAAAAATTTGAATATTTGTATATGGATACAATAATTGCTAAATGATTGAGGATTCGGGGGCATTCTGCCCTTATCACTTGTCAAGACTATGACCTGTCCTGCGAATTAATGGTTCTCGTCCATGTTAAAACTGCAAAACTTGATTGATAAAAGATTTAATATTTCATTGGGATCTAAATAATTGTGTTCTCAATTTTGTTCACTTACAGTACTTATAAGCTACGTTGTGATCAGGTAAATAATAAAACAGCAGCTAAACAATTGATGTAAGAGTACAATAAACCTTATCAGAGAAAGAAAATGTAAATTATATCGGGGCTGTTGTTATGTTCATACTTTCTTATATATTAATAGTGGAATTTCACAAAATTTCCTTGGGTGGATAATTTTTTTACACATTAGACATGAGTATGTTGACATAGCTCATCCTATTTGAAGATACCTTTATTGGTTCATCTATTAATCATAAATTGTGACAGCAAAGTTGGTTTTCATGTAGGATGAAACCTGCCACAATAATCAGTTATTGTTATTTCAAATGAATTGTTTTAGATGATTTTATTACAATAGTACTATCATTAACTCAACAAAGCTATAATTATCAATTAATAATTTCACTTAATAATACAACAACAAATTTATGAATATTAATTTTGAATGAAATAAATTCTGTCACTTAATTACAAATATGAAATATGCATTTTAATATTTTACTTATCAAGCAAAATGAGTGCCTGAAAAATATTGTTCTGTTTGGAGAAAAAATCGCTTTTCTGACAATTTAAGTAAATTTGAACAGTGTTATTTTTATAGTGTTGCTTTTATATTATTGGATGTATTTGAAATTAAATGGCGCTTGAAATTGAACGAAGACAAGTTAATACATTTACCAATGTAAAATAATATATTATATCCAGAAACATATTGTAGATATAGTGTTTATAACTGTGTGCATATAAATAAAATAATTATATTAAATATAAACATGTATTAACAGTTATATTCTTTAAACATTTGTGTTTACACATATATGATATATGTATACAGGGTGTTTATCGGGAAAATTTATTATTTTGATTAGTCGCTACTTTGACACAAACATGAATTTCGATAATTCGTATTGGAAATACGTGGTAAATTTTTAAGAAAAAATTTTGATAAAGTAACGCGTTTCAATCATGAAAATATTTATGAGAGAATTATGTGGAAATTTGTGGGAAAGTAATGTGCCATAAAACCTTACTTTTTATTGTTTGGTGAATGATCTTCAAAAAAAGCTACGTAACCGATCAACACGATCAACACGCCTAGGCCACGGCGTAAGAGAAGATCAGCTGAAAACATTGCTGCTGTCAAAAAAAACAATCTATCAACCTCAATTCGCTCAAGATATTGAACTTAAAACAACAATTTTGTTGACAATTATGCGTAAAAATTTACATTTTTTCCCAATACAAATTCAATTGAGACAAAAACTTCTTCTACATAGTTATTAATGACATCGTAAATATTCATTTTTTTTTTTTTTAATAATAAAAACACATTTTCTTAGTACTTATTTCCACAATATATTTTTTGATCAGGACCGGTTTCGCTTCCGTTTCCGACCGATGAGCGAAACCGATCCTGATCCCAAAATTTATTGTGGAAATAAGTACTAAAAAAATGTGTTTTTATTATTTAAAATATAATGCTTTTCCACCGAGAAGTGACAGTTAATACCATAAAAATGATTCTTATAAAATCCTGATTACGTTAATCGAAATGAAACAACGACAATAAATGACGAGACTCATGTAAATTTTAATAAATTAGTAAATAAGCAAAATAATCGGTTCTAGGGAAAAGAAAATTTCCAAATTACAACACGGTAAAAAATAATAATGTATTGTAGTTCTACATTTTTTTTTATAAGATATAGTTGATAGCTATTTCGGCTCATGCATCGTCAGAAGTATCGCTATAGTTCTGACGATGGCGTGAGCCGAAATAGCTATCAACTCTACCTTATAAAAAAAATTGTAGAACTAAAATACATTGCTATATTTTTACACTGTTATAACGATGCTCTACAAAGTAAATGCCAATTCAATCAATAAATTTTGAAATAATTCACTAGTTATCTTTGTATCCTTTTAAATGACAGGACAGTCCTATTTAAAATGTAATACAATAAATATTGGTCATTAGTAACCATTTATTTGTAACACTTTGTTAACAGTGTTATTAATTTTGATGTCTTTTTTATGTGTATTTAATGGAGTATTTCTACAAAAATATATTGTTTTTGATAAAGTATTATAGCTCTGATTGTTTTTTTTTTGTTGAGACATATTTTATGTTATTTAATTTAAATATTGGAAAGTTACCTTCAAATCCCTCGAAAATGGATAATTGTAAAAATTTCCACTAAGTAGTTTTGGTAGAATAGTGAAGAGTAGGAAAATATTCGGTTTTCATCATTAGAGGTAAAATAAAGTGAAAGAAGAGCTAGAGTTGTATGGCATAAAGCCCATAGAGAATGGAAGGATATCCATAATGACATAGGGCTCACGATCGTCACGTCAATAATATTAATAGAGCTGAAGAAGACTTCTACTCTTTGTAAGGAGAGACAACCAAACAAAACAAAAATATGAGCGCTCGTCGAATGGATGGCCATCCCCAGTGGAAATAATCGGAAAATGAGAAAAACACACCTCAACCGCCGAGCAGAAACCAATTCCGCAGTTCAGCTGCTCTTGTCAGGGACTAGAATGCCGGTTTCTAAGAAAAAAATATTTAAATAATTAAATACCGACGCTTGAAATTAAAAAGAATGACAATAATAATCAAAGAATGAATTTGTTTGTTAAAATAAAATCGATACCATGAAATAATCAATTGTGATTTACAATGCTGCTGGAATTTCAATATCTAATTTGAACAGCTTAATTAAAACTATGTGCTGCTCCGAAATATCAACTATGCTTTTAATTGTTCTCAATTTTACTCATCAGAAGTAGAATCTGATTTAAAAAACGTTTCTTTTTGTTTTATGTTCAACGCTGACATTCCTAGCAAATGTATTTAAAATACTCATATATGTTTCATTGGCTAAAACATTTGAATGAAATTTTAGTATCATACAACCTTGGTCTGTGGCCTAGGGTTTAAACTGTTTCCAGTTTAATGTTTTAGAACAGTAAAGAGATTTTAGGAATTTTCAGGCATTCTATCATATGGATGAAATAAAACTAACTGTCATTAAACAGTTTGTATTGCTTATAGGCATTGAAAACAATACCAACTTACGAACGAACTAAGACCGAACTATATATATATATCTTAAATAATTGTTGGTTTTGATGTCTAAATTGCAACTTTAAAACTATCAAGAAAAATATTATTGGACGAAATTCAACGAAATTGTTAGATTAAAATGTATGCATTGGTTAACACTTATTTAATTATTAAGACTTTTAAGTTTTTAACAATGTGCAATAAAAAAATATTTAGTTTTCGTTTTTTGGTGGCAATTAAAATTATTTTAAATATAATCAAAGATTGTATCATCGGCATTCATGTTCATGTGTGCTGATGGCTTATGTTGCTAAGATCTCTGAAATAGGAAATTTATTTCCAGCATCTCGCAAACATTTGCTTCATAAAAATATTAAATAATTAATTTTAAATATCATTAATTCCAATATCTAACGTTTTTTTCGGTATTAAAAAAGCAGCCAAAATACCGAGATCCAGGTATCGGTTTCTTACAATTTATAGCGATAGGCAACCCTTACTCGACGACTTTCCGCTGAAGTTAACTACCACAGGTAGTAAAACACGTTTCTATTTATAATGTACATATGTATATATTGTTATAGGGTGGTTGTTATATTTGATCGTACGGTTGCGTTCGTTGTGAAAGTAACGATGTCGATATTATTTGCGGTTAAGAGGTTTTAAGTGTAAATTTGAATGGCAAAATAACAATATAAAACAAGTCAATTTTTTAAAAAGATGGAATGGTTTTTACTGAAAAGTTCTTAGCAATACATTGTTATATTCGGGTAGTAAGAAAAATCAATAGAAATTATATAGTATCTGTCAAACTATATTTTGCAATAAAACCAGATTTATTAATTATACCAGAGATTATTTTTGTCACAGGTGAATGATTTGTTAACAAATTTTGAAAATGAAAGAATCGTTGAAGTGACTGCATGAAGTTATAGTTTGTCCTATAATTAACTTTAGAATTAAGAGTGAGAAAACAAGATAACGATTTATTAATTATTAACTCGTCTAAGCATACATGTATAATTTATATTGACCGTGGAGAAATTACAATCATGATATAGAAACTGTTATGTTTATTAATATCGGAAGTATAATGTTTCATTCATTCAAATCATTTTATATATGATGCAATTGACCTATAATTATGCTTTGATGTATTCCTCACATCGGTTTTATTGTAAGTTTGTTGGGTTTTTATGTGAGGGCATTCGATTTTCATTCATTTAAAAAAACTACTGATTTGATTTTAATGATATTCAATTTGAGAAAGGTTATTTGATGATCGATAGGGTCATAAGGATTAGTGATGAGACCTTTTCAAAATAATTTATAATGATAAAAATTTAGTTGGAAAATTAAATATAATATTAGAAATAACTACATATTTTGGATACATGAGTTATGATAGGACTAAATATCAAATGACACATTATTATCCAAAAATCAATATAAAAATTGTTCACTTATTAAAAAATCGCACGTCAGAGATATAGCAATGGAAAAATAAAGAGTTTGTTCGTTTAATACAAATAATCAACCCAATCGAGCTCTGTTTCTTTCATCAATATTCTGAAAATATAGTTAAAGGTCACCCGTGTTTTAATTCATAAAATAAAATGACAAAGATTATGGAATTGTATATCACGTTAAAAATTTATATAACATTCAAATTCCGCTAAATACCCACCGTTAATGTTGAAAGAAAATAAATAATGTTCTATATTTAAAATAGCTTAAAAGCCAGATTTCAAGTTTTATTTATCAATCAAGATAGATTTGATTTATCTAACCGATATATTGGAGAAGTGCTTCAAATTAGCAGATATCTATTTGTTTTAAGTTCTTCAATTACAATTTAACCGCAGTTTATTCTATTTTATAGCTTTCATCACTGTCATTAAGTTTTATTGGCTATTAGATAATCTCATCAAATTTGAATGCTAGTATTACCTAATCAGAAGTTATTCAAGCAAAACTTATTTTTCTTATTCAAACTTAGATATGCATATAGGATTGTACGCTTAGATTCGATATATTTTTTGTTTTACCTAATATAAAAACAATAGAAACTGTTAATTGTATTTTAAAATTTCAAGACAAGTTTGGTGAGAAGTATTATAATTAATCAATTAATGCTCACGGTGAATGCAAAACCGGCCCCGATAAGGATTACCTTAAGTGTATGTGTACTAAAATGCTTGAAGACTCTAAAAGACGATACCCAGGATGTGAGTGAAACAAATATGTTGCAGTGTATAGTAATGCTTGAAAGGTTCAAAAAAAATATTTATGATAATTAAAGAAGTTGTGCCAATGATAAATTACAGGATAGGTCATTTTAAGTGATTTTATTTTATCTTATTTCAAAAAATAAGTGAACGGACACACAAAACATGTTTTTTTTCTGTTTGGATAGTAAGTGAAAGAGTTATCAAACAAAAATCATTATATATGAAAAAACAAAATCCCAAATTTCAGAATGATTTTCTTTTGATAAATTTCGTTCGTTTGTTGTGAAGCATTACAAACTCAGTTCTAAACTTTCAACGAATAATTCATCCCATTGTATGAAATTGAAAATTTGGTATGATAACCGTTCCGCTCGGGATGCGTCCGCAGTCACATTTTGTTTTCCGCGTATCAAATTCTCTGTTCAAATCGTTTTCATTTCACAAGGCATTCGTTCATTCAGTATACCTATGTGCCCGTCGGAGAGAGAATAATTGTTATCAAGGAGATTCATAATATCACTGCAGTCTTTGATCTCACAGAATATAATGATTCTAAGGGAAAAGATATAATGAACCGACGATTTTAGGGTTGTTTTGGTAAGTTGGCTCAAGCTCGTTAGTAAAGTAATGATGAAATGCTTTTTTTACATTTACAAAGCAAATAATTGCTGTTTTCGATTAATTAACGTGAAGACAGAAGATTTGTGATATGGGCTAAAGCTGCTTGATGGAATTTCAGTAACAATTTTTTTTAACCAACATTTTTTAATGCCGTTTTCCACGATAGTTAATAAAATTCGCTTTCTTCAAAATGGGCGACATTTAAATCAGAAATCCATAGATTAGTCAATATTCCACTCAGTGTTATATCTTTCAACGACATAAAATAGAACACATCGCTATTAAAGCGGTTACAATGTATCTTTTAAAGACCATTAAAGAAAAAAACGAATTAAACTAGCAAAAAAAAAATTCGATCGTTTCGGCGGTAACTTTGTGGAAGTTGATTTTAATATAAAATTTGAAATAATTTTGATTATTCCACGTATTGTGTAACTAACTGTGACACAATACGTGGAATAATCAAAGTTGTTTCAAATTTTATATTAGCAAAAAAAAAATATGCCAAGGTATAATGTTTAAGGACTTAGATCGAACCAGTTATTGGCGTAAAATAAATTTCTTAGATAATTAAAAAGGTAAGAATAATTAAAAAAAACAACTAGTTCGGCGACCTATTGTAAGAATTCGTTAGCATTTCATTAGTTAACAAAAAAGCTACTATTCATTTCGGAGATATGTCTGGCATTTATAAATTGCAAAGCCACGAATGACAATATTTTTACTTGGGTAAAACAACGCGTACTTTAAACATTTGAACTGCAGAACACGTAGCTGCTTTTATATCAAGTAAAGATACTACTACATTTGCTAAACATTATTGTTGGAAAAAAATTTTGAAACGCTAATGAGGGTGTTCAATCATTACACCAAAACATGGGGAACACAAATTGTTTTATCAGGAAGTTTTGAAAATAAACACAGGCCAATTATCTAATGCAATTTATATTCTTAGCGACCAGCATAATCTTCGAGTCGACAACCTCATAAATTAATTTACTGTATTACGTCACGTGATGTGTAATTCCCGCCGTTACCCATAAATTTGACATACGTAGATATTTCTAAGACTTAAATTAACCAATTTCATTTAAATGATAATAGATTATTATTTGTCGTAGAATCCTTTCAATAAATACTCATTCAAAGTATTTATTTATCATAACAATAAGCACAAAAAATTGACTGTATTACAATTATTAATTTAATATTATTGAAAGTTATTTTTGTTGATAATTTGGATCCTAGAGTTAGTTTCTGTCTTTTTCATTTGCAATTACATTTTTTGGTTTGTAACCAGTGCTAACAGTTTATTATGTGTCAGTTATGTTGCGTTAGTGTGATAGAATACCTGGATGTCGAAAGGCAAAACTCGGGTTGTTGTGACAAATGTTTTAACAATTCAAATTAGGAAAAGAAGTGATTGATTGGCCACTTATTGGGATGCAAAAAGGTGGATTCTACAAGTATTAGACAAGTACAAGATTACAGCAAGTAATATGCTAGAACTGAAAATAGAAGAATTTATTCATATTTCCCCACCCACTTATATTCGTGGTAAGTGTTTGCTAGTATCTTTCAGTGTGAGTCATCTCGTATGGTAAATTTACTTCCAAAGAGACCCCCAAGGCTCCCATCACATTCCCTTGCTCAATAAAAACCGATTTAGATTTCATTCGCTTTTCTGCTGACTGAAGCGATCTGCGTTAGGTAATAAACTTTTTATTATCGAAGGTGGTTTACCAATGTAGAATTGTGACGAAATAAACTTAAGTTATTTTATCTATGTGATCCGATGACACAAGGTTACAAAATTGCTACATCGTGTTTTCGTTGAACAGATCAAAGACATCTTTATGATATTAAATGCTTGGTGTGGGTTTTTATTAGAAGCATGATATTTCATATCATTGTTGTTCACATAGATGCCAGAAACACTAATAAAAATCTTAAAATTGTCGATATAAAACTAAAAAAAATTACTGATAAAAACGCGAAAAAAATAAGAATGTATTTTAGTTCTACAAAGTTTATGAGGTATACAGTTGATAGCTTTTTCGGTGATACATATTACTAATACTAATACAATAATTATAAATACACTATACTTACAATAATAAACATTCACTAATATAAAGCCAAGTAGAATGCGTAGAAAAAGAATATGCAGAAAAAAGTACACAAAACATCTTCTATACTGTTCTGACATCCTAGTTTTATAATGTAATAGTATATTCTCAACTCATATAATGTTAGGAAATGCATAAATTTAATTTGCTATGTGTCTACATTAAAACATAAATTAATTGCTATTTTTTCACCGTGCTATAATAGAGTTCCACCAAATAAATGCCAACTCAATTTATAATCAACCGATAAACGTATGCGAATCTGTTTTTCGATGTTATCTGTCACTTCTTGATGGAAAGGTGTGATATTTTAAATAACTATTAATTAAAGCGAAACCGGAAAAATTCAAGATTACGACAAGATTTCAAATTCATAATATATAAAAAATATTTTTTCTGCATTCAGTCGTATCGTATATTCAAATAGTTTCAATACAAAAATATCAATGTATAAGCTTTCTGTGTAATAAATGTAATCAAATATTCAAATTTTAAATATCTGCGAACACATTAGAAATTCAAACCATCCTAATAACAAACAAAGCTTCGTGGTTATCTAATTTCTCCATAAACACTTATTGTGTAAACACATGTAAAGCAAACATTATATGTTTGTTCATATATTGTTATATCTATCGGAATAAATAATGTGCTAAACATGTATTTTAATTAAATGGTTACGATTAGAAAAGATATATAATCTGGTCTATTTTTCCCGCATATAACTTTGTTTTTATAGTCTCAACAAATAAGAAGAGTAAACCCAAGTGTTGATTACTACTTTGGCATTATCATATTTATAGCTAGGTTGGATTTGCTCATTACAAGTATGATAAACCGATACAATTAAAATAAGGCTATTTGTACAAAAGTTTGAACTAGTAATTACCAGGTATATAAAGCAAACGATTCAGATCTAAGAGAATAGTTGTCATATAAAATACGTCGAAATGAAGTAAAATAAATTTCAAATAAAATTAAAATTACCCATTAAAATCAAATATCCAGTAAATATTGTGTCACAATATTTGTTATACGCTATTGCATAATATTTTCCATTACTAGATTTTAATTTTTTTTTTTGAATGGAATCATTAAAAGATTAAAGTTACGGTTATTATCTGGAAAATATAGACTTAAAAATAGTACAAAGCGTTGTATTTTATAATTTATAAGTTTTGCTTTCCCACCAAAAAGTCCCACTTAATAGTGATTAATGAAAACATTGTGTAAACAGTATTGCAGTTAACATTTTCCAGTTTTTTAAAAAAAAAAATCATAAATATAAAATTTTTGAGATTCAACTGTGTAAATGAAAAAATGACTTGAATTAATTTGATATTGACGGGTCAGTAGTGAATCGGCCGGACATTTTGTTTCCCAGAGCTTACATGCTAGAGTCTCGTAATATACAGTTTCGTTGATTGATATATCGATTTTGGTTTGAAGGTATATTACACCAAAGATGTCGTTTTCGTCTTCTCTTTGGTATCAACATTTATACGAAAAATAATGATAGCTTCCAGTTCCATTTAAATTATAGCTATCTATCCCCGAACTCGTATAATACAAACAAAAAATATCCTTTTGTTCAAATAAGCTTTATAAGAAGCTCATGTAATCCACATCAGCAGCTGAAGGGGCTTGAACAATAACAATGTTTTAAAATTCCTTCAGTCTTGCTATTGAAAGTCACAGAAAGCTTTCTGAAAGCCTTTTTTCAGCACATCTGTAACATGATTTAAAATGAATGAATTCGAATCTAAAATTATTGATTTCCTCAAATAATACATCACAAAGGTAATTAAACATGACATTTAAACACCAATGATCGTCCAAATATACTGAAAACCAACCTTAACTTGATTTAATTATCGTAAAATGTGGTATGTAAAAAATACCACTTTGTCCATTTATATTGAAATATGTAACAAATAATTGATTTCGAACAAATTTGAATGCATATTTTGTGGCCACAAACGATAATAATAGATTGTTTTGACTAGCGAATAAAAATATTACAGCACACATTATTTGAATACAAAATTACCCTAATAACACCGTCCGAGCTTTAGAGAAATCTCTCAAGCTGTTATATTTGACGTTATTTTCGGCGATAAAAATGAATTGTGGTTTAAAATAAAACACGTAGTGTATTTTTTAATTTTTATTGTTTATATTATTTTGCGAGAATGAAATGCCCAAATGAGGCTTACCAATAACATCGTCAGCTGACATAACATAGCATCGCGGCTTAACGACCGCTATATTTTTTTTCGTTGAATTTTCCGGGAAAAACAGTCGTGCTGCTTGTTTAAATTAACGATAGCGTTTAAATATTTGGCTCGATCAGTTGTTGTACAAAATAATTAAATGGTTCAACTTTTTCACAATAGTTCAAGATGAATAAGTTGAAGAACTTAAAAGTTACTATTTAATTTCATTGTTAACGTCACATTAAACGGTACACTATTGCTTTTTAAATTGGATAATCAAAATGTTCATTGTATATAAGTAAATATATAAAGATATAAAGAGTTCCCCAAAATCTCTGTCGAAAAGCATTTTGCTGTGTTTCGTTCTAACATGAAACAAATTGGATAAGGTCTTTCAGTGTCTTTAGATTAAACAAAAACAGATCAAGAAGACAAATCAACCGCGACGACTGATCCTAAGAATATATTATGCCACTACAAATCACTCAAGAAATAATAATTAAAAATGCATTTTTATATTGACATTTAGGTTTTTCCACCTCTGTATATTATGTGTATGCAGACGCTGCGACACAACTGCCTTCCATATTGCAATCCTTCAATCAAAAAATCAATTCTAATCATCATTTTTTGGTTCGATATAGAGCTTAAAAATATTCAATGTATCTGTGTATTGAATATCTTCCGTGAAGGAATACTAACACTCTTGTTAAATCTGTTCTATAAATATATCGAGAAAATCTCGAATGTCTCAAAATTTGCTTTGATTCATATCAAATCAGCGCGGCCTATACTCGTTCTGCATTCATCTCATGACAGTCTAACAGTAGATGATTAGTTTCAAATCATTTACATGTAATCAATATATGTATGTAGTATTATTTTCACGGTTTTATTCTTCTAAAACCAGGACAGATTTTGCTTATCTTGAGAATTATCAATTAATACTACGCAAATGTAAACAATACTATTTACATAAATGTTGAGTTAATATTTCGTTTTTTTTACTGCATAAATGTTATTTGAAAACTTTTCTCATCATTAACATTAATGAATTAATCAGTAATATAACCAGCCAATACACATCTCAAAAATCCTTTGAATAAAATAGAGGCTCACATAACGTGAAAATATCTTGTACATCAAAATTGATCGATGACTTTGGATAAACAATGGAAAAAATAAACATTCTACATTAAGACGTAATTTTAGGAAGCAGACAGTTCATTAAAATATTTTGTCGACCATTTTTTTTTTCTTTCTAAAAATAGTTCTTTAATTTATGATATCGACTGAAAGTGCTTGGTGGAATTTCAATATCAAATTTGACTTGTTCAAACTTTGGACGATTCTACATGCTTTGTCATTAACGACCTGAGTTTCACCTTTCAGCATCATCAGGCATTCTATCGCACGGATGCAATAGAACTGATTGTCGAACCGTACAAAGTTTGAATAGTTCAAATTTGATAGTTTTTTAAGATGAAAAAAATAGCCATAGCGTGAAAAAATCGCAAAATTTATTTATATATATATATATATATATATATATGTAAATTTATTAGTCTTAGTAACAAATTTATTCATAGTCAGGCCTAAAGGGTTAAAGTATTTTTTCTAGTTTTTAATATATACTTGAAAGTAATTCATTTTGTCATACCTAAGTGACTTGCGCTCCTGTTGGAAGTCTTCGACAAGCAAATTAGAAAACTGAAATTTAATCCGAAATTCTTAATTAAAATTGCTAATTATTTTTGTAAAGCTTGGCATATACAAATACTTTGATATAAAAATTCAAATCAAAACCTTAATTACAAACTCAGTACCTTTGTATTAACGAAGAGATGTTGTGAGTCTAAAAGATGCATAATTATTGCGTAATCGTAATAAAAAATAATTTATTTACATTACAATAATACTGCATTGGCTGACGTATTAAGCTTGAGTTAGTGCCCATTTTAAATCGATTAAAAAATTATGATCCAACAAATATTTAAAAGAAGTAAACTCCATTCCTTTTTATTATTTATGTATTCATAAATTTTGAAAAAAAACAGGCATTCGTATCGTATAAAGTGTGAAAAAATGTTTTTATTGTCCATCAATATTGATGGCAAGCTGTTTATTGTGCATATGAAGTTTTTTGAAGTGGAAGCTTTCGTGAAACGACATGCTATTTATTGTCAGAATGCATGCATTGAATAGTAGAATAAAGATTGCCAGTACTAAGTTGAAATATGTGTGCTGTTTAACTGTAGAGAATATCTTTTTGAGGGTTAGTTTTATAAACTTTTAGCCTCATTTATTTAGTATTATAATATAATAAGTTACGAAATAGCACCCGTAAAAGAATACAATAAGCTAAAAATTATAAAAATTAGGGATGAAAGAGGCGTTAATTGAATAGACGATGGCTATCAGATGATTATAATGGGAAGCACTCTGCCGCTAGCATTATCTTGTAATCAAATGATCGTGGATTTGAGGCTGGAGATTTATTAAACAATGCGAGCAACAAAGGACTTGACTTTTCAACAAAGAAAGGTTGAAAACTACCATCGTAAGCGGTTTAATAAAACTTTTCTCAAGGATAAAACGTAATACAGTGTCGTACTAAGTGAGAAACTTTTTTTTTCAATATATTTACAGGAACGATTTTTTATTTGTTAGAATAACAGAATTTTACACAACACATATAATTTCAAATACATGTCTTAACGAAAAAGCATCTTCTGAAAACAATATTATGAGCATAACAAAATTAATGTATTTTCATAACGACTGTGATTAAAATAAATTTTATGCTTAAGTCAAAATGTTGTTGATCAAACAAGTAATGATAGAGGGTTTCTCATAAAATATATGTATAAAAATTTGAACTGTAAATCTATGTGCACTTTAGTACTTTTTGTTATTTATGACCCGAGTTTTGCTTTTTGACGTCTTTTGGAATTATATTAGGTGAATTCAATTGAGCTATCACTCAGAAAACAGTTTGCGTCGATCATATATCATAAAATTATGAAAAATATACCTTGTAAGTCTAAAAAGCTAATATATAAACTTTTAATTATTTACCCGAACACAATTCAGGATCACCACCTCTTTAAATCAATCAATTAACTAGATAGCATTAAAGAAAAAAAAATCATCGGAAAATTAAAAATTCAGTAAACGTAGCTTTCAAGGTCAACAACAATTTAGGCACACATCGTAAAAATATTAAAGATAAAATAAATAAACTTGACAGAAGCGGTATTTATAAAAAGTCTTGTGGCTCATTTCCAGCGCCTAAGTGCTTGCATATTTGAAGTAAGGGTCGCAGAATAACGGCTTTGGAACAGCTGGAAATCAATAGACATCAATTATCACAAAGCACTCTTAACGAACAAACTAAGATATGTCTATCGCCATTGCTTAACCCTCGGCAGGGTGCTTCTTTGTTTCTGTAAAAGATCATTTCCGTGCCATATTTAAACTTATTGATATAGCCCCCTTTTAAGTTTCATTTACAAATTTTAGTTTTATTGCAAGCAAGATACAAGCTTGGTCGTAAAAACAGGAGAGAAGATGTATTGTGTACCTTTTCTACACAGCTAACATATATATAACATAGATAAGCAAATATTAGTTTAAGCATAGTTCTAACGATGGCGTGAGCCGAAATAGCTACCAACTATATTTAAAAAAATAATTTCGTACAACTAAAATACATGCTATTTTTTTTCATCGTGTAATAATGATTATTTTATTATTTTGTTACAATCAAAACAGTAATCATAAAACTTAATTAATATATGTATACACTAAACTCTTATACTTTTTTTATTTCATCGTTGATATTATAAAAACAATTCGAATGGTTTAATTATTATTAGGTCAAGTATACCCGTGTAAAAGAATGCCTGATAATAACGAAAGGCAATATCCGGGCAGTGAAAATTTGTGGACTTACGTAGATTGAATCATATTTGATAATTAAATTATTTTGACGATCTTTCATTCATAACCTAAATTCATGTTTCCAATGTTTAATATAATATTTTTTTAAATAAATTTTTGGAGTGTTATATTTATATTTACTAAAATTATGCGACATAATTTTGAAGAGTCAGTTTTAATTGACATGTTTAAATAGTTGAAAGTTTCCTTCAAAAAAAACACGAGATTTTTTTGTTTCTTAATTGCTCTATATTTAAAATAGTGACATATTGAAACAAATATAATTTTTTTTTATTCATTAAACAAGGAGACGAAAAAAATAATCTCGTCGTACGTATTCACTATTGAATTTGTGTAATAAATTAATCATTTTAGTCACAAACAATTATTGCAAATCTCTTATATTACGGTGTCGATGAATATTATTAAATGAGGAATTTTATTTGGAAAAAGAGTGTGTGATTCAACTTGGCTTTCCCTGATTTGAAAGATTTTGTTCACCATTGCTTAGAGTAGTGAACAAGCGACGGCGCGAGTATCCGAGAGGTCACAGAACAAATCCAGATAATCCGCTTTGGCAAACTGTTACACCCTTGGTACGTTTCCAGCGCGAGACACATTTCAAATAATGCGAAGTATTTTTGTAACGAATGTGCTGTGTGTTTGGTGAAACAAAAGCCTTAGAATTAATAATTATCATCGTGAATAGAGAACTGTATGGAATGAAGTGAATTTAATTCTCTATTATAATTATTTTCTGGCTAAGAAGCCGGTTTACTAAGGATGTTAATTACATTCACAACGGGAAATTAATAACGCAGGATCGAGAAATCCGTCACGTCGCTAAATATAATTACTTAAATATTTCCACTGGTGGTGTCGATGTCGATGTTGAAAGTATATCAACGTATCAATCATCAAAATATGGTTTTTTGAAGATAGTTTTCAAGTGGGTAACTAAAAATATATTTGATATTTATTTTTCAAATCTACTAATATTACCTGGGGTGCAAAATCTTCGTATCTTATGGATTTATAGTTTTGAAGGTTGATTGCTCAGCAATTGGGTCAACGTTGTTAACTTTACATAGAAACATTTGTGGATATCAAAATAAAATGAAAATATTATAGTAAAAAGGACAAAGTGTAAAAATAAACATAGATATAAATGATAATCTGAAATAAATATCGTTAAAAAGTTTCCAAATATATTTAATTAGTGTATATATGAGAGATCCAGAACTAATTTGTAGCGAGAAAATGTGTATCTAACAATATCTAGTCAACTTTGCTTTTTAAATAAAAAAGAGTTAAGTTTTTTGTAATAAAATATCGATTTGAGTGACAAAATAGATTTATTTAATTTTCATTTCATTTCTTTGATGAAATACTACTTTATGAAGTATACAGGTTTGGTCAGTAAAAATATTAAAAAAACTATTTAAAATATTTAACTAAATTATAAAATGTTTTGACGTATTTCTTATTTTCAATTACTTACAACACTGTATTTTGATAAAATTATCTTATCCAAAATCGAATGACTTAATAATCGAATCAGTTGTAATTAAAATCATGCCCGATTCATAATTAACATTTAAGGCGTTAACTGTAACTCTGCGATGGAAAGGCATGCTAAAATAGTAAAAACACTGATGATAATTTTTTTTTTTTTTAAATAATAAAAACACATTTTTTAGTACTTATTTCCACAATATATTTTTTGATCAGGAACGGTTTCGCTCATCGCGAGCATTATCGACTGATAACATGATCAACATGACAACTTGATCAGTTGATAATGCTCGCGATGAGCGAAACCGGTCCTGATCAAAAAATATATTGTGGAAATAAGTACTAAAATTTTTTTTTTTTATTATTTAAAATATAATGCGTTTCCATCAAGAAGTGACAGTTAACACCTTAAAAGTGACTGATGATAATGCTCGTAATGAGCGAAACCGGTTGTGATCATAAAGTATATTGTGAAAATATCTATTAAAAATGTGTTTTTATTATATAAATCATAATTAAGTCCCAGCCTAAGTATAGTTGCTCTATTATATAATATAACTGATGTTACTAACCGTTTACTGTGAATCAATTATTATGTATCCGTGTAATAGAGTACCCTTAATTGCCGGGACGTGAATGACAAAACATGGGGAATTCTTAAAAGTTTTGACAATTTAATCAGGACTTTACTTAGATATTGATACAAAATTAAAAAAAAGTGATAATTAATGCAAGAAGAATTGTGTAATAGGTTTTATCATTATGTTTTACAAAAACTGCAAGATGTTTCTGAAAATATGTGAGTTCTACTTTACGAGTTTTCATTTTGGTCGGAAGTTACCGTCTCACCCACAGCTTAAAGCTTTTCACCGGAGCTTTGGCAGCCGCCTTATGCGGGCACTGCTACTTGAATTTATTAGGTTGAGAAAATTTCTGAAGGAAATTATTCTATATTTAGATTTTCGTTTAAATGAGAAAATGTATCAAAAAGAGTTTTTATACTCTTTAATACTGAAAATATTATCATGATTTATATAATAAATCAATCAATTTTCAAATAGGTTTTGATATAATTAAGTCTTTTTTGATATGTCAGTTGCTATTGCAAACATTAGCTTACTAAAATACATGGTGTCTTGTTTATCGTTTTGATCAATTATTGAATATCTTATAAAAATAACAAATTGTGAGATATTTAAGAGTAAGTATGGTTGAGCGATTGTGAGAATAGATTATAACTGCAAAAGCGATATTGTCTTTTTCTCTTTGCCACTGTCTAATTTATAAACATAAACTATTTATAAATTTAAAAACAATATAGAGAATATAATTTTATCATGAATTTTATCACCTAGTAGCAACTTTTTTTGTCAAAAAAAACCCTAATTTTGTATGAGATTCACTCCCCTAATTACACGACTGCAAATTATACGGTCCCGTCTTTAGTGTAAATGAGGGTTTTACGAGGATGCCAAAAAAATATATAACAAATTTGAATTGTTACAACTTTGTACGATTCCATATGTTTTGTCACTAAAGACCTGGTTTTCGCAACAGAACTGACTGTCAGTTCTGTTGCATCCGTGTGATAGAATGCCTGAAGATGCCGAAAGGCGAAATCCAGTTCGTTAGTGACAAATTATGTGGAATCGTACAAATTTGTAACAATTTAAATTTGATATTGAAATTCTATCAAGCACCTTCAGTCGATGTCATAAATTAAATATATAACATTTTAAAATACTGTATTATATACTACTCAAAAATGCAAATTGTTCAGTAAATGTTTAGGATTTGAAATCCAGTTTACGATAACGCCATAATTCTTAATTAAATGATATCAATTAAGCATGAAGTGACTGATCACATTATAGAAAAAAAAAATAAACTGTAAACGTATGCATACTGTCCTTAAAGTTAAACAATACGCCAAACTGAATACGCGACATTATATGATTCCATAAAATTATGCTACCATTCTGGATGTAGTTTAATACCGCGAAGTATGATATTATGGTTATTTTATGATATTTCCAGCGTAGGCTCGTCATGGTGTTGTGCGCAGCTCTACGAGCCGGACGTAAATTTTCATGAAACCTGAAAGTAAGTTATTTATAAGGTTTTCAACTCGGTTTATCTCATAAGACTCTCGCATGTTTTATGCTGTCTTAGTAAAGTGTTCTTGAAGTTGACGCCGTTAGAATTATTTCAAAATTGTTTGCAGCTTCATAAATCTCATTTAAAAATAAGAATGCGCCAGTTTGTTAAAAAGGTCCATATCTTTTATAATTGCATTATAAATTAACTCATACATTAAAGTCGGAGAACATTTGAATTAAGCGCAAAGAACCGCAACACGACTGAAAGTTTACGGTACTTACGGAAAAATAAATAAGAATAACAAATGATGAGAAACAACAAAAAGTTGGTTTTATTGTGTCTAAAATACGGCCATCGTTGTGATAAAATTTCACCTATGAATTCTTTTTTTTTGAAATCCTAACGATAACGCGCCAACACAAGCGTGCGATGTAAGTTTGTTTTATATTCTTGACTACTCAAATTAAAGATTTTTACAAACTTTTCAATTGAAAAAAAAAAATTAAAAGTTTTTATCAAACAAAAATTTAAAAAAAATTATCGGTGCAAAAAAATATCTATTTGATTTTGTTCTAACTTTTTAGTGTGTTTTATATATTTTTTTCAAATATCCTAACTTTTTAATTGAATTGTTGAAACTTTGTAAGATACCACACGTTTTGTTACAAACGACTTGATGAAATTTGATATTGAAATTTAGCAACCGCTTTGCACACCTTCGATCAATATCATAAACTATATCCGTGTGATAGAGTGCCTGAAGATACCGAAAAGCGAAACCTGTATCGTTTATGACAAAATTGTGAAATGTTATCACTGAAGTTTCAACAATTCATATTTGATATTGAAATTCTTTTAAGTACCTTCGGCTGATATCATAAATTGTTTCTTTTTTTAAGTCTTCAAACTATGTTTTATCTAACAGAGAACTAAAAATTTTTTAAAATCCACTTTTAATTTGATAGCTTGTGTTTTTATTAATGATCAAACATAGCAAAAAAATGTGAAAAAGTTAAAACAAAAATTACCTGAGCAGAAACTATTTTCAACTGCTGTTATTATCGGCGTGCGTTTTAAATGTTCAATATTAAAATGTGCAAAAGAAGGTACACATCATTGATTATTTTTATGATAAACGCCCTTCGCGTGAAATAAGCATACATTTGGTACTAGCCATACGACGAATATGGTATAATCAACGGCAATATCGAATATTTTGCTTTGTAAAAAACGATATAAATAACCTTTTGTCATCCAAAAACATAGTTTATCTTAAGAATTATTCGGAATATTTCATAAAGCTTGTATCACAGGAACAAAACACATAAATAAATTATCTATAAGAGTATGTTAATGGAAATTTTTATTTGTTTCATTTCACCAGAGACTAACTTTATGAAAAGCAACTTGATGACAAAGGTAAAGAAGTGTGCTTTCTCGAATGTTTCCTACATAAACCAAAACCATCGCATAATCTCATGTTCTAGTGGAAGCCCAGTAGACTAAGCGGATTATGAAGTATGTAAAGTAGAGGATGGTTCTCAACCTTTATCTGTAAGATTATTCATAAACATAATGTTTTAGGCAGGTTTTATACAATATTAGAAATAATTTAACGTGTAACAGTTTTAGAAAAATTTCATCGAATATATAATCTTGTTTATTTTTATTTTAATCGACCGATGTTTTTTTTAAATGTTTGTGAACTGTTCCCATAGATTAAAAGGAAACTCCTAAACTTCTCTACAAGAAGTTTTTTAGCTTTAGGATACGACTTTTGTATCGTTGGAGTCTTTGGAAAACTTTATCAAGTCGCATTCTCACGTTCGTTCATTTTCTGAAAAGTTAGTGTTGTATTTAGTTTATCCCATTGTGAAAAAAGCCTTAGGTCGAGACATTTGTATTTTGAGTAAAACTGTTAGGAGATAAAAAACACAAACTTCTTTATCTCAATTGAAATAATTACTTTCTGTTATTGTTATTAGCAACCAATTCTTGTTGAAAATCTATTACATATAAACAATAAAATACAATTTTGAGTATTTTTTTACAATTTCATACAGTCATTCATCATTCAATATTTATGATCGGTTTCACTCATGAAGAGCTATATATATATGTATACACTTTAATTTACTTCAAAACAAACGTTAATTTCAGAATTATCGTCGAATTTATAAAGCTAGGAACAAGGTAAAACCGGTCATGATTTAAAAAAATGAAAATTGTGGAAATAATATAACGTATAATATTAAATAGACTTTTAAATATAATTTGTAAATAATTTATGATATCGACAGAAGGTGCTTGATGGAATTTCAATATCAAATTTGAATTTATGTTTAAACATGTGGAATCGTACAAAGCTGTAACAATTCAAATTCGATAATTTGTAAATTTAAATTGATTGGTAACCAATGTCCCAAAACAAAAATGTGTTTTTTTTAAATAAATGGTCATATTAAATGAATTATAAGCACGTTGTTCAGAATGGTTTATCAAATACATACATTCGTAGTTTTATCTTGCTCAGTATGCTTTCCTGCATTTCCTTTTATTTTTTCTTCTACTAAAATACGACCATCACAAAGGATACATTTCTTTATTTAAGCAGTAGAAGACCTTCGGGAATATTCCTGGCCTAACCCAAAAGCGGGCACACCGTACTCACGAAAAAAACAAAAAGCTAATAAATTATTAATGCTACATCCTGTATCAGAGATAGGTTGGAAAATATTTCATTGACTGAAATCGTCGTTTGTTTCTTAAAAAGCGTCTGCCAAAATGAGTTTTTTTTATTGTCAATTTCAGGTCTCTTTCGAATTTAAAGACCTGTTTTTATTATTATTTTAAGTCTGGAAGTAGAAACCTAGATTGTGTCTATATATTTTCTTTTACTTTAACGGCGAGGAAGTAATTTCACAGTGAGTCTGTCTACCAGGCAATTAAAACTTATATAACGTTATCAAAGCTTTTTAATACACACGGAGCTTTAAGTTTTACGGTCATAAAAAATACTCATTTTTCATGTATACCAACTTTTACGATAATTTTTTTTTATATCGCTTAAGCTGAAAGTAAAAAATAAAATGATATTAAATTATTTACGATATTGACTGAGACTAGGTGATTGATGGAAATTCTATATCAAATTTGTATTTCTAAAACATCGTTTATTTCCACATACAGAAGCAATTTAATTGACACTCAGTAAACGATTTGCACGTAAAAAAAGAACCTTAAGGATTGGAACCATATAAATACATGAAATAGTTTTCATAACTGAATACAATTTTGTAGAAAATACATACAGCTTATGACGTGTTGATGAAATTTATTTCCAATAATCAATTACTTCAAAAATATAATTGTGTAATATAACACTAAGAGATTCCTAATTATTTCAAATTGGTGAGTTGTGGTGAAAATAAATACCAGGCGACCTAGTGCAATAATTACTTCTTCGTTATCCACTCATTGTTATCAACTATTAGAAATGTACTAAAGGAGAATGTTTAATTGATCACTTAATACAACCAATATACTTAATTGGACTCTATTTATTTCTGAATTTTGAAATGTTATACAGTTCATTAACCAAATTTTAGGGTTTTTGATGAGCGATGATAATTACTTCATTTTAATTATGTCTGTGAACTAATAAAATATTGAACAAATTCTTCTTCTTCATAATTTCCTCATAAACTTTTCTTATCGTGTAAAATTATCAATAAATGGTACAAAATGATTGCCAAACAATCAATTTTTCACCGTGTTGTAATGGAGTTCTACCAAGTAGATGCCAATCAATCTATTTTTATTTTGTTACCTTGAAGAGTTTTGATTATTTTATGTTGACAGTATGATTTTATTCCTAATATGAACTTTATTCGTAACATGTATTAAGCAAACAACGTTTTAATTTAAGGTTGATATTGTTTTATTGCATACAAATAATTATGTTTATTTGGCAAATTTTAAGCGTATATCTAAATTATAGCTACTTTTTATTACAGTATTTAACTATGTAATATAAGAGGTACTTATAAAATTAAAATTTTTTTTGATTGGCAAGATCTAAATATAAACGTATAAAAATTTCAGAAATCTTTAAGAATACGAAAATCCTCTTTTTTATGTAATATATTTCAATAGAATACTATTTGTTAAACTATAGTGTTAAATATAACACTTGCTTATTTCAAATAGTCAAGCATTTAATGGAATGTGTACATTGAGATACTCGTCAGAGCTTCATCGCACTATGATACATTGTGCTTAAAAATACAATTGGGCTTGGTATAATGTGTTTGACTGAGCCGACCATTAAAAGTCCAGTTATTTTTTATTTGCACTTGACTTTTTTATGTTGATAAAAGTCATGAAAGTTTTTAAATGTTGATTAAACAGTCGCCTCCGAAAAAGGTTTGAAAAAAAAAACAAAATAACTAAACAATATAAAATCTTACCGAAAATCTTTTTTTAAATTTCATGTGACCACGATCTATGAAAACATCTAAAATGATACAAAAGAAGCACTCTTATCCAGGGAAAATAATGTATATTTTTTGTAAATTAGAATTAAGCTTTCAGTGTGACTGCAATATACCAAAATGACTCGTAGATAGTGACAGTTTGTCCTTAATTTTTTTTATATTGCATTATGAAAAAAAAAACTTAGTGATGATGTAAAGAAATATGACATTCTTCCTGGAAGTGGAGAGAACAGAGCTTTCAAAGATGTTTGATGGTAAATAATGTGAAAATGTGTCACTGTAACAATTTACCATTTTCTGCTGTAGCATATACAACATCAGGTTTTTGTTTTTGAAAAAAAAATGAAGCTTTTATTAGCCATACGTTTTTAAAGAGGTATAAATAAAATTTTTGATAGTGTAAGGAGGTTTTTTTTTAATTTTTACTTTAGACTTTTGTCCAAATAAATGAACAGAAAATACATTATCTTTAAAACTAATTGAATATTTTTTTGAAGCTAAAAAAAGATGATCAATTTTAATGTACTATCTGTCTCTTCTTGGAGGAATGACAGTTTATTTTGACATATCCGATGATAATTCTTGCAATTATCGAAACCAGTGCTGATTGTAAGATATATTGTAGAAATATGTACTAAAATTTTATTGATTGAATTGGCATTCACTTGGTAGAACTCCATTATAACACGGTGAAAAAATAGCAATGTATTTTAGTTCTAAAAAATTATTTTTAACAAATATAGTTGATAGCTATTTCGGCTCACGCCATCGTCAGTACTATCGAGTTAGGAGTTAGGAATCTATTAGGAATGGTTGCAAAATATTATTATACGGTGTAAATATGTTTTACCAACGAAACGCAACGATTTTACCATGTTCAAAAGATTTATTTTTAAGACTAACCTCATAAAATTGATTGAAACAACGTCAAAACAAATTATGTTAAGACTCACGAATTCCATCAACCAAGCGCTATTTGCAAGGGTTAAAAAAATTCTCGGTTCAGCTAATTCCATGTACTTGCAAAAAATTCTGCGTCGGGCTTATAAGGCAGAATTAATCGATGCAAAATAAAAATTCTTACGACTTGTAGGTATGCTTTAGCAGGCAGTATAAAGTGTTTTAATCCACTTTGCAAGCTATTAGCAGTTAGTACTGCGCTACGATTGGTCGATGTAGACCTCTACGCCGCTACGCACAACGTATTTTTCACGCCACCTTGCGTTCAATTAACTCGTTGACAAATTAATTACTCACCATAGCAGCATTGCCTTTGTAACAAAATCTTCGCTTTAGTTTAAGATCTCTGGTGGGTTTTTATGAAAACACTTCTGGTAAGTATCCGAGAACACTTGGACAGGTGCTACTTACTCTCTCGTGAGACAATTAGAGAAGTTACAAATTTAAGTTTCTATTTAGATTTTTTATCGAAGAAAAAATATCACAACGTTTCAGTGCAATAACAGTATAAATTGTTTAATTTTAGCGAATAATTGTAAAAAATCTTAGCGAACGTAATAAATCATTTTTAGGTTAATCTTATAAGCAGCACCTTTATTTATAACCAAAGAATCATGAAGTTTGAATTGTTGAAATTTTACACGATTCCATATGTTTTGTGACTATCCACTAAGGTTTCACCTTTCGACATCTTTAGTCGTTCTAAAATTTGATATTGAAATTACATCAAGCACTTTCAGTCGATATCATAAGTTGAATAATTAAATTTATAATGTTACGTTATTTTGATGAAAAATAACTAAAAAAAATTACAATTATAATAACTGTAACGTTTCAAAACCTCTTTCTTACATTCAAACTTACAATCAAACCATAAAATATTTTTAGAAATTAATATAAGAAAAAATCTAAAGCTTGTAAGAAATCACTAACGCTGAACTTTC
Organism: Himalopsyche japonica; assembly: GCA_028555115.1. Lineage (NCBI taxonomy): Eukaryota > Metazoa > Arthropoda > Insecta > Trichoptera > Rhyacophilidae > Himalopsyche > Himalopsyche japonica. Next base: position 195,199 of record JAHFWJ010000215.1, on the reverse strand, counting down.
TTTTGCCATATTTAATGGAGCTATGGTAAATAAATGTTTATTTAACCGAATACGTTATTAAATGTTTTTAATCGGCGTATTTATAGGTTGTAGTTATACTTAAACACACTAAAAAATAATTTCAAAAGTAAAACTTATCTCTGATAATTACTTTGAACGTAAGTGCATTAAAGTGAGCGTGTAAACTGCAGCGTCAGCAGAAGCTTTTGTGAGTTGGAGAATAGTGACAAAGCTTTGCATCATCGGCAAGCTGTGTTGCTGATGTACATACAACCTCACTTCTGTCAGGCGCTTATGCTCGTAGTTAACACCTAACTCATCGTTTGAACATTCTTGCAAGAAAAACATTTCACCAACAAAACGTTTACAGCGTACATAAATAATGTAACATTTGTCAAATAAAACACCTTATTGTGCAAATTTGGGTTTCTCTAGCACCAAATGTAGTTTAAATGTCTTTATATTTGTAACTATCTACACGAATGATTGTTTATTTTGTTTTATATTTTTATTGCTTACTCGTTTAGTCATGAAAAAGCTACAACGATAGCTTGAAGTGTTTGTTTCAACAACGTTTTAAATACAAAATAAATCATTAAAGATTTTTAAAACTATCAATTATACGACAACAATAATGAATCCTTAGATTTAATTGAAGAAAGGTACAAGACATTTTATATTGTCCACTGTTCTTTCACTGCAAAAAATATAATAATAGAGTGTTATCTAAAAGTTTTTAACATTATCATTTATAATTCTTTGAGCATTCCATGAAAGTTTATATATAATATTTTAAGTATTCATTATAATTAGCTTTCCGACAAAAAATATATTTCAAACTTTGCTATAAAGTAAATTTGAAGAGGCTTCTCAGAAGCAAAACACGTGTAACATTATTACCACAGGAAAGTTTTCAAATATTAATAAACACTAAATATTGTGAAGAATGTTAGTGTTTAAGGTTATTAGGTTCTGTTTTATGTCAGTTTATATTTGAATTGACTTATAAATAAACTCAAATCGTCAAATCACATAAATGACCAATAAAAATATTAAATAAAATATTCTTACCGTTATTCACAGCGAAACAACAAAAAACGGTTTACACCGAGGAAATGAATTATTACTCAGTTCACCCGTTTGCCTTTTAAACCAAATTACACATTTATTTGACGGTAGAGCAGTCAAATAAATTTCATTAAAACCTCTCCTCTGCGTTAGGAAAGCGAGGACTGTACAAATTCAAACGAAATATTCTTTGCTAAGGTTTCGTTTTGATTGGTGTTATTTGATTCTGTTAGAGTCAATTGATATAAAGGTTTGAGAAATAATTAGAAGAGTCAAATTCCAAGGAAATTTAAATTTTATATTCAAAAAATTAGCAAAATGTCAATAAATTCATTGACATTCTATTGTATATAATGTATAAAACCTTCCTTTATAACCTTAACGCGGGCAAAAATAGTGAAAATATTTTTTTAAGTCACGATCAATCCCGATGAAGATAATTTACTATGAAATTTTTTAAAATGAAAAAGTAAACTATCCATTTAAGAAAGATAGTTATTATATAATCGATCTTGTTTATAAATGTTAAGTGAAATGAGACTTTCCGATTTTTCAGTTTCCCTTTTATATGTGAAATAATGCTTTTATTGGTATGTTATTAAAAAAAATTACACATATGTTTTGAGACGTTTTAAGAGACTTACATATTCAAGTGGAAGTTTTATAGATTTTTTGATATTGAACATAAATACCATTAAAATATAATACAATGAGAGATATATTTTTTTGAAACAAAAATAATTCTTAATTAATAAATTGAACGGTAATATTAAAAGGATGTACACATAGAAATATAATATTAAAAGAATCAACTTTTTTTTATTGGCTTTTTTAGAATTTTTTTTTAGAAAATGCAAATCTAAAATGTAACTATCAAAGTATTCATTGGTTACAATTAAGGATGATTTTTTCGATCACTTTCTGTTTTAAGAGGTCAGCGATAAAAATTTACAGAATCCTTGGTTATTCAATTCCGTCATGAAACATAGGTGTATATTTTTTTTTTGAATTCTAATGTTCTAAATTTGGATTAAAATGAGTTTTTAAGCCATTTGAAATGAAAATATGTGCATCTAACCGGAGAACGAAAACGTGTCAAAAAAGTCAAGAGACTTTGTTTATTGAATAATAAAAAAATATGTTATCTCACCATCATCACAAACAGACTACTTTTGTTTACATTGTAATGAAAAACCTATTTTTTGGTCTTGTAGTATGTATTTTCACGAAAAAACACAGTTACAGGTGAGTAACAACGTGAAATAATTATGATAATATATTCCAAAGGATCATGTCTTACGAAGGTATATAAGCCGTCTTATGTACAACGATATTTTCACTTGATTTTGGAGTAAATAAATAGGTACATTTTTTCGTATTTTATATAATATCGCATCAGAAAATCCGTGGTTTATGGAGCGCCTGGGGATGTTTTGTTATAACATTGTTATCTTTAGATTCTACGAAGAAAACTTATAAAAGCTCTCCTCTCCCCAAAACAGAATTTACTTGTAAAGTTTTCGAATAAAAATAGACCCGTCACTCGACTCCATGTTTGTATGAATACTTTGAGATCGTAATTTACATACACATACACAAACAGCATTTTAATCTTTTCTAGACATTACTGAAAGTCAAAACTTTTTTTAATCATTGATCATATTTTTAAACAGTTTTGTGTGAAAAAAATGATTGTAAATTAATAAATATAGTTTTTATGCCTTATTTTTAATTGATTGATCTTATTCTGTTTTAGTCTAAAAATTTTAAATACCTCAACGTCTTGTATTCAAAAAACGGAATCTTATAAAAATACAAACAAAACTATCGTTCATAAATAATTTTAATCTAATGAGTATTATGGATGTTGGATTTTTGTCATTCACAAACCGAGTCAAACATTTTTGAATCGAGAGTTTGAGTCCATCAGTGTACTGAATTTCATGAAGATGCCAAAAGAAAAAACGCAGATAAGTCACTTATTGAATACAAGGAAACGTACAAAGCCAAAGTTCAAAAAACAACTTATTAAACGATTTATAAGTCTGGCTTTTACAAAATTTTTCGTTGAAAATAAAAAGTTATAACACAAATGCTAAGCAACGTCAATTCATTATTGTTAATCGTTTTGTTATTAGTGGCAAGTTTTATTTAAATCATAAAACATAATGCTGAATACTTTTTCCACAATTCTATATTGTTCAAAAAATGGCCGGTTTTGTTCAACGTGAGCATTTTTAACGATGATTTGATATAATAAAAATATGTATTTTGGTGAATTATGATCGTTTTACGAAGATAGAATCATACATTTTTTTCAAAATAACAGTATAATAACATTAAGATATGTCGTCATTGATCATAAAATATAAGAAGCATTGATGTTTAATACGATAAATTTATGTCTATACAGTTTATCCTTAGAGTATTATAAAATTCTATAAAACGATTCGTCTGGTATTACCGCTAATCCAAGAAGCGAAAAATTCCGCCATCTCCACAGCACAGCCCTTATAACTTTTCCCTAAAATTGATAATCTAAATTCAATGCAAAGTTCATTCAAAATTTAAGATGAACGTACTGGAAGAAATTTCAAAGCCACAAGATTAATAAATTCAGATACGAAACAAATTATAAGTTTAATTCAGAAAATGTTTTGATGCGAAAAAGCAATAATCTTGTTTGTGGCGTCGAGTTCGTATAGATAAATATTTTATAGGTAAATTTCGATTTGAATTGTTGAAACTTTAGACGATTCCACGTGTTTTGACACTAACTCAAGTCAATTAAATTCAAGTTATATTATTAGCAAATAACTAATTTTTCCCATCTCCCCTTATTGTATACTCTACGTGAGATTAGTTCAATGAGCTAACATCACTTATGTTTTCTTGTTATATCTCATACATGATATTTTTTCGATGAACTGCCAAACTCATAAATTTAATTTCTATATTACGTCATTTGGTGCTTAATTCCCATCGTTATCCACTAATTTGAAATAATTAGATATATCTAAGTTTAAAATTAAACAATTGCATTTTACTAAAAGTTGATTATTATTTGCTGTAGAATCCTTTCATGAAATACTCATTGAAAGCGCTTATAAAACTTACCACAAGCAATTGATTGTGATAATTATTAAATCAATGGTAATGTAACTTATTTCAGTTTTATATTTGGATCCAAGCCTAAGGAACTATATTTTTCGTTTGTAATTAAATACTCCTGTATATAACCTGTAAACTGTTAATTGTGTGTCAGTTCGGTTTCATCCGAATGCCTAATTATGTCAAAAAGCGAAACTCGCGTCTTTATTGAGAAAACGTGTAGAATCGTACAAGGTTTCAATAATTTGAATTAGAAGATTATTTGTTTAAAGCAAAGATATATTGAAAAATACAGATTATTGTAAAAAAATTAATAAAAAGATAAAATGCATTGCTTATTACTATTTCTATAGCTTTATAATATACAGAATCAAATCGGTTTTGTTCATCTCCAGCAATATCAAATGATCAATTTTGATCATTTAAAAATGCATTTTGAAAGTCAAATCGATATGTTATAGAAAAACATTTGTTATAAGATGAAAAAGTGTTTGAATGAAATTTATTTAAGCAAAATCTTAAATAAAAAATTACTGAATTAAGTTTCGTTCATAGCATCTTTTTATCGTAAAATCTAAACTCTATGCAGATGAGACTGCAGGCACTCGCGTATGCAAGTCTTAATGTGGTTTGAAGTTGAAAAAACATTTTAAAGCTCATGTTTTATTCCTTGTTGAAACTGAATCTTCCACTTAAACTTATATTTAAACTTATAATGTTCAGTTGCTGGATTTTGGTGTAAAACTGTTATACAACAAAAAATCGTACAAAATTTACTTAGCAAATTTACTATTATGCAAGCGTATTACATTCCCTTGATATATTTATCAATTTAATTAACTTTTAGTTTGATTTCAGTGCAAATGTATGACTTATTAGAAATAATACTTTTTATAGTTATATATATGTAGTTTTTTTCAAAATGAAATAAATATTTTTTATTATTATTCCAATAATTACATATTTTTATGATCGGGACCAGTTTTGCATAAAAATTGAATTCTGAAAAAAATATTAAAATCTGATTTGCTTTTTAAAAATATAAAACATTTCTGCCGAGGAATTACAATTGAACCCTTAAAAGTGATTAATAAAATAATAGGTGAAAAAAAAATAATGTATTATATTTTAGTTCTTGAAAATTTATGAGATATGTAGTTGATAGCTATTTTGGCTTACACCCTCATCAGGACTATGCTTAAACGTACATTTACTTGTCTATATATAGCGGCGTAGAAAAGGTACAGATTAAATCTTCTCTTCTGTTCCTAAATACATCGCTCAATTTTCACTGTTTTATAATGCAATTCTACCAAGTAAATGTCAATTGAATTAAGTAATTAATAAAATACCCTTTGAAGAAAAGAAAATGGTTGAACTAATTATACGTGATTTACGATATCGATTGAGAGTGCTTGATAAAATTTCAATATTTTTTTACAAACCCACATGCTTTGTCTGTGCTTTTTGGTGTCAATTTACTCTTATATCCACGTCAAGTGAGTAGTTTTCGATTATCTCACTTTTATAAAATCGGCGTAAGCCGTTTATAAATGGGTCAGTTTTATTGAATCCGTGTGATAGAGTGAACGAAGATTCCAAAAGGTGAAACACAGGTCCAATATTTCAATAATTTCATTTTAATACGTGTTAAAGAAAAAAGGTGAAAATCGGAACACGATGTGTTATAAAAAAGTTCTGACTAGTAAATGAAAATTTATTCAAAAACATTCTCGAAATTTGTACCAAATAAGAAAAATTTCGATTTAACCATATGCCCAACACAAGAAAGAGAATCAAATAATAAAAAAAAGTTGCATGAAACGTGCCTAATGACTTGTATTCAAAAAAATCTTTTTTATTTGGAATGTAATATAATAATGTTTTCGATAGAAGACATCTTTGGGAAACTAACCGATGATGTGAAGGAAGCCTATAAAAAATATTGAAGTGCGAGAATTGGCTATAAAGCGTAAATATTTTATCAAGAGTATACAAATATGAATATGTTATATTTTATTGTTTGTCAGACGAATTTTCGGAAGCATCTTCGCAAATTTCGATTTCGCTGTGAGAAGGAAGGGGTTCATAGTGAAACGTTCAACTTGAATCGCTAGAAGGTAAAATTTGAAAATGCGATACAGGATATTCATCTCGCTGACATATATTTTACGATCGTCTTTCGCAGGGGAAATCAAACTTTACAAAATTTTAATGCGACCATTAAATATTTGATACTTTTTCCAAATACATCAAATTAGCTTTTGTTAACTTTCATTCAGTAATTCAAAGTCAAGACAAATTATCTTTGAAAAATTTTAAAAATAAATAAAAATTCGTTATTTCACAAAAAAATGTAATTTTAAATAAAACCTAATCTAACCTTACCTTTCCTTAATAAGATTGTTATTTTTTGAATGATTCAGCTGTTGCTTTGTGTAAGTTAAAATTTAATTTGAATTATTTTTCAAATCATTATAATCTCACTTTGTTTATGAGACATATGTTTTGCTTTCATCAAAATAACTGTATCGTAAAGTTGCAATTGACTCTTTTATTATTATCTATTGAGAATATCTCGTGAAATAAACTAATTGACTTTAGTAACCAACGATCAGCAAAATGGTATTTAAGACTAAATTTCTATCAATCTAATATATGCCGACGAACAAAATCAGTTGTAAAATAAAATTTGCAGGAAAAATATTACATACATAGGCAATTCATATTTCACGCAGGGGCCAACGTAATTTCAAACATAATGACAACTTCAATTGGTAATCCATAAACAAAATAAATGAAAAATGCTTATTTTATTTAATATCGATATAGCGACCAATGGAATGCTTGTTATTCACAAATTTTATCACCGTCTAGATATAGAATATTTTTCAAACTCTATTTTATTATGTAATGCACATATCTCCTGATAAATCGTTGAGTGTAGCAAGAACTCTGTTCATATCGAAATAGCTTCGTGAATGCCTTCAAATGTGTTTTACGCATTAAGTTTTAAGTGTTTCCACTTTGAAAGATAGAACTTTGTGAGTGGAAAGTGAGGCGACACTGCCTGCATTTTAAATGATTTATTTATAAGGGATACTGAAAAACTCACTTGGGAAAATATACGCGGTAGAAACAGAAAAATGAGCGTAGCTATTTAATTTTTATACAAACAAGTCATTTATCATATTCATTTTTATAATGATAAATATAAAAGCAAACATTCAATGTTGAGTAAATTTATTTTAATATTGATTGATAATGTAACTGTTGGTCTTAATCAGTGTTTGTTAAACATTATACGTCACTGCACACCGGAAAACAGACGAAATAAAAACACCTTAAAAAGAAAATATACCCTATTAACGCGAATAAAGGAAATCACAACATCCGTAAAAAATCAATGTGTATTCGTATATAATATTTTCATTCGCTTTGTACGGACAGAACACATTGATTTGAATATGCATATTCTGATTTGTTTTTAAATTTATGAAAATTGAAACGAATAGTTAGAAAAATAATGATATCGACTGAAGGTGCTTCATGGAATTTTAAAATTAAATCTGATTGTTGAAACTGTATACGATTCCACATGTTTGGTCACTAACGACCCGGTTTCTCCTGTCGGTTCTTCAAGCATTATATCACACAGATGCATTAAAAATGGCTCATTAATAGTAAAACGTATCACAGGCAACTGATCAATGTTTGAATGCTGGCCTTGTGTTTGTGTTTTTCCTTTGTAATTAATTTCTCTTGTATATAACCGATGTAAACTGTTTATTGTGTGTCAGTTATTTTATAACCGTGTGATTCTTGAAGATGCCGAAAGGTGAAACTTGGGTCGTGAGTAAAAAACCATGTGGAATCGAACAAAGCCTAAAATTTCAAATTTAAATAATAAATATTTAAAGCGAATAGTTTTGAGACTTCTTGCTTTTCGGCATAGGCTGAGGATTCCTGCGGAATATTATGACTATACGGCACACAGTTTGGCAGATATTAATCTATATTAACGCAAAAAAATCTATTAAAATAAGTTTACAAGTGAAAACCAGATGTAAATGGTTTTTAATTTATTGCTATCATCTTTGATTCAGTGCTTAGTATATATGCTTAGTAAAAAAATAATTGTAGATTTCATATTCCTACCAGGAGTGCAAAAGATATTTCTATTAGATTCAGTCAATTTTAAATCAGGGAAGAATGAAATATTTTGCACGGAATGAAGTCTCTATATTATAAGCTCTCTGAAAAAATATTTTCGTAGAAAGTATGCGACATTGAATTTTGTACGACATTTTTTGCTTAGATTTTTTTTTACTTGTAATATGGTCGTGTTTGTTAAGGTTCAGTTTTGTTTGCACGCGATTCTAACATTCTGATGTAAAATTGTTAGTTGTTATGAGTGAATTACAGTGGGTGATCGGTTAATGAATAGTTTGGACTACGAACAAATCGGGAAATGAACACACATTCGGATAACGAACTTTTTAATCAAAATATTCTATCTGTTAAACTAATCGACGTTTTACATTCGATAAACTGTGCACTTTTGACCCGTAATGTGATGTCATTTCCAGGACGCAATCTGGTGTATAAATCGTATAATTGGTTAACGAATTATTCGGATAGCGAATACAGTCATGGAACAAATAATGTTCGTAAACCGATCACCCACTGTATATCACTTTTAAGTTGTCTGTCACTTCTTTGTGGAATTTGGATAGGAGGTTATGATATTTTAAATAATAAAACACATTTTTTTTCATGTTATATATATATTTTACAATACAATTTATGCTGAAAACCGGTTTTGCTCATCGCAAGCATTATCAATAGGTTTATAATGAATGCGATGAACGAAAAATATATTTTTTTTATTTTTCAAAAAATAGGTGAAAAATATTGTGAATATAAAATTAAATACGAACAGCTTGTAAAGTTGTCCGTTTTTTATATTTGATAAAATTATGTTACATGCCTACGAAATATAATTTCAAACATGCGTACCTAATAAAGTAATAACAATAAACCTTTAAACTCGTAAAAATAGGTAGTAAACATTATTGCAGGTACTGAAACGACCTTTTTAACGTCTTTCTCATTTAGGAGAGAACTTTTTTTTATTCGCGTATCTTTAGCAAAAAGCCAAAGAGATTTTTTGAATAATTCAAGAGTCCGAGGACAGTGAAGCACTTTAATTTTATGACGAGAAAACTACTAAAACAATATCCAATTAACCCATTAATATTCTATCAAAAAACTTTTACTAAACTGTATTATAATAAAATTTCACAAAATAGTTTATAAAAGGTATTTCGTTTATGATACAAACTACAGATAAATTCAAAAAAAATCTTTAATTTTGAATTCTCATTATTATTCTGTATAATAATTTCTTACAATTATAATTGAGATAATAAAGATATTTAATTTGATTTGTTGAATCTTTGTATGATTCCATATTTTTTGTTGCTAACGACCCGAGATTCACCTTTTGGCATCTTCAGACATTCAATCACATAGATGCAACAGGATTGACGTCAGGTAGAATGTCTGAAGATGCTAAAGGGCGAAACCCGAGACATTTGTGACAAAATATGTGGAATAGTATAAAGTTTCAACAATTTAATTTGATATTAACCCTCTCAACTGTTGAGACGGCTGATATTACTGTGTTGATAATTGATACCCGAAAATATATGAATTAACAGTGGTTAAAACCTTCTTGTACTCGCTAATTTTTGAGTTAATGCACTGCTTGGTTTGTCCTGACAAACGCAATAAGATTGTTTCAAAACAAAATTAATCAATAAATTTTAGAAGTCTAGGTGTTATAATATCATTTTAAATGGTTAGCAGGGAATGAGTGAAAACTTCATGTTCAGTCGATATCGTAAATTATAAAAAAAAAAATATATTTCAAACTCTTTGTCCCTATCAATTTATATGACTTAAAAACTTGTGGTCATGACTATTTGGGAAATTAAGAAGCATTTTTTTTATTATTATATAATAAATAATAAAGATTTAAAAAGAAGTTTTGCCAGTCTGGCCTTGTCAAGTATAATTTACATATGTTGAAAGTACACAAAGTTGAAAGAAGACTGAAAACACTTTTTAATTTTAGTATCTGTATGCTGCACATTACTGTATTTTTGTTTGAGGTATTTTTATTACATAATTTAAGCAAAATTATTCTGAGACTTTCATAAACTTAATTTTTAGAATAAGAAGAATCTCGAGAAAGTCAAAATAATTTTAGAAACAATATAACGCTAAGATTGTTGTCAAATTACTGACAAATTTGTAAATCCGATAAATAAGCCTTTAAGTTAAAAACCTTTTGTAATATCGAAATCATTTTTCGTATTGAATGTTTGTAATTTGTGTCTAATCAGTTGATAATGCTCGCAATAATGATCGAAATTTATCATACTCATAACGTTTATTGTTAAAATATTACTTCAGAATGTGGTTGTATTATTTAAAATATATTTAAAGATATATAAGAACGATTTTTTTTGATTTATACAGAATTTTTATTGTTAGCAATATCTATTTTTTTCAATGGTATTCTATTTTTCATTCAAAAACCTTATATATTTCCATATTACTGTGTATACTATCTATTTAATATCAAGCACATTTTAAATTACCAGTTAAGCACATATTGGAATAAAACTAAGCCGATCGAAATTCAGTTTAACTCAAAAACAAAAGAGGAATCTGCAGGCCAAATAAATTGTTTTCAAATATTTAACTAAATAATTTTATCACCTTCTGTTAGTAATTTTCGTTACATGTTTTTTGAAAAAGCTAAGTTATATATTTGCTATATTTCGAATCATAGCTTTGATATAAAGGTATGATGTCTATGTTTGCAAAATTAGCAATCATTTACAGTAATCTGGATAATTTTCAATTTCAAGGAACGCCATTGATAAAATATTATTACTACCACACATGTATCAAAAGACACAGAAGCTTTTCAAGTTGTTACAAAGTATCATTTTTCGAAAATATTTTCATGAATGAAATATTAAATAGAGTTCTATTGTTTGTAATAAAATTTTATTCAATGAATATAATTAATTGCTTTGCTTCGCCTTTATTTCATTTAATGTATTACTGAGTAGGCTTGCAAAATATAATTAGCAATTTATTTCATGTCATTGTGAAAATATGTTATTTTATGTTTTTTTCAGGATATAGGTCAAAAGTGAAATTTTGTTCTTGATTTGTCATTGTGCTTTATGTATTATTCCAGTTACAAAAACACAAAGCAATCCATGAAGACAGTCCTCAATTCATCGTTTTCAACAATTTTAGGTATTGAACATAATAATACGTACTGGATTACAATTAATTTATATAATTTACGATATCGACTGAAGGTGCTTGATGGAATTTCAATATCAAATTTGAATTGATGCAATTTTGTACGATTCCACATGTTTTGTCACAAACGACCAGGGTTTCGCCCTTCGGCATCTTCAGGTATTCCATCACACGGATGCAACATTTTGAATCCTGCCAAAAAAATCAAAATAAAATTATTACAATATCGTCTGAGGTTACTTGATAAAATTGTGTACAGAGTTTCAAAAATTCAAAAATTTAAAACTATGAAGTAAATAACATCCATACCGAAGATCTTTAATTTAAAATAAAACAATTTTATTGATATACTAACCGTTGAAAAATATCCACTGGAAATAGTTTAATGCTAAAACTTACAAGTTGACATATTTTAACAGTGTGTATTACTATTGTACATATTTGAAAGAGAATTTAGAAATTGTTTTTTGTTAATTTTAAAATTGTGTATTTTTGGGCCAAATAAACTATTAAAGTATTATCGAAAAAATCAGATCTTTATTAAGAGATGTAAAATTGAGAAATGGTCAAAAGCTTTCTAGGTCATTACTTTTCCATTATGTAATACTTTTTTTCGCCTTTAATTTTCCCAAGATTTAGTGACTGAGACTTGATAATAATAATGTGAGGGTATAAATTGTTAGAATGGACGTAGACGGGCACCAAATAAATGTTTACTTAAACGAACTTTCGCAAAGGCTTACTTTAAGCTTAATCAACTGAAACAATATATTCGCAAGGAAGACGAAGCTTTAATTTAATGTAAGTACCTAATAGAAACCTTATTTTGTGTCGAAATTCGATGATGCGAAGGAAGCTTTCGTGAAGATGAATAATAATTAATTAAGGCATTGTTTATCACTCAATTTATGAATTTTATAAGCTTTTGTTTCTTCAACTCAAAATTTTCACCCATTTTGAAATTGAATTGAATTCACGGAAATTTCCCTCATGTTTTTCGAAAATTATAAACATTATCTCGTTTCCATTTTTTTATTTGATGCTTGTACATTTTTTTTTATAAAACCATGTCCACTAATACCAAATATTGACCTACAGTAGAATTTTATCTTTCTTATGATTTTTTAATTTTATCTTATGAGAAATGAACAGAGGTTTGTATTAAATACCTAAATAAATAAATAAACTAAAAATTCGCGAAAAAAAAAATGAATAACATGATTTAAAGAAAGTTTTAATCACTTACAAATAACTTAATAAAAAACCTTGCTGCTATAAATAATTAATTGGCGAACTAAATACATAAAAATAAAATTTCAAACGAGTTCCATTCAACCTTCTTATCAAATTATTAAAAAAATAGATTTAGTCTAAACAGGATATTTAAAAATAAATGTAGATTTGCCTTAACATTAAGTTGGACGCAACACTAGAGTTCCATATCGTTTAATTAGATGGAATTAATTTCCATATATCAAGCTTCTATCTGGAAGTTCAATGCATATTTTTTCTATTTGCTGAAACGGGTAATACCTCTCTTTGCGCATTTGTGTGATGCCTGAGTAGCTAACTCGACTTTCGTTCCATTACATGATTAAAACCAAACAAACCTACTTTTCGAAGCTAACAGTTTTTCCTATTCTTCATAATGCCTGTATTTTCAAACAAAGGTTTTATACTCGACATTTTGAGAGTGATATGACAAATCTCGACATTTATTTTTAGCAACAATAAAAATTATTACAGAAAGTAAAACAAAATTATTATTTTCCAGAAAATACATAAAATCCGTGAAATTTTCTCATTCAACTCTTGTTTATTAATCAGTGAATTGATATTTTTGCGGAAAATTACTTTCATAAATCCTGGCTTACTTACCTAATTCATTACATGTATTCTATTTTACTCCCTTTTTTGAGAAAATTTTGAAGAAAATGTTAGAATTTGTTCGGTTTTTATTTTTTTTTAATGTTTTTAATCTGATTTACTTAATTATATGGAATGCCCATTTAAGAATGAAAAAGATATTTGGTTAACTATAGTGTTTTTGAATACACGATTCATTTGTTTTTTTTTTTTCGTTTGTTGCATAAACGAATAAATGAGACATATTTTCGACGTGTGAGCAGATCACATAAAGCTGTCACTGTAAAACGCCTATCCACATAGCCCAGTGTCTCAGTTGATAGCGTTCATTAACTCAATTGTTGGTGTCAATCAATCATCACTTTACTGATACGATGCTACTTAATTTTAAGTTTTTGAATACACTGTATACGCACATATAAATAAAACCAAGATTTTATGCTCAAATTTATATGATTCTTTACTCTTACTTATATTGCTGGTTTCATAATAGGAAAGAAAGTTGAAAACAATGAAAATAAAATTTGTTTGAATTTTTTATGTAAGAATGATGCAATTTTCCGATATATTTTTGTTATTTATTGATATCATAAAAATACTTTTTATATATTTGAAAAAAGATGAAAATTTATGTGTCAGAGGATCTTGAAAATATTATGAATCGATTGTAAAACACGCTATTACAAGTAATAAAACAAAAATTATTCTTACAATCGCAATAAAATTTATGACAATCTTTTCAGGCGCTGAAAATTTACGGCGATGTTAAAATATTTTAAAGATTTCAATAAAACACATTTTATACGTAAATGAATTTTTTGAACATAAATTGGAATTCCTCATAAATAAAAAATGAGAAAAAATCACCAAATCTTGAAAAAAAAAACATATTAAAGTAAATTCGACGAAAAAATAAACCTCTCGACCAAGCTTTATTAAATTTAAGCTCAACATTCACTTATTATCATGCGAGATGTCGTGTTTATATAAATGAATTTAATTTATTTTTATGAAAAAATAATATGATATTCTGAAATGAAAATGTTTTTCATTCATAGCAGGACACTGTAATAAGAAAAAGTGGCACTTTAAAGATACGGCAGTTTTCCTGGGTGAGAAAAAAATGATCGTGGTTCTCATTTTCTTATACGTGTTTACCATCGAAAGATGCAAATCAATTGCAACAAATTAAGCCATAAAAAACTTCAGAATAAAGTAAACGATTGATTACAAATGAAAAAAAAGTCATAATCATCATTCTATTTACGTTACAACTTTACTACTGTCAATTATTGCTGGAAAAGCATTGTATTTTTAATATCTTAAAACATTAGTACTGTTTCCACAATATATTCAATGATAAGTATCGATTTCCGTTTGACAATGTCTTCACATTGTTGTAAGTAAAATTAAAATGTTTAATAATTAAATGCGTTGTGTTTTCTAAAATATTTCAGAGCAGTTTTTTTTAATTACAAAAAAAACACTCGCTATTCTTGCTAATGTGTTTTTTTATGATTGTTTCTGAACTTTTAATGGATTTTTTTATATATAATAACGTTGTTTTTCGCACAAATAATGACTAACAGATTTTTAACATTTTATTTGTAAGCTATTTCACTTCATTGTGATTATTGTATAATATGTTTGCCATTAAATTGTTTTCTCAATTATTAATCTTGAGATTTGGTTAAATGTTTTTGTGGCTATTAATTTTGTACTCAAAATTTTGTATATAATTGTTATATTTGTAATTTGCTTTCTATCAGTTGATAGGAGTTGGTCAGTAAATACAAACATGGTGAAAATAGAAAAAAACGTTTTTTTTTTTGCGAATCTTGAAATACTCAGTTTCAATAATATAAGTTGCCATCAACATTTAATATAAATAATGGATTTGATGGAAATCAAAAATTAAATTTGAATCGTTCAAAACCTTTACAATTCCACATGTTTTGTTACTGAGCTGCTTCAGGCATTCCAGTACGCGAATGAACTCGAACTGATATTCAGTACACCATTTATTACATACGCAAAATGAAATGTAAACAAACGGGAGATTAGTTCAATCAACCAACCATATGAATAACTTGATTTTCACAATAATATCATTTCATATTTTATCCCAACAAAACTTACCCATTTAAAATCAGTATGTTTCTCTAAGTATCAAATTTCGTAATTAAATTTTAATAATTGTTGATTTTAATTAACACATCACAAGTCATTATACTGAATTAAAGATCAATTATATTTTTTCTTACTTAAATTTTGTTTTAGTCAAAAGGGTTTTTATTAACGAATATTAAATTTAGCTCTTAGACTTGACACCAGATATTTTTCGCTATTTGCATTGTATACAGTGACGAAGCTAAAAATGTGGGTGATCTTGTCATGGAAAAATACATATTAGATAAATTTGTATATTAATGTCTTTTAATTTTTGTGAAGAGTGTAAAAATTTGGGAAGGCTTTTTTGATAGGCATTCGTACACTGCATGATGTAAACTGTTCACTGACTGTCAGTTTGGGTAAAGGCGAGTTTTATAATATCGAAAATGCTGAAAGGTAAAACTCAGATAATAAATGGCGAAATATGTTGAAATTGTGGGATTATAATCAATTAATCCAGTTAAAAAACAAAAAAATTTGGTTATAATATAAATATTCACGATAAAAAGAATCACAATTAGATCATGTTATTTGAACACAAAAAAAAACTGATTAGTTTTTTCATTTTCAATTAAATACTTTCCAATGTTACTTTGTGTTTTATGAATAATTAAAATAGGTGCCATCTCGCCCGAGTCACGATTCCGCATTAGTCGGGAAATTGGATAGAGCAGATGAGGTTTAAGAGGCAATGCGATTTCTAAAATAGTTTGCGGTAGACCTCTACAAATAACAAATGTCCTTTTCGAATCGAGTGCGATGAATCATTCATGGGTATGGATCAATGAATATGAACCAGTCATTGAATATATTTCGCATACCTCCTACTTGCATAAAAAACAGATCATTCAATACGCACGTAAGGATTCTTATTCATGATATAAATATAGTTTTTGAGAAAAAAGCAAACTTCTTGTCAGTTGTTTTTATTTGCAAAAAAGCCTGTACGAGATTACATGATATCACTTCATACATTTTTACGTTAATGTTATTCATAGCTCAAAAAATTGTGCATAGCCCTATTATTTTTAATAAAATCTATAGTCTTCCCTTGGAAATTAACTGAATAAATATTTTTTTTTGACCTGACTAAAGTCAACTCTACAATTAAAAGTTATATCAAATATGAAATGTTTATTTTTTTTATAATTCCACATAATTTTACTTAGACACAATAAACAGTTAGCATCAACATCATATACAAGAATAATTTATACAAAAGTCTAGTAATCTAATTAAAGTTTGATATTGAAATTCCATTAACCATCTCCAGTCGATATAATACTTGAATGATATTTATAAATACGGCTTTAGAACAGCTGGAAATCAATAGATGTTATCTATCACAAAGGATTCGTAACGAACAAATTAATATATGTCGATCACCATTTCTCGACCCTCGACAGGGGGCAGTTTTATTTTCGTAATAGACCATTTCTATGCCATATGTAAACTTATTGATATAGTCGCCTTTTTAGTTTCATTTACAATTTTTAGTTTTATTGCGAACAAAAAACAAACAAGACCGTTAAAACAGGAGGGAAGATGTATTTTGTACCTTTTCTACACAGCTTTATATAGATAAGCAAATGTTCTGACAATAGCGTGAGCTGAAATAACTATCAACTATATCCTAAAAAAATAATTTTGTTGAAAAAATCACTAAAATACATTGTTATTTTTTTCACCGCGTTATAAAATAACGTTCGAGTAAAAAATGTTACTTTTTGTAAAACCGAGGATTGAATGGTTATCAACTTTACAATAAGCATAAAAAACTTAAATTCGAATCAATTATTTAAATATTTCCTCTACAGTCAGTGAATAAAATATTGGGTTATGAGAAGCAATGTGAATATCTATGATGCACAAAACTTTGGATTTTTAAAGAATTAAAGGGTATGCGTGGACTGTTGCCCTCCAGCCAAACGGAACTTTCATCGTTCAGCAGCAGAACTAGAAAATCTTCCCAAGAGCTTTTGTTAATATAGCATTAAAATACGCAGGTAGAATTTTTAAAAAATGCCTACCAGTAGTAAATAATAAGCCTTCGATAGGAGAGTAGTAAAAAATTCTTTTAATGAAATATACGGAAAAAAAACCGATTGCGTGTTGGATTTTCTACACCCCTGTTTGTTTTATGATTGGGCGATTATATTTATAACCCTTCCCAATTCTCTATGAACGTTTTATTTTTTATACTAAACGTAGTTTGTCGTGAAATAAGAGATTAACGACCTAAGAGTTGTAAAAATATTTGCTAAGGTGTTTTATATATACTTCTATTAAATAGTGTGGGGTTGAATAAAGTAATGTTTAACACTTCTTCCGGATACTGAACATTACTCAAATACTCCATTCATATTTTCAGTTAAAAATGACAAATTTTTGAAAACTTTACATTTTTTTTTCGTAAAATTGTTATTTAAGCAATTAAATTCAAGTTAGTTATTCAAGTGTTAACTATCATCCTTGAAGAAAATTGTGATAAATTAAAAAATAATAATAATAAATTTAAAGTAGTATTTCCAATATATATTATTTATTAAGAAACGGTTTTGTTCATCGCGAGTACTATAAAATAGTTGGATACAAATTGCAAGCTAGTCTGTTTATAAAAAAAATTAGTTAAACGCTAGCAGAACTAAGAAAACAGTTTAAAGGAAGTCATACAATGTTAATAATCTCTTGTTAATAATTTGTAAACAACATTCAGACAAATCAATAATCTACTGAGAGCTCAGAACGATCTTGAAAGACTCATGAAAAAAAATAATGAATAGGAAATTTTACTAAGTGATACATTATGTCCCATAAAATATCATGTAGGTTCCATTGAATATTCTTCTTAGTGACTTTCTCACAGTTGTTCAGAGTATTCTTTTAAATCTGTGTTTTTATAATTAAAAAAAAACTCTTGACTTTCTTGGCTTGGATTTTGAACCAATGAATATATTTTTGTCCTTAGTGAGGTTGTGATTTTTGAGTCGTTTAATTCATATTGAATAAAAAACTTTTATTACGGTGTTAATTTATAACCAATACTAGATTAAACTGACGGCTATAGTTTGTAATATATGGCAAATTTTTTTTAATTTTGTGAACTCGAAAAAGCATGAAAGTGTGCAATATTGTCGTTATAAAAAGCTGGAATAATAAAAATCTGTGTTTATAAATCTTATATTTTTAATCTCGGTGTATGTGAGAGGTATCTGTGCTTTCCGTATGCTATAAAAAATTCTAAGTACGGCCTTGCTACAATCTGTAAAAACGTTGAATCATAAATATATATTTTGCATATTTAGCTTAAAAATATTTTGCAAAAATACTTGAAAAAAGTTTTTAATCAGCCCCCACAGAGTCAGATTGTTGCTTTTATTTATTATTTCTTTTTGAACCGTTTTTCAAATCCAGAGGAAAAACGGATAATGTATTTTTATCAACGTAGTCTTTTATTTTTCCTCCCTTGACAAGTCTTGCTCCACGCTCGGGGAGGAAAATTAAGTCAATGAAAATAAAACATTATTTTTCTTCCCCTTCTTTTATAACTCCGTAATTAACTTTCGTATTGTTCTTCTGTCATGCTTTTTCAAAGTTCATTTCGCAGAGTGTCAAATTAAAATAAATACAACACTGTGAGAAAGAGTTAAAACAATATAACGGAATAACAGAGCGACTAAGTTCATGTTGGCAAAGAAAGTTGTTAATTCCACCTTTCACAAACATTAAACAATTTCCATTGAAAATAAATTAAGATAATACATCAACATAACAAATTGCATAATTTATTGGATATATATATTTGATAATGAGCGTATTCCGATTCGGAAATATATAAAATATTTATTTGGTAAGCTATATTCTGAAAGATCAGATAAACCTCGATTAGTCTTCCTTGTTATATCTTTTACATGATATTTGTTCAATGATCGGGACCGATTTCGCTAATCGTGAGCGTTATCAATTGATGTTCAAGACGAGTGTAAACGGTCCTGATAATAAAATCTATTATATTATGGAAATATTTACTTAAAAATTTGTTATATTATATTGGTATATGTACAATTGATAATGATAATCAAAATTGAATTGTTAAAACGACCCGGCATCTTCAGGCATTCTATAACAATTCAAATTTAATTTTAACATTTCATCAAGCATCTACAGTCGGTATTATAAATTATATGAAAATAATAACTTTTTTATTCGACTTCGTTCAACGTACATGGTAAAAATGAACTTCTCAAAAACTTATTGAACAAGTTAAAAACATTTTTCAAATGAAGTTCTGATTTTTTACTATAAAAAAACTATAAGCATTTTTTTTAAATGTCGATGCCCAAACGCTGAATAAAACAGAGTTATTATCTGAGTTTCAAGCCCGAAAAAATGTTTATTTTTTAGAAGGTTTGGTGTTGTGAAACGACTAAAAGTTTATATTTAATATTAAATCATGGGTATACAATTTGCAGTCTATCATTTTGACATCAAATAACAAATAGAGATTTCAAATTGTTTATTTTTGAGATGTCTCAATTGTTGTAATATATTAAATAGAAAAAATGGTCGAAAAATGTATCAATAAACTTTGGTTTATTAAGAATCAGAATGAAACACATCGAAGAAATTGTCGTTTTTACATGGTAGCTATTTCGACTTACGCCCTCATCATAAATATACTTAAACGTATTTTTTTTACAATTTAAGTCTTTTTAATCAATATATAAAATATAAATGTTCGAACAGTAGATAATATGTTTTGTCTATCTTTTCTATTCCGTTATATATATAAGCAAATATACGTTTAAAAATCGTTCTGATGAAGAGTTCTGAGAATTTATCAACTATATATGTACCTTAAAATTTTTATAGAACTAAAATTCATTGCTATTTTTTCACCATGTCATAAAAAAATTATAAATATTTTCTAATATGGTTCTTTTTTTAACTATCTTCATGCAATATAGTACACGAAATGATTTTATCAGGTTTTATAGGTTATGGAATACGAAAAAAAGGAAAACGAGGTCAACTTAAATTTTTGATCATTGTGTATTTATGCTATATATTAAAATATTTTTTTAATTGAACAGTTCTTCTATATTTTATTGTATAGAATAAACGAGAAATTTCTACTTGAGAGTTTTTCATTTATAAACACAAAAAATATGTATATCGCATTGAAACAACGCAAATTAATTTAATTAGACTTCTAAAATAGCTTCGTAAGTAGAAATTCTTGACTAACTGGCATAGTTGCCGAGAATTACACGAAACTTGCGAATATCTTCACTAAAGAAACTAACCACCGAAGTATTAAGCATCTAAGAATATGGATGATATAGGGATTGAAATTTAATATATAAATATAACGCACACATGCGTATATATCTCTACCCTTTTTACAAAGAAAAGGGGTTAACACGCACCATTGTGTAAAACTAAAGATAGAATGCGAAGTTGAAATGGTTTTTTCCGGTTCCTAGTAATACTTTTTTTTTATTTTGAGGTAGAAGAAACGCTGAAAAGGGTTTAAAAGAAATATTTTTTTTGAGGAGTTTTCGGCTACAGTGAAAATAAAAGTCGAAAAGGTTTTATAATTCCAAACATTTCAAAATGAACTCTTCTTATGATATGTCTCGTATAACACTCGTGTCGTATATTTTGAATATTATTGATGGGATATGAAATAAAATTTATAGCGATTTCAATCAAAATCAATAAGAAAATTGCCTTTTTCCTCAACTGATTGTGTTATAATCTTGGATTTCCAGAAGGATTTTTTTTAAATAATTTTAATGTTTAATTACAAGTTTGACATTGTAAGACGCAGATGTCATTTTCATTTGTTCCAAAAAATAATTTTCAGCCAAATTTATTTTTACTTTTGTATTTTTAAGAGGTTTTAATTTTAACATCAACCTTTTGACTTTTTTAAATAAGAAAAAACCACTAAGTTCATTTTTAAATATTTGTGGTAATTCTAGGATAGGGGAAAATATTAATATCTTTGCCGATCCTGAAAATTAGGCCAAAGACAATATCCTGCCACAATTTTCTATTTTTATTTCCGTATATTTAGTTACGCGTTATAATTTTAAATGAGACTATTTAATATAAAGAGGTTTTTTTTAGTAGAAATAACATTTTAAGTTCACCATAAAAGCGTAAGACAAAAGGAATATGAAATTTAAAAAAAGTTTGTTTATTTGATCCTATGAAAATTAATAAAATAAAGCCAATGATATTATAGTTATCAACTAATATTTTTTTTTAATATTATTTGTTTTTAATTATCACTAGCCTATGGAATTTGTCGCACAGTGTAAGCAAATATTATTTTTTAAAATATCCTAATTATAAATGAAAGACTTAGTTGAGAACATGGAAAATTTAAATTGTACGATTCCACATGTTCTGTCACTAACGACACGGGTTTCGCCTGGCAATTTTTCAATCTGGCAAATAACGATCAAACATCAAAATATTGAAATAAGAAGGTATTTATTAAAAAAAAACAATTATATATTAATGATAATTGATTATATTTTGTAGTAAAACCCTTTCAGGAATGACTCATTAACAAGATCGTAAATGAAAGTTATCACAGGCAATTGTGTAAGATTAATATTATAAATTTTTTTTTTAGCTGCCATTTAATGCTTGCCTTGGGGTTTTTATTTTCCTGTAATTAATACCTTTGTATAGACGATTCCAACTGTTTATTGTACGTCAGTTCTATTGCATCCGTGTGATAGAATGCCTGAAGATGCCGAAAGGCGAAACCCAAGTCATTAGTGACGAAACGTGTGAAATCGTACAAAGTTATAATAAATCAAATTTTTACATTAAGCACCTTCAGTCGATATCATAAATTGAGAAAATTGTCTTCAAAAAATTATCATTTTGTGACAAAAATCACAAAAATATATCGAGTCTGCTTATCAAAAATTTACAAAAAAATGAATACATTAAATTCCGTATTCTGCTCTCGGAAAAAGCGTTTTCTTTTTATTCAAGTGAATACGAGAATGATTATCTATATTATTTTTTATGAAACTTTTCATTCTTTCATAATATTTAAATAATATACCATCAGGGTAAAAGTTCCTCTGAATAGAGTAGGGTTTTTATTACGCGAATGAAATCTTGAAAGGTAATATTTTCGTGTGTGAAAAAAGCTCTCATAAAAGAAGGAAGTATTTTTATTTGAATCAACGCGCTGTAATAAAAAATAAAACATGGGATACTTTACGACATCGTAGCGTCGGATTTAATTAGTTTATGGCCTCATTTATAAATGGATTTTATTGTACGCGTTTGCGATGCACGGAGTGTAATATTTGAAATTTTCATTTCATATCAATTACACAGATTTCAAGAACTAATTTTGAAGTTTATTGCGTCAATTTTCGCTAACCAGTTACGCAATTATTCCAAAATATTATTGTCAATAAACTTTAGATGGTATTAAAAATAAAAAAATATTAAAATCAAAAAAGTTTATATAATCATAAGTTTTTTAAGATATCAAATTGATAACGAGCTAAGATCTATGACATGTTAGCATCTGAGCTATTTAAGTCTGCTTCATCTTTAATGAATTGATTTATTAATTGTATAATTGTAATTTGGTTGCTGACATACGGAAGTCACTGTAGAGCTGAGCAATACACACTTTATCCAATTCATGTGGATACCACACGCATTATTATTATTTACTTCTATATGTTTTTCAATCGAATTTAGATGATAGTCAGTCAATGATATTGAGGCGGTTCGATGGGAATTCAAAATTAAATTTGAATTTTTGAAACTGTCTAATTTTCCACAGACTTAAGTTACTTAGTAATTCACGACCCAGGATTTGCTGTTCAGCATCGTCAGACACTAACACTTGTCAGGCGGATACAATACAACTATCAGATACCGAAAAGCGAAATCTGGGATGTAAAAAATACTCATGGAACAATCAAGAGTTGAAATAATAGAAATTTGAACAAATATTAATTTATGCAGATCAGCTGATATAAAAAAAAGTTGGAATATAAAATATAATTTGTGAAAGTATTCCATTAATCTAACTAGCCTCCATTGAGCTGTCACGAGTGACAAAACTTGTTGGAATTGTACATAACTCTGACAGTTCAAATCTGCCATTAAAATATTTTCAATAAGAAATTCAGAATAGAAATGCAATACGGATAAAATAATATAACTTTCATTTAGAGATATCTGAATGGCGTGAAATATTTTAAGATGTTACTGTTATTTTTTTTCATAAATTTAACAATTATCGTAAATCATTGTAAACGATCACAATGTATGCAATAACACCTTTTACAATCATGAAGATATGGAAACAGTCCACGACCATATCATGAAGTTTTGGATGAAACGTTATATCTCCTTATCACTTCATTCAACTTGAATTTCAAAAACTTTTTACAAATCAAAATTGTTTTTCACTCACAACCCGCGTTTTGCCTTTCAAAATCTTACGGTATTCTTTTACACGGATGCAATAGAACTGACAGAGGTTGAAACCTAGGTTATTGGTGATATAACATATGGAAGTTTACAAAGTTTGAGCAATTTAAATTCCAATTTGATATTGTAATTTTATCAAGCAACCTCAAACGATGTCGTTATTTACTTAAGTTAATATAATCATTTGATTCAAAGAATAGCGTCTTAAATGACCAGTGAAACCGTTTCAAAATTTAATAAAAGCCTCACAAGAAATATTAATAAAATGCTTTACTTTATTTATACCACGAAATACCTATACAATTATAAATAATTGGAACATAATTAAAAACAAAATAATTCAAAAATTACTACCCACATATGTTGGATATGTTTTTGGAAGTATGCAATAAACGTAAATATTCATGCAAATAGCCAAAATTCATGGAAAATGAAGAGGTCTACATTCCAAAAACCATTAATATAACTGTGATACCGAAATAACGAAATTCTAACAAATTTACAACAGAAACACGTACACACATGTGAATATCTGTCAGGACGTATTTAATTATGGTAAGCAATCTATTTCGATTCAATTTTAAGCTGATATCGTCTGTATTTTGGAGTATCAGCACTTATCGGCTCTGTAGCTAAGCACCTTTTGGTTCGGAATTTTGAGCATGTGAGCTAGAACACTCGCATGAAAAAATTTAGAGATAATTTTTCTATATTTTAAGAAATAATTTGTGAACAAATATGCTCATGAAATTATCTAATATAAGAATACCTTTATTATTTTCGATTTAAAAAAGACGGCGTATTGAATTTCGCATTTATAATATATTGATCCTTTTGTTCATAGCTCCTATAAATAAACACGGTTTTAATTCTGAATATTAAATACATGTAGTAAAAACAATATACATTTCGATGCTCTATTGAAAGTTTATAAATTGCTCAATGGAAGTGACCATGGCTGCAAGAAATTGCTTAATGATCGCAATAAAAAAAATCAAAAGCTCTAAGCATGAAGTTAAATTGAATTGAATTGAATGTATTTTTTAATTCAAAGGATTTTGGAAACTGTTTAGGTTTTGCTTATCGTCAGACTTAAGATAATTGAACAATTATATATAAATTGTTATCACAAAAATATACATTGAAATGATTTAATGACCAAAGGAAAATAACCACATCACCTTGACTAAAGCCATTTCAAGGAACTAATTCAGTCTCAGGGTATAAATTTTTACATCTTAGTGATATTAAGAAGATATAGAAAGAATATCTTTTAATTTTTTGTACCGTTAAAACTTCTATTTTTAATATAAATAATAATTATTTTATTGGATTAAAAGTTGTAAAAATTGAACAAACCCAAGTATTAAACTATTTTAAGTTGAGCTTAATTTTAAATTTAAAAAAACAATGTATAAAAACGTTTCGAATAGAATTCTTTGTTGTATTTTGTTTTAAAATAGCTTTTTTAAAATATATGTTTTATTTTTTGAGAAAAAAGCCAACTGATGAGTCTTATCACTATTTAGATCTCAGATTCGATCTCTGCAGACACGAGAGCCGAAATCGGTGACAGATTTAAATTCTGGCTGCGAGGAAACCTTTTCCAGGGTGTCATTCGATTTGAGTATCCAACGTTATCCGCACACGTTACACCCTTAATTAGAAGGGACCGAAACCACCCTGTCGGCCCGTCACATAATGGTTTATGTACATTTGTGTAAACGGTTATCTCTCCGCAAAGCGCCGCTCTCGTAACAAACGGCGACGAATAATCTTTATTGCAATAACTGTCAAATACGATACAATTTTTATCGCCCTTCGCATTTCATATCACTCTGATGATTTATTGGTTATTGTGAAAGTAAATATGAATAAAAAGCGTATATTAACATAGCTTTTTCATTAGTATTTTTTGTTCGCATTTTGTATTGTTGTCGCTACATATTTTTGAGTTAACACTCGTAAAAATAGTTTATAATTGGCTACCGTACGTGTGAGTGTTGGTTATTCTAAAGCACTTTGAAACCATTTTTTTTTTCGATCAGTCTTCTCTAAATTTGAAATATTTTGTTGACCAAATGAAAAACAAAAACTTGAGAAATTTATTTCTCTCACCTACACCAATTGAAATGTAAAATAAAAAAGACATTTATCACACGGTAAAAATATAGCAATTTATTTTAGCTCTACATAATTTATAAAATAAATAATTGATATTTATTTCGCCTCACGCCTCCACAATGCAATCAATAAAGTTATTATCAATACAAAGTAAAAATCAATATTTTTTCTCGCGATATTAATGAAATCTCTCCGGCAAAAATTGCACTGAAATAGTCATAAAATACAGTAACCATTTCGATTACATACAAAGTTTCAACAATCAAAATTGAAAAAGCTTTCCGCTTTTGAATTGTATGCATTGTGTTTTTTTATAGAAAATATTTATCCAGTAAATTTATTCTGCATACTCTTCATTTTAAAGGATTGTATTTAACGAAGAAAATCTATGCTACACAATGCATTTGGGTCACACTAAGTTAGAGACGAGACTTTTTCCAATTCTCAACCGGCGTAACCAGACGAGTATGGTAAACCCAAACAACTTGAAGAAAACTTGACCTGTTTTTTTTTTTAGTTTCGCTGTGCTAGGCAAAAGCAAGAATGTTGAAAGTATACATTGCATTATCAAATAAAAAAACTTAATGTTATAAACATAAAGCTAAAAGCTCTGAATATGCAATTATTTTCGTATATTGTTTGTTACATTTAAAACACAATTTTGGTCAGCTGAATAGAGTAAAGGTTATATTTTCAGTATTACATTTTGTTTAGTATTCTATGAAGAAAGTTTTGTAACATTTTACGTCACCGCTCTATACGAAGCGATACGAAATGAAATGGGAGAGAAAGCATTTTTAGTTCATTTGATAAACGTTTTATTTTAAAAGTTCTTGATAGCCTAAAATGTCAAAAAACTTTCCAATTTTTAAAAATGGCATCTGTGAACTTATATAAAAAGCTTAGACCTAGTGATTAGTCTTGTTTCATTATTTTTAAAATAAAAGTCAAAATCTCTTACTGATATTATATGTGAAATAATTTTAATAACTACTGATTTCATTCGGATAATATTCAAATTTGGGAAAGGTACAACCTGCTCATATGAAGTACAAGAAGTAGGTATTAACTAAATAATCATTTTTCCAATTAAATTATAATGTTAGTTGATTAATATATAACTCTCTCATTACAAAGTCACTAAATTGAAATGGTTATATTTTTTTTTGATTTACATATACCTCTTATTTGGGTCTATATGTTTAGAGACTTAAATTGTATATAAGCAAAGCAAACTACTTACTGAATATCAGATATGCAGAAATCCAAAGATGTTAAAATAAAAAACCTATGCTGAGAGTGAAAAATTCTGGGTAAATTTTCACAGTTAAACTTGAAAGTATTATAGGTAATATTACTAAAAACTTATTTTAATTTTACAAATTTTTTCCAAAATATTACATATTCATTAAGTATTTCTGCGTATTTATGCTGACATAATATTTAATGTTTATATAAGCGTATTATCCAAAAGCTGTTAAAATTCCGATACTCTACGCTGGATTTACAGGGGAAATGTGATTACGACACGCTTTTTCGTTAACAACGGTCTGCTTCTGAAAACACAATTTCACAAACCTATACAAAATGTATAATGGTGATTTTTCTTGATATTATGCACATGTTTATGACCGCAGTTTGCATTACATCATAGGAATTACTTTACCGGATCGAAATATTCCTAAAAGCAAAGTCTTTTTTATTTTGAAGGATAATAAAATGCGTGATTTAGATTAAAAATACTTAAAGGGTAACAAATGGCTAATGGAAATAGCAATTGATTTGAATAAAGGAAATGAAATAATGAAACAATTTTATGATTGCTATCCCGCAGTAAGTAAAAAGTGTCGCACGAAATAATTAATTAATTAAAGGTTGTGGAGAATAAACAATTTTATTGAGAGTAGGAGAGAAACCAAAAACGAATATTTTTATTTAGATCTGACTAGGACGTAAGCCGAAATAGCTATCAACTCTATATCTTATAAATTTTGTACAATTAAAATACATTGCTATTTTTTCATCGTTTTATAATGGAGTTCTACCAATTAAATGCCAACTAAGTTATCTAATGCGTCCTATTTCAGTTGAAAATTCAGTTTTCCTAGAATTCAAAGAATATTGGATAGTGCACTGCATTCATTCATCTTGTCTGTTATATAATATTTTCTCTTTCTAGAGGAATAATGCTCTTGTCTAAGCTTTAATGTGATAACTTTACAAGTATATTTACTGATCAGAATCTGTTTCCAAGTAACTGATGAATAATCAACGTGGAAATCCAAGTGTACAAATTTTATATACATATATTACGAATGGAACAATGTTTTATATAACACAGACCACAAAAAAAGCTTAAATTATTTTGTGTGCGTCTTCACAGTTATAGCATATATTTAATGTGCATAATTTAAAAACACCGTCTCATTTAAGCAGTTCGGCGACTATTTTTCGGCAAATTATCATTTAGTATTTTAATGAGAAATTGTACTAGCTAAAAATCAACTTCTTCGAAATAAAATTCATATCACCAAACATTCTGCTCAATTGAGACCTCAGACTTGAGACTCAAGTTGCAAAACCATGATGGACATGTGTGTTTTTGAGATTGTCTATATGCATTACTCTCTTCACAATTTAAACAAGCAGCAATCTGAAAGAATGCCTGAAGATGCCGAAAAACAAAACCTAACCCAGGCTATAACTGGTGAAAAAAAGGTTTTGAAATTTCTCCAAGCACTTTCAGTCGATATCATAAAGTATTCAAAAACTTTAAGCAATTGATTAAATTGGCAGTACTTGGCAGAGCTTCGATAAAAACAATGAAAAAATAACGATGTATTTAAGTTCCACAAAATATATATAAAAGGTATATAGCTCTGATCAGAACTAATAAAACATTGCTATTTTTTCACCGAGTTACTTAATATACGTTTTCGCAAGTAAATTTATTTTCATTTTAATGAACAAAATCATAATCGATAGCCAGAAATTGATTAAAGCCTTATATTTATTTATACGACGTGAGCAGTTTGTATGTATAAATTTGAAAAATGTGAGGTTAATTGATTACTTTATCAACCCATTTATTACAGCACATGCTTGATTATTCACATTGTTTTAATAATCAACACTTTTATGGCTCTGGTAGCTTTAAATAGTATAAAGTATACATACGTATATTTTTTATAATATTAATTACACTTTCACACGCCAACTTTCGTAAATAACTTTTCGAAATATGACGTGTGTACAGAAATATTAAGTAATGAAGTATTTATACAGAATGTGAGAATATTATAGACAGCATTTTTTGATAATTTCAAATGTTTCAACTTCCTAACAGGAAATGTCTCAACCGTAGAAATGATTGTTCGCGGTGTTTTGATAGATGAAATAATACAATATAAGAGAGTTAACAGCATGAAAGTTATTATTTGATGCTATATACATTCTCTTAATTATTATTTTATTAATGTTTAAGTATCTTCATTAAGTTATACTAGTTATATTAAAATCTAAGGTTTTATTGCATTGAGACTATTTTATTAGAATGGTTTTGGAATATATAATTTATGTGGCTCGGCGTAGCACGATCAAAAAATTATTGGTAGTCAGTGTAGGTTAGGATTAAACTGATTTGTTTCATAATAACCGTTTTACACAAGAAGAAAAACTTATTTAATTAAATATATATAGTTTAAAATAATTTTGGTTTTTATTAAAAATCATGTTACTTAAATGTATTGTTTCATCTTTCATAGTATCAGAAACATTTGGGTATATTTTGATATTGTTAGAGCTTATACATGTGAAAAACTTCAAACATTATAAAACAGTCAACAAATTTTAGGTATCATTATAGAAGGATTATCGATAAGAATGTTTGATGGATTTATTTGAAAATAAACACCGTTCGCACGTTTTATTTGGACTGTATATTTTTTGATCCGTGAATGGAGAATTCGCAAGAATTCGATAAACAATGCGTCATATTGTTTTTTCACAGAATTTTCACAAAAAAAAAATATAGAATTTAAGCTATAAATTGAAGACCAATTAATTGAAATTATTCAGAACTATTCAAAGTTATAAATAAAATAAAATGTTATTGAATATACATTACATTATCGTGACTATGGCGACTCGTCAATGTTAACAGCATTGCATATCAAGATATTTAAAAATATAAAATATGATTTTTTATTACTCAGTCAAAATTGTATCGAATGTTTTTAAAATTGAAACACATGCTAAAGGCACAAATTTGACATGAATTATTGTTTATAACTTTAATGATAACTTAATCTGTGTTGACTTTGTATTCTTCTGTATTTATTTATAATTTTTCGTTTATTGCTAGTGAAGACTCAATCCATTATGATTTTAATGGCGTACTAAATTAATTTGAGAAAATTTCGCTAGATGTCTGATACAAAATTTTAAGCATATTTAATAGATGGCGGGAAATACAAGAAAATAAATCGAAAATAATGAGTTATTTTAATTTTCTTATGAAAGTAAATTTAAGATATTTATTTGTTTAAAAAAATAAATGTAGTTTTGGGTGCATCATGCAGTGGTTAACTCTATGCCATTAAAGATTTCACGGCTTCAATTGCCAGTACGTACAATTATAATTCCTTAAATTGATTTTTTTCGAAAACGTAGTTTTTTTGATAATTTTGATACGTTTAATTTATATATATGCATTCAATTTTTTAAACTGGGGCGTAGCGACGGCTATTGGTTAACAGATAGGCATGTCCTTATATTTCTGCTCTATGTAATACTAACATATATTATATATTGTTGAACAAATAAATAGCAAGCAATTCTCTTAGTAAAACTTCTGTTTATATTTCTCCATAAAGCGGTCAAATTTTACATACTAGAAACGGATAATACTGCTCAAAAAGGTTTTGTATTAGAATTAAGTTATGAAATATATAAAAAAAATATGATTTTAATTTGGTATAGAAGTCAATGATTGAAACATGATGAATTACAAAGCTATTTTTCACAAATAAGTTTCTTCGTAAATAAAATAGAATTTTTATACACGTCAAGCAACATATTATATTTAATATGTAAATTTATAATCATAGTATAGTTAAACAAAATAATAATAATAAAACAACCAAATGATGGGAAATTATTGAAATTCGAAAAATCTAAAAACATTGTTTGGCATATATATGTTCTTATGAAGAATTGGCGTTTTTAAATGATCCCTGCATATTTCTTATTTATTTTTTTAAGTTTATATTTTATTGAAAATTATTGCATGGGAAGCAAAAAATATGATATAAATATTGTATATTCGTTAGAAAATCATTTAATTAATATTAAAAATCAATATATAAATATATAATTATTTTACTTCGTTACGTGACTGTCGTTTCATCACAACTCGACTTGCTTTATGACATTCGGTCTTTTGGTCTATTTGTATAAAAAACTTCAAAAAGCAGGCGTGAAATTACAAAGGCTCAAGAACTATTAGTGGTTAAATTGTAAATAAATTTTTTATTGGGTATTCCTTTTTTGAAACCAAAACATTCCACAACATAACAAATAAACTATAATCTCGATAAATTGACTGATTCAAAGAAATTTTATTTTCACATAACAATGAAACTTTTTTTTTTACAAAAGGCAGCTGTAATATTAGCGGGTTAAGCTTCTTACGAAATCCTTCGTCACTTCTTGTTAAGAAATATGAAACCATATTCTATACACATATATATATATATGTATAAAAATAATGCTTTTAACAAAGTGTGAAATTTTCGTGACAGTTTCTTAGCATGGAGAAAACGCTCTCGGATTCATCTTGAGAAAATTACGACCGCTTTAAAGATGTTCGGCGTTCAGCCGTAAGTTCTTTCTGAAACCGGAAACGAGATGGCGCCAAGATCTCAGCAATTCAGTCACCCAACTCCAGTGTCGCTCGCAATACATTTTTATGTATTATAATTTACATCAAAAAAGAATTTTCGCCGAGAGGCCCACGCCAACAAATAAATTATATTAACAAAGCTTTCATCAGTTCGTAAAATTTAATACATAGTTTGTGAAAATGATTTTATGAATAATAATGCAAAACTTTAAGCATTAATTTAAATATTTACGTTTATACTTAGAACATATTAACAGTTTATGGTTTTACTCATGACTGTTTGTGAGATTTTTGCTCAAAATCCCTAATGAGATACCATTATGATACAACGATTAAATCTGGCGAATTTAAGTTGTAACACGATGAAAAAAAACCAATGTATTTTAGTTCTACAAAATTTTATAAAATAAAGTTCATAGCCATAGAAATTCCTATATATCTTATAAAACTTTGTAGAACTAAAATACATTGCTATTTTTTCACCATTGTATAATGGAATTCTACCAAGTAAATGCCAACTCAATCAATAAACTTATGTTGTATTTCTAATTATTCCACTTTAATTAACACGAAAAAAAAGTTTTAATAATTTTGCCTATATAAGCAGAAAAATATGCACCGTGCTTATTTATTCTCAAAGCTCTGAATGTAATCAGTCACCTTAAAGCTTGATTTTGGTAATAAGTTAAGGTATATAGTCATTCCATGAATATTAGGGTACCCATTTCAATGAATAATGGAAAACTGCGTTAAATTGCAAGTACGTTAGGTTTAATTTAAATGTGATTTGTGCTTAAGAATAATAAAAAACGTTAACACGGTGCAAAAATAGCAATGTATTTTAGTTCTACAAAATTATTTTTAACAAATATAGTTGATAGCTATTTCGGCTCACACCGTCGTTAGAACTACGATGGCGTGAGCCGAAATAGCTATCAACTATATTTGTTAAAAATAATTTTGTAGAACTAAAATACATTGCTATTTTTTCACCGTGTTATAATGGAGTTCTACCAAGTGAATGCCAATTCAATCAATAAATAAAAAACGTTAATTATCATTTTTTTAAGATTGCTCACAATTCCTGATAAAACTGTCCAAATTGCAAATACAAAACAATTTTGTTTTTAAATTTTCCTCAAACACTCATGAAATGACAGCTGCTAATAAACGGTGCGAAACTAATGGTTCAGGCACCAAGCTTACAATCTGGTAACTATAGACTTGATGAAGTATGATTAAGGACTCCCCTGAAGTTTGATGATGATAATTTACGGATGACGAGATGATGATGAGGTATAACATTCATCTCGCTCAGTTTTATAATGGTAAAAGGTGTATTATTTTTCTTATAATATTCACTTAAAAGCCGTTAAACTTATATGACGTCTTATGGTGTAGCAATGAATTTATATTATAACATACGTTTGCATTTTAGAAGTCAAAGATTGAAAAAAACTTTGCTAAGAAAGTCAATATCAACAAATGGTTTTCTCAAGATACATCACTGTGTGGTGGCACGTGAGACATGAATTTGCTTCAATATTTGTGAAAACAACGTGTGAAACCGAAAAAAACTCTTTAGAGAAGGAAACTAGTGATAAATTATGCCGGAAAGTCTGAATAAGTTCTAAATCGTTCTCAATCCGTTTTGGGTTTGGGAAATTCAATGAAAACTCAAGTAGCTTTTTTCAATTCCAATGAATAAAAACTTGTATATGTCATAAACTATACATACATAAAGCTCTGTATTTTGTATTTTAGCAGTAGGTATTTTTATAGAAAATATGTCATTAATAATGTTTTATTCAGTGAATGATTTCTGAATAACAATTTTTGGTAGTAATACATGTTTTTAATGATAAAAAAATACAGTAAAATGGTTTTTAGACGAATAAATAATACAAAGAAGGCAAGTCGATTTAATCAATTACATAATTTACGATATTGATTGAAAGTGCTTGATAGAATTTCAATGTGAAATTTGAATTGTTTAAACTTTGTACGATTCCACATGTTTTGTCACTAACGCCTCGGGTTTCGCCTTTTGGCATCTTCACGCATTCTATCACACGGATGCAACACTGAACAGAACTGAAAATGTCTAATAAATTTTATGTAGATAAATTATGAATGCTTTTGTCAGTTCCATTCAAAGTGATAACCTTCCGCGACAAACGTTAGTAAGTTCTGATGATCGCATGTTGCCGAAATAACTATCATTAATATTTATTTATTTTTATGAAATAATGTGTGTGAGTCTTTTATGCAAAGCTTAAATTATGAGGTCTTACAAAGAAAGTGACTATGCAAGCAATAGTTTTAAGGTAACTTCGCGATAATCTTCATTTAATGTAGTTCATTTTCTGTTAGTGCTCTGAAATATTATTCGTTTTATGACACATTTAGTTCAAGGTTTTAGTTTACAGAAGAGAAATTTAATTGAAATAAATTGTATCTTAATTATGACAGCGAAAATCCTCTAATTACTTTTAATTGGAAACTTTTTAAGGCAGCTTCAAAACGGAGATCCTTCTCCTGGGAGAGCTTTTGCTCAAACGTTTTTCGTCTTCCATCGCGTTTTAAAGCACTTGGAAATTCACTCTGCTATATGCGACCTTAAAAACGGTGTCGAATCACGCGCTAGTGTAGCATCGGGACATTGAGAATATACTTTCACTACATACAAATTGGTTGGGTGTACTTGTTTGCGAAACCAATCAAAGGAGAGATGTGTAAAATATTTTTTCAGTCAAAAACACTTACACTAGAGTTTGTTAAATTTCATTTATGCAAACTCAACTTACAAAAATATCATAGAAACTTTTGAATGTTTCACTATCACCAGTTGAAATAATACTAAATATAGCGTCGTAACAAATTTAATTATCATCAGAATGAAGAGTATTTCAAAAAAAAAGATAGTTACTAAAAATATATTTTTTGATGTTGACTGAAGTCATTGACAAAAGTTAAAAATTTGTACGATTTCACATTCATTGCATCTGTGTGATAGAATGCCTGAAGATGTCAAAAGGCGAAACCCAGATTATTGGCGACAAAACATCTGGAATTGTACAAAGTCTTAACAATTCTTATTTGACTTTTAAATAACCTTTAAAGTTTTATATTTACAAGACGTATAATAGTATTAAAATTATTTTTACAATATTCTTTTAAAGATATGTTATAAACAATAAATTAAAACAAAATGTGTTGAAATAACTGTTTCAAAGCTGTTCTGGCGACCTTTATTACAAAGATTTAAACATGTAGGCGCTGAGCTTAAATATGTATTATGCGATTCTCTTATAAAGTGATTACTTATAAATATTTTGAATCTGTTTTTCTTACCATTGAATGATCTAACACGTTCCTTAACTAGAGTAGATATGCTTCTGCCTGTCTGTCCGATATATACGGATAAACATGAGCCACAGGACATTTTATAAACTGGTTAAAATATATTGAGAATATTGATTAAGTAACGCGACACTATATGTAGTTTACTGAATGAATAAAATTCTGCATGTTGCTAAGCTTATCTGAAAATAAAAAAAAAAGATGAAACGACCCATCCAACAAAGAGATGTCGATTGAAAGAATAAGACCAGCACAAAAGCATTTTCAACTTTCAATTTGCTACCTTTTCATCTCTGTGTGGGTCCGCAATCCAATTTCACAAATTAAATGGGCTCGGGTCATTTTATTAGAAATCGTCTTCACTTATACAATAATGAATTGGTACTACAGTTGTTTGATTTTTTTGTATTTATTATCTTTCAATAATTTTTTCTCATACATATGGATTGGAAGTCGTGTAACATAGTCAATTTTTGTTTATATTTTCTGCATTGACTTTCTTCTGCTTTGAAATTCTTGAATAATATATTATATATGACACTGTTTTGACTATGAGGCGATTGCATAATACATATATTGTTTTGTACTTCATATAAAAATACGTATTACAATATTTCAACTCATTTAATTATTTTAAATAATAAAAACATTTTTTATGGTACTTGTTTCCACAGTACATTTTATGATCAGAACCGATTTCTGGTAGACAAAAACTATTACTAGCAGGTACTTGTACTTTAGAAGTATTAAAAAAATGTTTTTATTATGTAAAATATCATGCTTTTCCACCAAGAAGTGACAGTTAACATCTTAAAAGTGTTCGTTATTTTATTATAAAAATTTCCTCAATGTTATTCTTGTCGTTAAATTATCTAATTGTTTCTGAACGCGTTAAAAACAAAACCGTAATCTAAAAGCTTATAAGGCATACTATAAATCGATGTTTATTTGTTCCATATCAAGATTGAACCGTGATTAAAGACGGTAAACAATTTAAATCTTCTTTCTATCTTGTATTCCTTAATGATTTTACAATTGTTATGAATAAAAATTACGTATTTACCAATATATATGCATATGCAAAAAACTTTACCATTCTTAAATGATCTTCCAAGATTATTTTTTCTGCAATTCATTCTAAAATTATAAATTAAAAAAACCTAGACTTTTAATTGTGAAAGACTAGTTATGGCTTGAAGAGACACAATATATTTTTTTCAACAATACGACAGTACTTCGTAAAATGTTCATCGAAACACAAACGTCACTATTGCTAATAAAATGGGTTTGAGCTTATACATTTTATTTCTCATAAAAATATATACGAACATAAAATTCTGAAATATTTCATTTCCGATTTCGTTAAATTTCAAGCATCAAACGAAATAAAAGATTCACTAAATTGTAAAGTCATAATATTACCTTACAAAGAGTTTTAAGGAAAAAAAATATTACATAGTCAAAACTATAAATCGAGCACTGTTAATATTGTATCTTTCCATGATAAAAGATAACTATATGAAATAAATTTACACTCATATTGCATATATCTTGTTTTTTGTGCATCTAATTAATGTGCTTCTTTCTTTTTTGCAGGTAATGCCGTAAACTCGTTATTTTCATCAACGGTATGTCGTTCCTCCTATTTTAATGAAAACAAACTTTTTTATATTTATATTTATCTTCTAACTGATAAAAAATATCACAGCATTGCCATAACTGTAAGTATTTTGTGAGAATCAGTTAACACTTTTTCGCATCGACTTTACCAAGCCCGGATCAAAAATATATGACGGATTATATGCAATATTTTAATTTGTATAAATATAACATTTTTTAAAGAAAACTGTTTATTACGTAGTAAAAATAATAAATACTAAAAAAACAGTTTTTTAAGTTATTTATCCCCCTTTCGTGGTAATAATATCACATCAGTGTGAGTGTATGTTGAAAAGTATACAGGGGATTTTTCGTTGTAAAAACAAACCAATGAGTCTTATTTTTTATTCTACAATTAAATCCTCTGCAAAGGCAGTCACATGAAACATAAAAAATATGATACGATAACTTTGATTGCTTCAGATTTAATATATCATAACTTCTACATTATACGGATAATTAATATTTAAAAGCACCCATAACCATGCTGAAATATTCGCACTTGATCGGGTCAAGAAGGGTGGTACGTAAAATTGAAAATCGCTTTGATTAGACATAATATGTTATGTACTACCAATAAAGCTGAGATCAGAAGTGTCTGGAGTGTTAAGTAAGGGGTGAAGATTTTTATTATTATATACTAGGAGAAAGTAATCGAATTATATTACATGACAACTGAATTAAGCAATCGCATAAGTCAAAGAACGGTTCCTTTTTTGTGTTTATCCATCCTCACATGTGTGAACACGAAAATAAAATACCCAAAAATTTTGCCACTGAGATAGTTCATACGCACATAAAACATATTTTTTTACATACAGATGGGAATACCAAAATAAATCTGGATTGTTTGAATTCTGAACAAAAAAAACAAAATCAAAAAACTGTCTTTTGAAAACCTTTAAATTTTGACATATCTTATTGTTAGCCTACACTATTATTTATTCGCAACTAGGGATAGAATATAAATCATAATATTCTCTGCAAATTTTTGAAAGCTTTTCTCGCAAAGCTTTGAAGTGGTGCCTGACTGTGGTTGTCAATGGTCGCTAAACTTTTGTGGAGGAATGCGCTCATTATTTGAAAATCTGTTAAAAAAATGCTTCAGGAATTTTGAAAATACGTGAATATCATGAGAAGCGAAGCTTGATTTGAGTCGACCGTATGCACCCCTTGTGTAACTTTAAGGTCAGGATGATTAAAGTGAATACTCAGGAAACAATTTTGATGTCGTTGATAGAAATTCATGTTATTTTGAACGAATTTGAACACGAAAGGTGTATTCTCTTCAAATTAATTTTTATGAATTATCGTGTTTTAATATTGAAAAACAAATTGTAAATACAATATATGTGCTAATAAAAATAAATTAAATATATTCAAGTATGACGTGTTTTTTTTTTTTAATACATTGATTATTAAGTTTGCTTTCGTGTTGGTGAAAAACACGAAAATTATCAATAAAGCTAAGATAAACCAAGCAAACTTTGTTTTAACGAATTTCACTAACAAATGTGTAAAATTTGAATCATTACAACTTTTTACGATTCCACATGTTTTGTCACTGACGACCCGGGTTTCACCTTTCGGCATCATCAGCCATTCTATCACACGAATGAAACAGAAATGACCTAAAATTCTCAGTTTCAGTCAGTCACAAAACATGTGGAATCGTACAAAGTTCTAACAATTCAAATTTGATTTATTGATTGAATTGGCGTTTACTTGGTAGAACTCCATTATAACACGGTGAAAAAATGAAAATGTGTTTTTGTTTTATATATATTTTCTAATTATTTCGGCTCATGCCATTGTTAGAACTGTTTATCAAAAAAATATATAAAACTAAAATATATTACTATTTTTTCACCGTGTCATAATTGAGTCCTACCGAGTAAATGCCAATTAATTCAATTTAAGCTTTTTAGAAACAAACCGTTCGTATTTTTTTATCGCAAAGGTCTGTAATGAGCTTTCAGTGGAATTTCCGTATCG
This sequence comes from Himalopsyche japonica, assembly GCA_028555115.1. Taxonomy (NCBI): domain Eukaryota; kingdom Metazoa; phylum Arthropoda; class Insecta; order Trichoptera; family Rhyacophilidae; genus Himalopsyche; species Himalopsyche japonica. The sequence continues at coordinate 156,099 of JAHFWJ010000215.1, read as the reverse complement.
TGAGTCGTTTTATTCGTATATTTTCACATACACGCAGAAAACTGAGGAGCCGGCTAAATCGAAGGCAATGTGGCAAGGCAAGGTGGCTTCGGGCGTCATGAAACGGCGGTGATGCCAGCATACAGAGCACTACGCTTTTAATAAGCGCCTCCCATCTAAACCTCTTGATTAAATTCCATGTCGGGTGCGACGACGCCTTGCCGCTGGCGTCCCGACGCCTCCTGCGCGCGTCTTGGCTTATGTAGATCCAGAAGCATAATGTACGTATATTACGACGTGATAATTACTTAAGTTGGCTATATCATGTGATGGGCTTAGCGAGTAAATATTTTTATTGGGTACTTGCGGTTTATCTAGCTTAATTTATACTTGTCGAATTGCAGCAAATAATTTTTATGTATACTTGTGTAGATTAAGTGAAATTTTAGAACTTTATGTTTTAACTATATATGCTAATTTAATATTCAATAACACTCGATTGTATAGTAAAAAAACTTAGCTAACGCTATAAAAATAAAGGTATTGATTTTCAATGTTTAAGGACTACATTTTGGTGAGTAATTTTTGATTCATTTAATTTATTTTTCAATATAAAATTTTAATTGCTGAAACTTTGTATGATTCCATATGTTTTGTCATTGATTTCCTGGTATCGCCTTTCATCAGTTCTGTTGCATCAGTGTGATACAATGCTGAAAGGCAAAACCCTGGTCGTCAGTGACAAAGCATATGGAATCGTACAAAGTGTCAACAATTCTAAGTTATTTAAATAGTATTGAAAATGTTAAATATATTCTTTCCTCTTTTTAATTTCTTCAACCTGATCAACAGAATCAATGAGCAAAGTCAAGATGACTCTCAGGTATTGCGTATTGAATTTATTAAAAAATGATTTATAAAAATGTGATTAGTGATATATATTTATAGTAAATAGTTGGTTTAAGCCTGTTTGCAGAACTTAAACTGATATAAAAAATAATTGAAAGCATGATATTGGATTTGTAATTTTATTTTCGTTTATGAGCCAAAGAAACCGGTTTTTATTATTTTATAATAAAGTGATTTAATTTTATAATTTATATTATACAATATTTGTTTTCATCTTGGATCGTAGTTTCTACAATGGAACTAAAAAAATCATAAAACACAATAATATATATCTATACGCTTAAAAATTTTCAAAAGTTTTTACTTCTAAGATACGACACCAAAATTTTGAATATTATTAAAAAAAACAAAAACTATCTAAGCTTCAAGCTAAGCTATGCCTTCATGTATGTGTGATTATTCATTAAAGAAAATAATGAGAAAGTAGTGAATTAATTAATGATGCAGACTTAAGTTGAGCCAAACGGTTTCTTGAATGTAAAATCAGTGTTCCGTCTTCACTTTATATTCTCCTGATACAGTCTCTCTCGTCCGTATAAAATGCAAATTGCCCTGTCAAACCCAAGCTCCGTAAAAGACTAGAACCGCTTATATCGATTCAATACCTCTTCGTTTTCATTACCTCCTGGTCATGCAGCTTTTAAATTTGTGGCGCTGTTTCAAATAATAAAATATTTTATTATAAATAAAATGAAAATTTTACATTATTACTGAATAATAAAAAAAATGCAAAACAGTACAAAAAAATCTTTTAAGACATACAATATTATTTCTTGAATACGGAAACGTGTTTTTTTTATTAATTTTAATATATTATTTTGTTTTATAAAATGAAGAACATTTAATTGGTTTTGAAAAAAAAAATATTTTCAATTATAATCTTCTACTTACGTAATTATTAAATATAAAATATTAGATATAATTTGGTAAATAAATCAATTTTTTTATACTTTGTAGAAACAAAAATTTAAATAAAATATCTAGAAGAAATGCATAAACAAGATAAAAAAAACCCATTCAGTTAATTGACGTGCCTATTTTACAGTTAAAAAAACTCATGCAAAGTTAAACATAAGAAAATATTACAACATAATAAAAAATACTTACTTAAATTTATGTTTGTGGAATAAGAAACGATCTCCAAAGCATAAACCGATAATTAGAATATTCATTTTACGATTGTTCTATGTTAAGCAATAAAGACATACATTTTGCATTTTCAGGGTAGCTTTTAAACTACAAATCGTGCAGTACATCAGTGGCAGTTAAAAATATCAAAGATAAGCCTTTACTGTATCAACGTGGGTTTCGTATAAAAATGCAAACGACAGATAGCTAGAAAGAAGTGAGTTGGAAATAAATCTCGTACAATGAAACGTGAAACCCGCGACGCCTACTAATGACGTCGATGCTACAACAACGACGCCGCAACGACATCGCCAACGGCGTCGCTAAATGATGACGTTGTTAATGTCGCAATAATGAAACCCAAGCTACCAAAATAACCAGACCCGATTAATTTTACTCATTGTGTACAAGGCAAAAGTGAGACAATCGTTTTCTATTTATCGATATATTTAAATATTTCATAATTAAACTCAAATTAGATAAAAGTTTTTAACTCTACGTAAATTAATTTTTTATCACATATTTTAAGTGGTAACAACAAAAATTTTCAAGAGTAATATTCCAATTTCAAATCTTGTGATTTTAGACGCCACATTTCCTATAGAGGCTTCAAACATGACAAAGTTAACACGCACTTAAGCAAGTTTTATACGTTTTAATGGGAAATAAATTTGTACACAAATTGGAGCTTTTTAATTCGTATTTTTGATTTAATTGGCATTAACTTGGTAGAACTATTATGTATGATACCACAGCGAGAAAATAGCAGTGTATTTGTTTAACTATAATACATTTTTTTTTTATCGTGCTACAATTTTTATCTTTTCGTTATTTGTGTATTACATTAAGAGCATCAAGGCATTTTCAATAAAAAATGTACCTATTTTGTCGTCTAAAAATAGAACTGTGGACATTCACGACAAACGATCATTCCCTTCTGAATACTACGAATTTAATACAAAAGTTCACCCCTTATCTGTGCACGTTTTATACCCTCCTAATACTTTGCGCGCGCACTCTCATGACGCCCTTTTCTAACTGTCCTGACCATCTCTTTCGAACGTTATAAAATTTAAGCCCCACCTTTAACATACCGCTACCATCAAAGGTGAGTTTTCATATACCTCCTTAAACATGCTGTGCTCCTGGTATTTTTTAGAGCTTTTCTTTCCAAACGGTCCTTTCTCCGAACGCTTGGGCCAACCCTTGTTGGGCCTCTACGCGGTAGAGTGTGTTTATCTTACTCTTTCACAAGACATTATACATAACGATCTCTTGCTCGATAGAAAATGGGAAATTGTGTAAAATTCCCCCGCTATACCCAGCGTAGATGTTCTACGGTGGCGTAGCGTTGGAAAATAGTGTTACCGTTTAGAGTTTCTGCGCTCCTGGTAACTCGTAGCCCCAAGAATAGAGCCTTCTTTTGACACATAACTAACAGCGCCTGTTCTAATATTTCGCTATCAAAACAACTACCTACGCTTTAGCGTGGCGTGGTTTTTCTTTTTATAAAATATGCGTCGAGATAAACCTTGCTTTTCAATTACTATCATTTCAAGCTGAAACTTTTGATGCATAATATTACAAAAAAAAAAAAACGCTATTGAGTTTTACAAATTATATAATTCGGTTTGCATGTAATAAGTTATGGTATAAATTAAGTTTTATTTTTATAAAATGGCAGGGACATAAAATACTAATACTTGTAAGGTTATGGCAGTAATTTACTATGCAAAAACGATATATAATATAAATAAAAAAATTATGTTTAAAACATCTGCCCAAAACTACAAAAAGAATTTATTTAAAACTTATCGTTATTTACCAAGCTATGGTAAAACTATATGTTATATAAATGCCAAAAGATTACCTTTCGAGTAAAATAAATTTAATGTCTATTTAAAAGAATCATCTTTATTTTATTCCATTTCAAAGTTCTATACCTCTAAAAAAACACCCAATACAAAAACTCTTGTTTATTCATTGGTAAGCTTATGAATGCGTTTAAAATTGTTCATTGTTGTTTTATAAAGCATCGATGTCCAAAATTTAAGTCAAATTTTATTTTTATATTTCATAAAACATTTGTCATTTGAAATTCAAATAATAAATTATCAAAGTTGTAACAATTCAAATTTGATATTGAAATTTCATCAAGCACCTTCAGTCGATATCAAAAATTAATAAATGATTATGTCTGATGACTCAATATTAACAGAATGATATTTAAATTGTAAGCTAAAAAAAATGTTTCCACAAAAAAGGTTTTTTCACCGTGTTATAATGGAGTTCTACCAAGTGAATACCAATTCAATGAATAGTTCTTTTCTTAATTTTATAATGCACGGAAAAAATGAAAATAGGATTAAACCATATTTCAAGTAGATGGTTTAAATGTATCGCTTAATTTATCTGAGGGTTAAAATTCAAAGATGAATTTAATTGATTTGACATTTAGCAATAGAAAAGCTTAAAGTTTTAATGAATGTTTAAGCCCAGATGATATATCTTATCCAAGAAATCGGGTATCTATTTAAAGTTTCCAGCTAAGGGATAAGTTTAAAGTCTGAAAGAAAGTTAAATTGAATAAAAATTGCTATCAGAAGTGGTTTCCTCTACAACAGTGTGGGCAAACATAATCCTAGCCGGGTCTGGAAAAGCGTGCGTCGCCATGGCAGCGAGTTTGCGGCGCACACAATCATGGGGCAAAAAATCTACGGATTATTTGTCTTTAGAACAAAGTTTCTTTAGAGCGTAGACCAAGGTTACTTTTAAAAACTTTGTGCTTTCGTTTTGCTTAAAATATTGAGTAGAATGCAAAATGTTGTCTTAAGTGAAAGTTTTGTAGCGAAAATCTTTCATAGATAAATTCACTTGGTTATTTTATAAGGTAAATATTTTCCTACAAAGTTGTAGTTATAAATAAGACAGACACGCCCATAAAATAATATTTTAAATAATCATTGAATAACCACAAGTCTATAATAAATTAAAGATTTTTTTATTCTGTTGTATTCATAAAACACGATGCTTAGAAATATTTCAGAATTTTCATTACTTAGTAATATTCAATTTCAGAAAAATTGTGTTTGTTTTATTTAAATATTATATTTTTCCACAAAGTGACAGTTAATAACTTTGAGCCTTGTTTATTTAAAATTAATAAATGATAGTTGTTTATAAGCTCTATATTAATTTTCATCTTAAATAGACTTTATTGTAAATTTATTGGTTTAAGTTTTTTTTGTTTGTATTTCGATCACACAACAACAGCAAAAACTTTACTGCGCTAATATCGCTTTTGTGTATGATACACATAATTTTGAATAATCTCATCACAAATCTTATCGTGTCAATATGATCACTTCATTATCAGGTTGTAGTTTATATCAGAGCACTAGTATAACTAATGAAAATATTTGATGCTTTATTAGAATAACTATAGACTTGAAAAACACTAACACTTGTGATGTATCTTTAAAAAACGTTGGTTTCATTTACCAATTAACTTCATTTACAACGATGATGTTAATTGTGTCTGTGTAATAATTTTTGGTTAAAAGAAAATCTATTTTGTACTGTGGAGATATCTATAAACTTCTAATATAGTATATAGAAATAAAAAGTCGTATCAAGAAGAATTAGACGCAATCATTTCGCCAAACCTCTCCAACCTTGGGCAATATTATCAGCAATTAGTTTATCACGTTTGAATTGTTGACAGTTTATACGATTATACATGTTTTGTCACTAATGTCCAGGTTTTCAGACGTTCTAAAACACGGATACAATATATACTATAGTCGATATCTTAAATAAGTTGATCATTTTCTCTGTGGTCTATTTAAAAAAATATATGGTGAAAAAGCGTGAGGAATTATGTTAATAAACCAATTTTAACAAATTTTATGGTCAGGATCGAGTTCGTTCATCCCAAGAATTATCGTTATTATAATGCTTGTGATGAACAAAACCGGTTCTGATCATAAAATATATTGTGACAGTAAGAACAAAAAATGTTACCAAAACTTATTCATGGTGGTGTATAACTGAAAAAAAATATATTTAAATCAGAAAAACGTACAAACTAGATTATCCCAAAATAGTGTGCTTATCACCATCCATATTCGTAGTATACTCACAATATATTCAATATGTAAATTTGAAACATCATTTTACTTATTTGACTTTATAAACAAATTTCGAAAGCTATTCCGTAGTGCAATGTAGTTCAATTCAAATGTCAAATTGTCAATGAGCTTTTCAGATCATTAGGACAGTAGTGAGTGTCTTTTATGCCAAAAATTACATGTTCGAATCTTTCTATCAGTTTCAAGAACTCATTCTAAACGATAAATAGCAGCGACCACTTTAAATGTGTTAATTGTCACTTATCGATGGAAAGAGATAGCAATCATCGTGGAATTACCTTTACAATAAGTCGTTTATTATTTCAACTGAAAATTTTGTGCAAGTAGAGTTATTTGTCATTTGTGTTCGTAATTAATGTAATAAGTTGATAATGCTCGCGATGAGTGAAACAAGTCCTGACCATTAAATGTAATATGAAAATATAACTAAAAATTTTGTTTCTATTATTTAAAATAGCAGCGACACAACATTTGCACATTTCATTTTTAAGTGCTCTTTCTAGACAAGCTGCGCTTTAAAGAAATTCAAAAGAAGTCATTTATAAGTCATGTGTGGTTCGGTCTTCAGTCATATTATCAACTTTACAAATTCAAACTTTCAATAAAAACTAGCAATAGCATAACGTTACCACTACATCGGGTCTAAGTCAATTCATGCTAGCGCCATGTATCACGAACAAAGTCACGTGATAGATTTTACTGTATAAGAATATTTCTGTTTTTTTCTCAATATCATTTATAGCCACACAATTTATTTAATTTTTCTGGCTTTATTAAGTTTCTAAGTGTCTGTTTATAAGAATTTTTTAAATTTCTGTTTTAAAATAACAGAGTCTAATCGGTTAACTTAAGTATTTTGTTCGGGCAAATAAATATCACGATCTGAAAAACTGTAATAAATTAATAAGATATACTTAATAACTATAAGTAAAATTCTTAGCAGTTTATTCCTTAATTATTATGAAGTTTTTAATGTACATATCAAAATTGATAACTTCGTTATTTTTCTAGTTACTTATAAAAAATAGTATTTTGCTTTTTTGAGAACCATTTTGCGATTAAATCACGCGTTAATTTAAAGTATACAATCGATATAACCGCAATGTTTTCAATTTTCATTTTTTATCCAAAATGAACTTTCATTAGCTTATTAACAACAATTATTTCAAAATCTTTCGAAATGATTATTTGTTTAGTTTTTATTTGAGAAGCTGATTAGTGTAAATAATTAATTCAGTAACATTGAAGTCAAAATTACATTATTTTAAAATACAGTTTTATAGGAATAAATTTGATCATTTTTTCGTTCATTACTAGCAACTATATAAAAAAAATTACGAGCCTTTCCTTTGAGTGCTAGTGACTCTGTCACGAATTTAAAGATAATCGTTGCACTTAATAAAATAATACATACGTGCATTGTGAATAAAAAGTTTTTGGCGCAGTGGGGGAGGCGAACCGCCGAATCACGAAGGGCGATCAGTTCAGGTCGGCCTGTCGACACTGGCGGACGTTTCCACTTTTCTGCCATCCATTCGCGCAATAAATACCCTCTTTCTGACATCCGCACGATAAGCACGTGGATAAACGCCGGCGCGTGCGCGTTGACAGGTACACGATCGCACGAACATAGATCGCGCAGATAAAAATTACCTGTGTCATAAAATGTATTTATTTTTTTAACCTGCCCGCGACGAGCCGCTCGTGTATTTCCTGAGATGTTGTTTGTTTATTATTAGTGTTCTAAATTTAAAATGAACGTTCTAAATTTGAAACGGTTTAGTAAGAAAATTAATGATGCAGTTCTTACTTATTTTCTTCGCTCATTTTCAAAATCTGTGTTTGTTCTGCATTACACAATTATAGCAGAATATGATATAAAAAAAAATAAACTAGTTACTAGAAAATTAGCCGATAATAAAATAATAAGCAGCATTAAAGTGATATAAAAATAAACATAATAAAAAAATCATCATAACGCATTAGTCAAGAGGAATTATATTTGATTAAAACGTTACGTTATTGTTGTATTTGATTTCCTAAGGCGGGAGTAAAACTAAAATAAATGATATAAAAATAATTTGATAAGATTACTTAAAATCTTTTTTTTATGTCGTTAAAAATATTTATTGCTTAAATTTCATAGTAGTTAACAAAAAAATTAAATATTTGCAACGAAAACTGGAGAACGTTATTTTTATCATAGTTTTGTAATTTATAAGAAAATAATTTGAGAACTTTTTATCAATTATCCAAATCTATTCACATTTATTGGTTTTGTAAAAATTTATATACAATAAAATAGTTTGCTATAAAACAAAATTGAATGACACTTTTTAGTGGCTGCCGTTTTAAAAATAGCACGCTAACACTTTTGCCAAATAGCCGCAAAATGATGAGATTCGTAAAAAAGCAGAAATAAAAAGAAATCATACAACAGATGCCCCAAATTCTTTGTTTTCATTTCTGTGTGCCAAACTGGTTCCGGAATGATGTAAGCTTTAATACTATTAAATTCAAAGCTCCGATTAAACTTTTCACGTTTACATCATTATGACACAAAAGCTCGGTCAGAAATTTTTTCACGCAATAACATGAATTTAATGAGATCGTTTCTGGTGTATAAAACTTTCTTCTCACAGACGCGATCGTAAAAAAAAACCTAATTAAAACGATACGTGTATCATCAACTATTAAGATTTCGCAGATAAATTACATTCTTATTTGATAATATCCATTTCAATGTGCTTTTTTTTAATATCAAGCATATTGTATTTTTATACTAATATATCAGTTTATTTCCTTATCTTTACTTTTACCATTAAAATACATATATTACGGAAATAAAAAGCTTGCAATTTTTTTTAGGAAAAATAAAAATTGGCTGTCTCATGTCCACCCGTTATGTGTAAGCAGCTGGTGTTTCATAGCCGTCTTCCATAACGCAATGGTGAAAAAGAAAATGATTCTTATCATTTTTAACCCTATACAGAGCTGCACGGAATGATCTTTAAACCTTGCATATGATACTTGAAAGAGGAGAAATTATGACTTGCTCAGCCACTTAAATTAAGTAATATTCAGTGTGCTGTATATTTGTGAATTGAAAATTCTCCGTGGCGGAAGAGTTTAGTCTACTCCGCCTTAAATTTATAGATGGATCGAGAATATCTCGTTCCCGATATGATGTTGTTAATTTATCAAATGTCTCGAAGTCGTCCTCGGTTGAAATCAAGTCGGTGGGGGCCAATTTCACTCGTCTGAGGACGGACCACAGTGAACAGCTCTGCTCGTTCGGTTCTCATTTCGGAACGCTCCCACAGTACATGATTAGTTTTTTGATAATTATGTCCCCAAGTGTAATTCGGCATTTCGAAACCAACAAGTCCAGTCCAAACAGTCTATTGTTAAAATCACTATGGCTGTAATTCAAGAAATATTGTTATTTTACCTTGTGTAGTGCAAAAATACTTTCTTCTTTAATGTTCAAACTTTCAACCGTAAGCGTTCCCAAGAAATCATTCAAATATTATTATCTAACAATTATATTGATATAAAAATATTTTGGATTATTAGAACCTATTTTTACACTTAAACTTATGTCAAAGCAGTAATATAAATAAATAAAGCTATTTTCGTACAATAATAATAATATTTTACATTTTATTTTAGTATAAATCTGTATTCGTACCGTGTGGAACACAAAATTACATCATGTAAAAATTGCTACAAAATTTTTGTCGTATTAATAAAACATCATTTCTGCACACTTTTCCCATTGCATTTATTTGAAAAAATTGGTACATATCCAAATTGCTTCACAAATATTACTCACCTCAAATTTAAGCTAGTGACGCAAACTTTAAGATGTATGAAAGCGCCCCACTTTCCGATTCCATTGTTATAATGCTTGTGGAATTAGCCCGTCCATTTGAAATTAAGCTCTCAAATCTCTATCAATTAATTACCAATATTGATTGACAGTGTTTTTCGTCGTTTCGTGATAGACGTTAAAGTGATTGATTGCAGTTGATTAACTATTCAATGACTTTCGAATTTAGAAAATTGTTGTTTTTTAACATTAAAATATGTTTTATTCATCGAAACCATTGATCGAGTTTGTAAAATAAATTGCAGAATTGATTCCAATTTCAAATTAGTTTTCGAATAAAATTTTAACAAAACATACATTATTTTTTGTTTGGTTTGTCAGAAATCTATAGTGAAAATTTTCTACTCGTTAAAGCTCAAAAATCAAACACATAAAACATACACAGTGAAAAATCGAATTTAATAATTAAAATATATTTCCAAATGATATTTAAATGGTTCAAAGAAAATCAATTTAATATTTAAGTGTCCCAAAATATATTTTTTAAATGAAAACAGTTATAGTCGAAGATTTTTACAGTTTTTTTATAATATCTTTTTTTACTTTGTTGTCTTTATGTAATAAAGATTTTAAAAAAACAGAGCTGCTTAATTAAAATAATCAAAATTAAGACAAATATTTTTGAATATGTAAGTTTCAAATAAATGATTTGATTTCCATGTCAAACTGTATGATTTCTATAAGAACGTTTTTACGTCACAATCTTGGATTTCAATTCTTTCTTCATATTTGAACTTTTGTTGAAAAAACATTATTTCTCCAAACTTTTTGAACTTAATTACACTTTATAAATCAGTGAAAAAGCTCATTTTAACTTTTTCGTCAGTTTGTGAGCTTTCATCATCTGTACGATTAATTTTTCCTTTTTAAAAAATACGTCCCTAGGTGAGTTCTCCCAGGTACTTTAGCAAAACCTAATTAGGAGATAATTAAACAAAAGAGCGCATTTTCCAAGGCGCTAGACAGAACCTGGATAATTTTAGTTCACAAAATTCTTTTATATAATATTAAGTGAGATTCGACTTGTTATAATAAAAGTAGTAAGAATATTTTAAACCCCAATAATAGTATATTTTTGATGAATGAGCATCAAAAGCAATTATTAAAAAAAAAATAATAGGTAGATTAAATATTAATCTAATATATTTCCCCCTCCCAGCTATACGAAAAAACTGTCTAAAATTAATTTTTCGCTTCACAAAAATGCCACTATTTACGTAATAGATAAAAGCTAGGTTTTATGAAGATCAGAATAATTTTAGCAGCAATTTCAGAACAAGCCATTAAAATTAATAGTGGATAAATACTCTTTACTTTTAGGGTGAAAAATATTTCTTCAAACGAAATTTTGCCAAACGACCTACCGGCGTGCGGTATAGAATTTAGCTCGGTTACTGGTATTTTGAACCACTCACTTTAAGATTACGTAAAAAATATTTTTTTTTTAAATTAAGGTCTATGGAAAAACTTTCTATAGTTCTGATCAAAATTCGCATCAAAGGAAAAACTTTTACACGTAATCGAAGCGCAGTGCATCAAAAACATTTGATTTAAACCAATATTTTCAATGGCGACAACGAAAATTTTTTTTTTAAATACTGCAGTTATCAAATTATATCGTAATAAAAAGAGCAAAGTCGCAAAATTTTTTTTTTTATTACAGCTGTTGAAATAATTTAGTTATCAAAAAAAAAGTATTTTTATAAAGTAGCTACCGGATACGTCAAGCAAAGTAAGTCAGATTTAGACATATTTTTTTTCTTTTAATGATTATAATGACGAAAAAATAATAAATTTTTCATGAGCAATTGTGAAACATGAGAAGTCTTTATTTAAAGTAGAGTAATTAATTTTCAACACTTGAAAAACAAACCTTTCTCGCAGATTTTATATAAGAGGAAAACACCGCTGAAAATTAATATCAATGGAAAACAAGTTAAATTGATTTATCTAACGACCGTTGTCGAGAAAATCTTTTTAGACAGAGCATTTTTTAGCGTTCATAGAACTACTGTGGTTTTCTTATCGATCCGGTGTCAATACCCCGAGTTTAAACTCATTTTGTATGTGTGTTGTAAAAGTTCTTCGCAATTTTGTTCGATTTAAATGACTTTTACATAACATAAAATAAGTATTTTAATATATGTTTCAATTATTAATATTATACGCCAGTAGTGAAACTGATGGTCATGTACTTGTGACTGAGAAAATATATAACTGGGTTTCACTGTTACCTTATTTTTAGAAAAAGTCTCGATATACTTATGAATATGTCTACGAAAAAAGGTTAGACATTTTTCAAGAAAAAAATTAGAATGTAAAATCATTCTTTACATCAGAACGCTAATTATATACTGTGGGACTACCCCAAAATAATTTCTGAAAGAGCAGAGTTGCTTGTCATGGTCCGTTCTCACACGGGACCAATTGGCCGCGCTGACTAAAATCAACCACCGCTAACTTTGACGCATCCGATAAACTTGCAAGATCATACGGGAAACGAGATATTTTCGATTCGTCTTAGCTGGAGTAGACTTAACTCCATTATTTTTTGTTTTTCTTCTCGTTTAAACAAAATAACGCATGATTTAAAGATAGGTCCGTGCAAATGGTAGAAGTGAGACAATTAGCTTGTATCATCATTAACCGTATTTAAGTGGCTTCAATGATTTAAAATTTAAAAAAATACAAATCGTTTATCGTTTAAAAGCAGTCGATTACAGAAAACAGTTCAGAAGATATGTTTCATATGTTTCTTTAATAAGACGCTGAAAATATAATGAAAACTGATTTGTAATGTCAAGTTATTGAAGAAAAAAATTCAAATGCTTTGATTGAAACAAAAATAAAGTGAGAAACTAAAAATCATAACATTTGACGGATTCATGACTTATATATGTTAAAAACAGTGTTTAGTGAAATTGATGTGAATATTGTGTAAAAAGAAAATAACGATGGAATCTTCTGAAGAAAAAGACCGAAACCTGGACATGGATCCTCCAATAGAATCGGTCGATATCGACGACGAGGTTGTGTTGCATGAAGAAATCACAAGCAAAAGTGCTGGTGCAACTCCAAGTCCAGAATCAGATGGAGAAGATGTCATCAGTAGACTGAAGAAGGAATTGAGCAAACACGATTCAAGCCTCCCGTCAAAGGTGCCAATGTACCCTGGTCCTCCTTCCACTCACACCAGCCAGATGCGGCAGACGGTCAGCGGGAAACTTTTCAAAAAGTGCAAAAGCGCAACGTTTCAAATTGATGGGGCTACTTATACAATAGGTATGGTTTTCATAATTATTAAATTATGATTTTATAACTTTTTTATAACCAGCCGTCTCCCTTTATCAAAAAGCGATCTGTAAACAAAATTAAATGTAATTAAATCCAATTCAACGGTTTTTTTTGTAATTAATGTAACATATAGAAGATTCTTCTCGTAACATTTTATCGGAGTTTACCAGCGACATATTACAGTGAAGAGACTTCTAGATAAGCTATTTTAAAATACAACCGATGTTTCTTTGCGGCCAAACAATGAAGAAAATTCTTCTCTTCTTTCTCAATTAATATCTTTAATCTATAAAATATACCGGCATTTGAATATCAATTAATATCTTTTAAATTATTGATTATGAGATAAAGTTAAGCAGGAAACTTAATCTTTTTATGTGAATAAATTTTCCCAATTTATCTTCAGAAGATCTTCAAGAAGTTTTATTTTAATGGTAGCAATTATCACTTGGTGCATCGTTAACACTTGAAGTTTGAACCCGCACAATTCGAATTTGAACACGTGTATAGGGAAGTATTTTACTTTAAAGTTTTGATTTAAAAAGTGCATTTTCTTAAAACATATCAAAGCTTTCTAAGTTTGAAAATATTATTGATATGTACAGACTAACTTTTGAATGGAAAAATAAAAAAAGTGAATTTGTCAATATTTTACTTCGTACGCTTTATTTTAATGTTAAACAATAAAAAAAAAAAATTTACAAAATATACCCCTGATTAACTCAATTACGTTATAATTACGTTATACGAATGATTTAATATTTCAAACATAAAAATATATTTTTGATTTCATTTCAACGATCGAATTTCACCTTTCGGTATCTTCAGGTATCACACAGATGGAACAGAACTGACGAGTCAGTTTTGTTATTAAATTTCCATCGAGCGACTTCAATCTTCATCATAAATTATATATAATTAAATGTTTCAAAAATGAGGAGAACCATAAAAATAACATGTATGATAGTCATTGTCAAGTTTGATCTTATCAGTAGCATTTTTCTAATATAGAAAATAATTGAAATTCAATCAAAGAAAAATCATAAAAAACATACCTTCTAAATGAACCTTAGTTGCAAAAGTTATTATTCGATTTAAAATGTTATTTTTGCTTTTTTTTTTTAAATATTACTGTTATTTTTGGTACAATTTTAATGTGCACAGAGTTATTCTAGAAGGATCCCTGAATAAATTATTTAGTAATACATTAGTAGGGTTTACCATTGCCCAACCTTTTAGTAATATGAACTAGAGTAAAGTTAAATTTCGTACGTCGCATCCACTGGCCATCTTTCACTCCAAATAAATTTACATATTATCAGACAGGACAAAAACAGTGTTGTGTTTACATTTACAAAATATATATTTAGCAGAAACCATATTTCAAGACGCAAACAATATGTTTTTTTTCCTAAAAAATCGAATTTACTTTATCGTTTGAGTATAAAGTGAAGTATATATAATATAATAAAAGCATATGCGACGTTATTTAGCAAATATATTAGTTTTTAGGTAAACATGTTTTGGTAGACATGACGATAATATATTACTCCGTATTTTTTAGTGAAAATAAGTTAATAACAGAATGATAGAATTGTTGTTTATCAATTTGAAGAAACCGACAATGAAATAAAAAAAAAATTTCATCAATAAATTTTAGGCATAAGCTGAGTCCAATTAAATTCGATGCCTCTATTAAGCGAGCAGTAAAGCTTCTTCTCTCGCTTGCTACATCCTTGTTATCCAATACAAAAGTATTTCTTAGCATCCCTTTAAAAACCTAATCCAATTTACTCTTTCCAAATAATTTTAATGATAGTTGATTATTCTGACAACTTTTTTTATCGAAAAGTCATAAAGCTGTATTGTTTAAAAAATAATCGTTTCCAAAGTTAACTGTTATTTCAATTAAATCAGTAATTGTTTAAATTATTTGAGGTTAACATTAAGATTCTAATTATAACATATTGATTGACTTGGCATTTATTTGCAGATATCTATTATAACACAATAGTTGATAGCTATTAAAGAACTATTTCTGACAAAGGCGTAAGCAGAAATAGTTGTCAACTATACACCTAATAATTTTTGTAAAACTAAAATACATTGCTATTTATCCCCGTATTTTATTACTCTTGTATAATATATAACCGATAAAAACTATTTTTTGTGTATCATTTTTATTGCATCTCTGTGATTAAACGTTCAAAGCTGCCGTATGGTGAAATGTGGATCGTGAGTGACAAAACAATGGAAACGTATCAAATTTCAACATTTCAAAATTGCTATGAAAATTCCATAAAGCCTCCTTAGTCACTATCGTTAATTGGATTATTTATTGTATTCATTTATCAAAGTTAAAAATCTGTCAGTAAAATGCAGAAAGGTTAACTTATGAAACTCATTTAGATCGTTGTTAAAAATAAAGAAGTAATAATAAATTGTATAAATAATATAAAATTGTGATTTATCTCTAGAATTGTCAAAATATTGTATTAATCGAGATTCAAAAAAATGCATAGTTATTGATTTGTATACAATTTTATTTTGAAAAAAAATTCTTAATCTCAAATATTATAACAGTCTACGATATCGACCGAGGGTGCTTAAAATGTTGAACCTGTGAACATTTTTCAAAGTTTTATCACTCAAGACTCGGGTTTTGCCTTTTAACATCTTCGGGCATTTTATCATACATATTCCGTGGAACTGACACGCAATAAATAGTTTCCATCGGTTGTATTATTTAACTTAATAAGAATTAGCTCTTTTAGTAGTATAAACTTGTGTCGAAAAAACTTTATTTATTATTGCTTGCCATGCATTTTATTTATATCGGAATTTGATAAAACGATAAAATATGTTATATGGCATCAATGGAATATTGAATGTCAAGAAAGCGATATCAGCCAGTTGGGAATGATTAATACTACCCACGGCGCATCTTGCGAGCGCCATTACTTATCCAGTTAAGAAAATACATAATATAAATATTAAAAATTGATGGAATAGCTTTAGGAAGAACGCCGGAATTTTTATTGTTCATAAAATGATAATTGATTGATGAATTTTTATAGCCAGCGCGCAAAAGAATGAAAAGAATATGACATGAGAATGTTTTACATTATGATACGAAAAATATATAGACTAGATTAGAGGTCGTCAACCATTCATGCATAAAAAAAACATGAACGTAGCTTGAAATATTTTTTTTTTAAGTTTTCATGAAAGAAATATTTTTTTTGACCATAAGAAAATTACGCTTACGTCATGGTTTTATCATAATATAACAAAGCTTTACCAATTTTAAGATTAAAGATAGTTTCGAAGATGAGGTAAGTCAAAATAGAATAGAACTAAAATAATTTGTAGATCAAATAAATTTAGCTATTTTATAATGGAGCTCTCATAAGTGATTGCCAATTCAATTAATGTACTGTTTTAGTATGAGTAAATGTACCATTTGTGTAACAGCTGTCACTGCGTGCTTTTTAGTAAGTAATATATTTGTGTTTGAGTACTTCAATGTCACTGCAACATCTCAGACCAGCTAATTTTTTCATGCAAGCCTTCGGATAGCGATTGACTTACAAGATATAAGCTCTGGCTGTTTTACCATTAGCTTTTAAACGAAAAAGCCTAATTGTCATCGCTGTCTTTTTCGGTAGTCATCGATTTATTTTCGTTGTACTTTCACATGTAGTGGCGAAATGATTCTGATGAAGTATTCTCTAGCTTAGAATCCATGAAAAAGAACTATGACATGCCTACCCTTAGGCACCTAGATTGAATACAGATTTATGTTTTTTAAAAAGATGGATGGACTTGTCCACTAGCGGTCTCTTAACTTATATATTTTGGCTATTTTCGAAATGTGAAATGACCTCTAAACGAGTCATTTTTTTCATTATAAGATTGTTTCGTCGCTCAGTTGTTTGAGCTTTGACCAGTTGATGGATAGACTCAGCTAAAAGTGATGCTATAAAGCAGGATATCTAACTCATCCTAAGAAAATGTCATTGATTTTATCACTTAAGGGTGCTATCACTTAAGCTTTGCAAATCGGTATGACTTTTTATTGAAATGATCGTCTACTATGACTTTCTGGTGAAAAATACCAAATCATGAAGCTTTTCGAACATTTGTAATTATATACAGAGAGGGTGTAAGCCTCAGCTCACATGAATAATCAATGATATGCACACTCAAACAATACCAAGTTTTGGGCAATCATTCCAAAGGGACTCTCAATTATTAAACAAACAAAAAAAAATTAAGGCGTCAGAAGTTGAAGTAAAAAGTAACAGCGATATGTAGATTTGGGGGCTTTTTAGCGTTATGTGTAATTTTATTGATTTTTCGTAATACTTTTTCTGAAAGGCTACATTAAAATAATATTGATTTGTGAAAAATTGTTTGATAACTTAAAGCTGAATAGGTTTGTCATAAAGCTTTCATTCTCACCAGTTAAAGCAAAAACAAAGGAATGTAACAATTTGTGGAAAAAAATACGATTAATCAAGTAATTATGTAAACTTAGATTAACTAGATATAATATTTTCAATTATTATATCTAAACATTCATGTTGTAAGTTTCTTAAAATTCTTTTATTCGATAATAAGTCTTAGAGAAATCAAAATAAATACGTTTGCTTAAAATAATAAGTCAAAAGGGGATAGCAGAATGTTTCGTGTTTCTTAGCACTTTGAATATTTACCAATGCTGTCGCGCTATTTCATAAATTCAACCGTAATAAAGTTAGAATTTTATTTCTAACTTTTCGACTCAAAAGCTGAACAAAGTTACTTCCTATATTCAAATGTTTCGCAATTTATTACATTCGACACTTTGATAATATCTTTGTGGATTTAGAATTCAATGCCCTGAAAGTTGAAATATTCAATATTACAGTATGATACTAAATGTACTATAAAATATCAAAGTTATTTATAATTTGTAATGATTTCAAAATAAAATAGCTCTAAGAAGTGTTTGATTTTGAGAAAAAAGTCCACTACTTGTTGAGCTGATGTTTTAAATTGCCTGACTTTACTCAAGAATGAATGAACATTAAAAAAAAAATCATACTCATTATTTTTTTGAAAATTTTTTCAATGTTATTTGTTATGTTAAAGCAAGGACTTAAGTATTTTAAGATGAATTTTCTAAGCCATATTTCAATGTGAAACATAAATAGAAGAACACGTTTAATACATAAAATAATAAATAGTTTTAAAAAGCTACATATGATTTTTTTCATAGATATAAACAATATATAAATTATAGAGATTTTAAGGGAGTAACTGGTTATTTCTTGTCAGAAAGACAATACGTTTGAATAAATAAAAACTATTTTCTCAAACTGGACTTTATTATTTGATTCCAAAACTTTTGTAAAATAACGTATGTTTTTATTCAATTAAATTTAAAAAACATTAATTTTTATTGCTATGCTCATTTATACGGAACATTTGCTGGCGTAATTTCTTATTATCTAGTACATTATTAAATCTTCACGTAGCACAAAATACAACAATCTCATGATCTGAAACTAATTTCCTTTTCAATAATTGAATACCAAAACTTATTTTACGGTAAATTTTTATCAAGTGCCAAAAATTTATCGTTAACAGCACATGAAGAATGCAAGCGTTGAACGAATGACTGATTTTGACCGTGTAACGAAAAAAATAAATGTATTACAAAACAGTACATTTAAATTTCGTAGCAAAAAAAGTAAATGATTATTTTTAATCTTAAAAGAATGATTTTAAATACCCATTGGTTATAAAATTATTTATCCTTTAACGTACCCATTACATCCATAAAATACGTTGAATTTATTTTAAGTTCAACATAAAAGCGCACTTTATATTGCTTAAAGCTAACGGTTTCATTCCTAGATCCGTTTTTGCAATATAGTTGCACCGTGAAACAGTTCCTTTAGAAATAAATTGCTTCGCGCTTGTTTTAGGAGGTCAACGGCGTCAAGGATTCAAAGCTTTTATCGTTTTCAACTTGGTCGAGTGCTTCTTGTGTGAAGCCGCTTGTTCAAAATAACTGAGTTGCGGAGCTTTCAATCGTTTATAGATTAATTTCACAATTTGGTTGACGCGTGCATATGAAATTTTGTCGACCGTGATTCATTTGATTTCCGTGCTCAAAATTTTAAACAACTGTTGAAATAAAATGAAATTTATCACTTGATTACTTAATAAATAAACAAGAATTATAATTTCATTCTAAGAATTCTGCATAACGTTGAAGCAAACAACAGTTTAAGAAAATTAACTGTCACATTTTTATGGTATATTTAAATATAGAAACAAAATATTTAATAATTTTTTTCCACAATAAAGTTAAGTGTTTCTCATTCAGACGATTATCGAAATTATCGATTATCGAAACCAGTCCTGATCATAAATATATAATATTTTGGAAGTAGTCCAAATAGTGTGGTTTTATTAATTAAATTATGCTTTTTCACCAAGAAGTGACAGTTAACACTTAAAAATGACTGCATTGCATTTCATTCGATTATTCTTCTACTGAAACTATAATAAATAAACAAATATTGCATTTTTATAATGATAAAATTTTCAACACAATATTACTTATAATTTAACAAAGTAACATGTAAGTGTAGAATATTTTCAACACTTACAGACAGCGATTTTAATTAAAATTCGCAAAAATAATCGATAAAACAAATGACAATTAAACGATAATCTAAATTGAATCACATTTACTTAACTGCACTCGCTCAAGTTTTTCTTATTCGTGATATAAGCTTAGTATGTGATATAATATTATACATAGACCAAACAAGACGCCCCTAGACTATGAAAACGAGAGTCTGTCACAATTTGAGTGATATGTTGCCCGAGTAAAAGGTCAAACTTTTGTATCTATCAATGTGCAAATCGCGAAGAGGATATCGATTATATTGGTATGTGAACCATTTATATTATTGGAACCAGTTTATATAAATGATAGTTATTTTAGACGCATTAATTCTATACCATCGTTACATATTGGTTTATTTGCTTAGTTTTTCAATCTTTGAATGAATATTTTTACGATACGCCTTTTCAATAGAATTTTCTATATTCCCTTCGATCAGTTTCAAAGATCCTAATCAGTAGTCAGTTAACTGCTAATTTTTACTTGGTCGCAAGACTTTATACTTAATTTCATTGAGATATTAATTTTTAGACGGCTTAAAAAAACTTTTCATTAGTTAACCCGTTGAGCTACTGTTTAATTTATTCCCTTTTTTTCCAACACTGAATATTTCAAAGAAAAAAATGTTTTATAAGAAGAAATTAAGCTATATTTAATTCAAAAGAAAGATATTTTACATCAATTACATATTTTTCGAATCTCCTTCATTTCGTATGAATATTAAATATTTTTCTTTTTTATTTCCGACAAAATTTAGTCGCTGCAGAGCTGAGCAATCCATAGAGAAGTCAGTTCACGTGGACAAAATATCCGTTTATGTATATATTCTCATGTACAATACACATACACATGCATATTCCATAAATGAAAAAGCAAACTACGAATGATCATTTTCCAGATGCTAGGGTAGTGTGAATATCTATGAATTATTTTAAAGCATCAATTATTAGTATTGCTGCCAGCCATACTATCATATAAACAATTAAGATGTCAATATTCAGAAAGTTGAGGGTATGCTTAAATCATTTATATCTTGATGTAAATTAAGAAGGTTCGGACAAAATATTTAATAGAACGACGATAGAAGAACAATAATGCAATATATAAGTGAAAGCCACAATGAAATTTCGAGTTTTATAAAAAAAATAAAACATTAAATAAAAGACATTATGTCAATACAATCCTTTTTTCGTTACTGAAGAAGATTTCTATAAAGTATATAAACTTTTTCAAACCGGAAATATTTGATAAAGTTTTATCTAGAAAATGCTGTTCAAACTAAATGTAGTAAACGTTGCCGTTTTTCATTGTTCGACTGAATCGATAACTTCGTAAGAAAATCCCAAAGGAGGCGACTCCTTTAGTCAATATTATATTTATGTATAAAACTTTTGTTTTGTCGCTATGTTAGTTTGTTTTTCTTTTTCTGAATGAGTTGTTTATTTTTTATTTGTTCATAACACTTTTCCCGAGGGAAAAGTAATCAGATTAATGATGGCTTAACTTCACACGAGCTTTTGACAATAACTTTAAGAAAAAACTTCATTCGGTTTCGTCTTGTATAATTTTGTATTAAGAAAACTTTTATACGCAGCGGAATCTGTAGATTTTACATTTAGCGTGTCTTTTTGTGAAATGTCGTGTTAAGACATGAGTATGATTTATTAAATTTTTATTATAAAAGCTCTTTTTTATTGAAGATTTTTATCATTTAAATTGACACCGCTTCGTTCTGCTCAATGCTCATCGTTTTTCTTAACTTTTAGTTATCAAACAGATCTCTGTCAATTTATGTTATGTCACTATTTTAAATATGTTGTGAGGCTTTGCACACATGATACAAAAGGTCTGTTCAAAAATGCATTGCCATGTTTGAAAGATTTTCGTTTCAAAGCTTAAAAGTAATTTCGTAAGCCGTAAATATTTGATAAAATTGCAACAAATCACTTTGAAGGAATTATTTGTCATTCTTTGTTAAAAAAGGCTGCAATAAAAGTACAATTTTTATTTTTACTATTTCAGTGATTTTATATACTTCAGATCGGAGCAGGTTGCACTCTTCGCGATCAATATCAATTGATCTATGATAATACTTGCGATAATCAATTATTTCCTGAAATAAAAAATTTTGATTGTTGAAATATAACTAAACATTAAGCCTTTAATTTAAATAGAATTTTAAATGTTGAAACTTTTTACGACTCTACATACTTTGTCACTAGCGACCCGGGTTTTGCTTTTCGGCATCTACAAGCATTCTGTCACACGGATACAACAGAACCGACACACAATAAGCAGTTAGCATCAGCTACATACCAAAGAAAAAACGACGACTCCAAATACTGCTAGGATCCAAATAAACAACTGAAATAAAATTCAATAATATAATATTGATTTAATTATAATGACTTTCAATTGCCTGTGATATGTTTTATTAAAGCTTAATACTGTTAATGAGTCTTTGATAAAAGGATTCTACAATTAATAGTTATCAACTAAAATTAAATGCAATTCGGGAACTCAAGAAATAGCGCATTCACTTCTAGCACCTTCATTCGATAAAATAAACTAAATAACAAAATGTTCTTAAAAAAATCTAAATTTAAGATAAATTTAAATGGTCTTGAGATGTATATATTGTAAAATATCTCTTCGACTCGGAATATTAAAAATGTTCTGATCTTGTTTAGCAATGAAAAAAAAATGATTAATTGAATTCAGAATCGAATTGAAATTGAAGAAAGATTTGTTTGTAAATATTTCACAATAGACATATTGGATATTTTTAACGAGAATTTTATAAACGAATGATATCTATCATTATCAAAGAAAGTCTCAATTTATCATGTTTTTTACAAAACATATTTTACATCGACAATCTGAACGTAATCACAAATGCTATTCTATTGGTACTTTGTAATATGAAAGTTGCCAGATGATGTTATTCTTTCTTATTTGACGTACACGTTTAATCTAAACTAATAAAATGAATATACTTTTCGTGAAAAAAGTTTCAGTAAATATTGGTTTAAGAAGCTTCGAATGTTTATGTGAAAAAACTTGAATGTCAGTGCTTAAATACATGAAATATAAAACAAATTAGTGCTTTCTCGAGAAAACAACGTTATTAAAAAAAAACTTTAATATTATTTTAAATAAGTTCCGGTTGGATTTAAGTTGATTTAACACACCGATTATATAAATATTCAAGGAGTTTTAAATTAAAATAAAGGTTAATATTGCATAAAGACTGTGATAAAGCAAACGGAATTATCCCACATATTCAAAATATTGCATCATAATTATAAAAGGTTAGTTATCTGTACTAACCTTTTTTATACCATGAAGTCAAAAATCTTTTATTTGAATTGTTGAAACTTTATAAGATTCCACATGTTTTATCACTCACGACTTGGGTTTAGTCAGATATTTTATCATACGGATGCAACAAAACTGACAGTTGATATTGAAGTTTCATCAAGCGCCGATTAATTACAATTTCTATCATTTTTAAAACTAGTTCAGGACAGATCCGGTCATCGCGTTCATCTAAAGAGTACTTCAATTTTTAATTCTTGAAACTTTTTTCAATTCTACACGATTAATATTTGAGTATTTGAATATATGAATAGTGTACAATACCACACATTATCAACACAACCAGAATTTCGGTTGTTGGCATCTTCGGGCGTTCTATCACACAGATCCAATAGGGCTGACAGTCAGCAGTTTACATCGCTGATATGCAAGAGGAACAGAGAAAAATATATCCTATAGCTACGGATAAATAAAAATATACAAAATTACACATATGTCATATTTAACTCTTATATATAGCTTCGACTTATGGTTTTTATTTTTTCTGTGTAATTTTTTGATAATTTCCTGATGTAGGAATAACTGTTGGCGCCAGTCAGAGAAGTTATTTATGATTATACTGAAAATTTTCATAGAGATCTTTTATGAGATTCTCTACTTTCGTTTTCATTTTAATCAATCATATTTTGCATTCGATTTCAAATATTGACTGAAGGTACTTAGATTAAAAAAAAATTATATTATATTTTCTTGAATAAAACTAAAGAAATACAACGAAGTAAAAATCTAAATACAAGAATTAGAAAAATAGTGACCATTTCCGACTACATTTAAAATGCGGCTCCTTGTGAGCGTATTATTTAACTGTAAGCCTTCCTAACAGTAAATCTATCGCAAAATTTTCGCTACTACAGTTTCAGTAAAATGCCGCACTTTACATTTCGATTTTTCATTTGCTGGATTTAATATATCAGGAGCTTTTACTTAGAAAGTTACTTGACATACCTTTGTTTTATATTGCTACTTGTAGAATATATTTTTCATTAAAGTGTTTGAACATCAGACTATTAATGCTTTTATTGTAGACAATACATATAAGCTACTCTTTTGTCTGTCTATTCGTCATAAGAACTGATTCCTAACGGACAGCAGAACTGAATTAAGTAATAGGTATGTAGTAATAAGTGCTAGACATATATGCTCAGGACTATTTTCATTCAATGTAATTGAAAAATTTATACAATTTTATAGAATCAGTATACTACATATTAGGTGTTTGCCTGTGCTTATTTAAAAAATATAACATACAAAATTTACATTCTTTTTTTGAATTTCTTATACCTGATCAGTTTCAGATCAGATCAAATCAGTTTATTCCAGCTACATGTTCCGTAAAAATGCCTTGTTATATAATATAAGACATCGTATATTCTGGCAGAGTAGACATTTTGCTAGCCTAACATTTACAACGGGTGCAAAAGCTACCCGAGCGGATATTTGGTGATTGAACCCACATAGAAGTTTAAGGTGTTTATTTATTTCTTACATTTTATTCGCTATAGTGTTCACAGTATTCTTTTACATACATCAAATAAAATTTTGAGTATAGCAATTTAAATTATACAGCGAAAATTATTTTTCATTATTCGATGCTCATTAGATAAATAACGATCAATTTATAAAGTACCATTTGCAAATGTTAAATAATATTAAAGAGCAATTAAACTGATTGAACTTTTAAGGTGTTAACTGTCAAAAGTTATGATATTTTAAATAATAAAAACACATCTTTTAGTACTTATTTCCACGATATACTTTTTGATCAGGACCGGTTTCGCTCACAGCAAGCATTATCAACTGACGGTCTTGATCAAAACATATATTGTGGAAATAAGTACTAAAAAATGTGTTTTTATTATTTAAAATAAAAAAAAAAAAAAAGTTTTCCACTAATATAAAACAATTTGAAACAAGCCTGCAACCAAGCTGTCGTCTTCATCTCATCATAAATCAATGCATTTTGTGAATATTTTATCTCTTAATGAATTTGTTTTCAATTTAATATGTAAAAATTGACTACATCTTCAGTCAATTGATTGCCAAAATTATTAATGAATACATTGTGGTTCGAAGAATAATTTCAGTGTTCATGGATTGATTCTATACATTTTATATTTGTTATTCCCGTTATAGTATTTTAGAAATATTTCTTCTTTCTAACTCATGAATTTTTTTGAATTGTTGTAACTTGTTTTGTCGCTAACGACCCAGGCCTTTCGGCATATTCAGGCATTCATCAGAACTGACGAGTTGCATCCGTGCGATGTCTGAAGATACCGAAAGGCGAAACCCAGGTAGTAAGTGACAAAACATGTGGAATCGTACAAAGTTTTAATAATTCGAATTTGATATTGAAATTCTATCAAGCACCTTCAGTTAATATCATAAATCATGGAATTTAGCTGTTTTTACAATGTACATCTTTTAGCACGAGCAGCAGGACATGTCAAATTAATAATTTTGTCTACCATTTGTTTTCACCGTGTTATAGTGGAGTTTTATCAATTAAATGTCAATTCAACCATCAATGTATTGTTTTTCTGAGTTGTTTCATAGTTAAGACTTAAAGCTAATCTAACTCTAGACCAGTGGTTAGCAACCTACTACCCGTGGGTAATTGAATTACCCACCACGAAAATATGATGTTTTTTTTTATTGTTTATAAAATTATTTATTCATTGAAAATACAAATAATTTAAAAAGAATGAAAAAGCAATCA
The DNA here is from genome assembly GCA_028555115.1 of Himalopsyche japonica. NCBI lineage: Eukaryota > Metazoa > Arthropoda > Insecta > Trichoptera > Rhyacophilidae > Himalopsyche > Himalopsyche japonica. Next base: position 129,964 of record JAHFWJ010000215.1, on the reverse strand, counting down.
TGTTTTTTTTACATTTTTATTTGCACATACATACATGTATATATTTTATGACAATAAAATTGTATTTTTTTTAAACTTTTACCCACTTCTCAAATGAAATTACCAATATTAAAATTTTTTACTCAGTCTCTCAAAAGATTGCCAACCACTTATCTAGGCGAAAGATTACATCAAACATCGATTATACGTATGTATCAAAATATTGGCAAAAGTATGATTTGTGAAACGTTTCTTGTACTGACGACACAACTTTATGACGATGTCATGTCACTAGTATTGGTATCATTTATTGATGTCATTTTAGTATTTATGCTCCTAATAAGGCAACGTTATAAATCAAACGGAACATGTGTGCTAAACAGTTGCGTGTGCGAATAAAGTATACAAACGCACACACACAAACGGATTAATTGATGGTACTTTAAAGAACGCAACCATACGATAAGCTGTACATCGTAAACAATTTATTTTCTTTCAAATAAAGGTTTGATAAGCATCTGACATTTAGTGGAAAGACGCATCTAAGCTCTAAGGCTTTTATGATCGAAAGATTTCATGATTTACAGTTTTGCAAAACCATGATTTGTCCCCTAATTTGATTTGTATTAAAAAGTAAATTATTGTCGAGTTTTGCTGTGATTTGAATGAATATACAAGATATTTGCGAGATAAATTTACTGCTCTGTATCGAAATCATTTTGGTAACCAATAATTTTGACCACTTTAAAACTGTTAAATGTTACTTCCTGAAGGAAAGGCATTATAATTTAAATAATAAAAACACATTTTAATGTACCTATTTTCACAACATATATTTTTGATCAGGACCGGTTTCGCTCATCGCGGGCATTATCAACTAAATACAATTTACAATCGAGTCTATTTAAACAAAAAAAATAGTTTAAGGTAGCAGGTATACAAAACCATGGGATCAAGATCTAAGAAAAAATATTCAGGAAATCATATAATATTAATACAAATAATGTAAGTTAATTTAAAATAAAATGTTACCAATCACTTATTAATAATTAATTAACTAACAAACAAAATTAAGGTAAATCAATAATACATTAAGAGCTCTGAACAATCATAAAGAACTCATTAGGAGAAGTAATTTTTATGGACATGCACTTCAATACATTATGTTCAATCAAGTATAGAAAAAAAAATCAAATTAAATGCTCCAAATTGGAAGCTCCATTGAAAACACCTCGCCATCAAATCACACTTCAATATTTTGCTAGCCAAAATTCACTCAATTGAATTCCTAACTGCTCTAACCTTAACCCTTGGTTTGTTAATATATCTAAATAACGATTACAAATTTATTTATATTTAAATTACAGAAAAACGTGCCGAATTCCTTGAATGTATGCATTAAGATGCATTTTGATTAATTATTTTTCCCTGTTTCTTTTTAATTACAAATTCTTAAATTACAACAGCAAAGAATCTATATAAGAATAGTAGTATGAAAAATATTGTTTTAGATCGATTTATTTCAAATGATAAAAATTAAGTCTTGTTTGTACAACTAACAACTTTACAAAAATAATTCGTATTTATCTACTTGATATAAAGAAAAAAATTAAGTTAAAGCAATGAAAAGGTAAAATATACAATATTCAATCTGATAAATTGAGAGCTTCAAAGAAAATGGTGCGCAGTGATTTTATTTTGAAAGGTATAACAAATATCTGCTTCCACATTTTCCTTGCCAATTTTCATCCCCATTTAGGTCGCTGCGGAAATGAATATGGATTTATGTTGACATATACTAAAGTCTACATGAGGAATGTCAAAGCTTTTTTTGATTTTTGAATTATGTTGAAGAATATTTTTTGTAAATTAAAAGTTGTTAAATAGCTATTTTCTCCCAAGAAATATTATAATACCGCAGTCAAAGTTTTTGCCTAGAAAAAATGTAACATATTATTTATGAAACTTTTGTTTATGAAATCTGTTTTTATGAAATAATAGTCGAACAAAACAACCATCAACTATGTTTATATTGAAAATGTTGGATCATTTTCGAGCGCACACGATTTATCACTCAACCATATAAATTACTTATATTGTAGTTCAATAAAAGCAAGTTTTCAGCGTTGACTGATACTCCGAAATATAAAGTTATTTCAAATAAAAGTTTTCGATTCTCTGAATCATAAGTTACGACTTAATTTTCCAAAAAAATAAATATTTTCTCTACTCTTCATATAAACATTTTTAAGTCATTTAACTAAAAAAAAAATATATGAAACATTGTACAATATTAAAACCGAACAAGAGAAATCTTTTTTCAATATTTTAAATAATAAACCTTTTTAATTTCACTGAATGTTTTCCTGAATTATTAACTTTAGTTGAGAAGCAAAATCAAACTTAAAATTAATACTATTGTATATATGTAATATTTACTAAATATTTACATTTCAAATATTATTATTTTAGAAAATATGTTTATATATATGTAGAATAGCGTGTAATAGTATAGACAAATGCTCTTTAAATGTTTTGATTGAAATGGCATTTACTTGGTAAAATTCCATTATAACACGGTGGAAAAATTATAACAATTATAGTTCTGACGAGGATGTGATTCGAAGAAGCTATTAACTATTGTATATACCTTATAAATTTGGTGATACTAAAATACATTGCTATTTTTTCACCGTCTTAAATAAATCTATAATCTTAATTTTTATACCAGAAGCGCAAACCGTAAAAAATATATTGCTTGGCATAAAAAAGTAAAAAAAAGATTACAATATATATATATAAGTAAGTTCATAGTAATTTTGGCTTTCGCCCTTATCAGAAAGTCTTCAAATGTGTTTTTAGGGATAATGAAGTATTTAATAAAACAAATGTATACTGTTGAATTTATTTTTGCAACAAAAGCAGTAGATATATTGATTGATTGAATTGGCATTCACTTGGTAGACCTCCATTATAACACGGTGAAAAAATAGCAATGTATTTTAGTTCTACAAAATTATTTTTAACAAATATAGTTGATAGCTATTTCGGCTCACGCCATCGTCAGAACTATCTTCTGTTCTGTACTGTAATAGTTCTGACGATGGCGTGAGCCGAAATAGCTATCAACTATATTTGTTAAAAATAATTTTGTACAACTAAAATACATTGCTAAAAGCAGTAGTGTATAAAGATTATATTGCACTTGCATTTTGTAAGAGATTTTTACTATTTCACTCGTTGAAAATTATCAAAAGTCTTCAGCCTCGTTTATGCAAATAAACAAACGAGTAAAAAATCAACGTCTCGGAATTAAAAGGCAAACCCAAATATGTGCTAATTTAACGCAGCCGTGCTTCTTGATGTAATCTTCTAAAAGAATTTTCCCCTAAATCACACACCACATTAGATATCATCGTTTTATTTCTTGTTTTCCAAATTTGCATTTGACCTACTTTAAAATAAAATCTTGATGAATATTTATTTTATCAATCACATCAACTTTTGATCTGCTACGACAAGATTTACTGAACTTTATAGACAATTAATGTTTGAGGGTATTGTTATTAATCATAAGTTATTTCACCGATACAAACCGTTTACTTTGTGCTAATTTTATTGCATCCGTATGATAGAATGCTTGAAAATTTCGAAAAGAAAGAGCACGATTTAAGAGTAACAAAACTTATGGAAATGTAGGAAGTTTTAACAATTTAAATTTGTATCTTAGTATTTATGAAAAATAATAGGAAAATTGTGATTGCAATACAGTTTGTAATAAAATTGAACAGCATTTATTAAAGTCGTAAGATTGAAAAAAAAATACGAAGATATTGCTTTACGATAAGCAGTTGTTCAAAAAATAAAAAAATATCTACAATCCCTCATAGATAATAAAATTTATAATATATTTATTGATAAACGGCTTCTAAAGTGAAATTTCAACAACGTGGAAGATACGTACCTAGTCACTAAAGTAACCATCAGTGTATGTTTATTAAATACACTTAAATAATCTAAGCGTATTAGTTTACATTAAATTTATTGTTTTTTTTTTAACAGTTTTTCTTTATTTTATAATAGTTATGTAAGTCGTCAAATAATAAGCAATGATTTTCAATCCGCTGCTTCATCACTCAAATATGCTGATCTTGTTGAAATCATAATCTATTCTGAAAATAACATCAGCTAATTTTCATATTCAATAATTAAACGGTTATAAAAAGAGATTTATTTTGTATTCCTATAAAAATATCTATGTGTTTGTTTGTTCGTTTCGCAAGACTCTATCGATATGAAAACAAAATGTTTTTTCTTCCTTTTTGTTAATACTATTTACTTCAGAATAATGTATGCGTTTTATCACAATGATCCATTGTTTACACGTGTTGGATCTGATACATTTGTTATGTTTTTAAAATCTTTTAATACTAAATGACATCGGATGTTATTGCTTAAAATCAACGACGCTCAGGTTTTCTTTGGACTGTAGAAATTATTGCGAAAACCAAACGAGAAATAAAGAATATAGATATAACTTTTAAGGTGTTAAGTGTCACTTCTTGATGGAAAGGCATGATATTTTAAATATTTGACCAGGACCGGTTTCTGTTGATAATGCTCGCGATGACCGAAACCGGTCCTGATCAAAAAACATATTGTGGAAATAAGTACTAAAAAATGTGAATTTTATTATTTAAAATATAGATATTACTAAGAGCCACTCAGCAAGTAAAAAAAAAATTGATTAAAAACATTGAAAATAATCTATCATTATCATTTTTGTATAGGATTTCCGTCTCTGATATATAAATAAAGAATATTGATTTATATAATAAGGTAAAAAATAGCAACGTATTTTGGCTCTCCAAAAACCTTAGGGTACATATAGTATACACGTATTTCGGCTTACCCCTCGCCAGAACTAATTAGTTCTTCCATATATAATACTTATAACATTTGTAGAAATAAAATACAATGCTATTTTTCCGCGGTATTATATTGGAGTTCGACCAAGCAAATGCCAATTAAATCAATTGACTTATTAAGTTCAATTTTTTTTTTAGTAGTATCAAACATTACATGAATCCCGTAAAAGTATATTAGAATAATAAACATAGTCTTACGTTTTCTTTCCGTAATTAAAAATTTTACATTTTACTCATCGCGAAATATTTATTTTATCAATATAAAATTGTGAAAGTATTTAAAAACGTATTTTATTACTCAGATAAAATGGTTTTCCACCAAAAAACGACAGTAAATACTATAAATTGTTTTTTGTATAAAATAAAAGCTTTTGTTTTTCTTAAGTTAAATCGAAATTAAACATCACATAATGGCCATTATTTTCTGATAGTGTATCTAGCAGTGAAGTGAAAACAAGAAATATTTCTGTTCTCCCATGCAGACGATCACCCATTAATCTAGTTTGTTGTTTTGCTTTTCTAATCAGACACAATTTAAAAGGAACGTTGCTTCTAATTACGTCCATCGACTATAACGAATTCTTATTCAGCAATGTTGAATAGTGAGCGATATATTCTTGTTACAAACGTCGTTCGATACGACTATTGATCTCTATTAAGAAGCATTTGTCATCGTTCCTCAGCCGTCGACATTTGATCTGGTTATTGCGAAGTCATATTAATTGTGACCAATCGGTTACATGCGCAAATATCGTCAGCGTTTAGTGCAGTTATCTTACTGATTTAACTTTACACACAACAAATTTGAAGCGGTAAATTGAAGCGTTATTTAATCATTAACTTTTGGTGAAAACAATAATTTTAAAATTCAATAAATGCTTCAAATGACTACCCATTTTAATGGTATTGATTTTTGTTAATTGTATTTTTTTGAAAGTTCTTCATCAAAAACTCATTATTTGTGTGTATAATTTATTAATATTGAAAAAAAATATATAAATTACAATATATATTTAGCATTAGAGTTTCTATTTTGTTCCAGTGTAATTTCGCTATAAAATAACTATGAAAGCTGATTACTATAACATAATATCTTACAGTTCTATTGCATCCAATTAATATCATTCCTTAAGATACCGAAAGGGGAAACAAAAACTGTGAGTTATAAAACATCTGGTAATAAACAAATTTTCATTGATTCAATTGTTGTTCTTTTACCATTTTTATAAAGAAACGCGGCATTATTTTCAATATAGTTGTAATTTTATCAAAACACTTGAGTATTATCGTTTTTGTTAAGATTAAAATAAAATTCAGTTGTTGAAGCTGTGTACACTTATTCAAATTCTGTCACTAACGATCTTTTCTTTTTGTCTTTCGACGTCATTAGGCATTTTATCACACGGATGCCATAGAGATTTCAGATATGTTCCAACAGGTTGAAATGTATACAGTTTCAATAATTCAGATTCAATAAAATTTTATATAGTCGTACTAAACAGTAAAATAATTTTTTATCACTAACTTTTTCAAAAAAAAGTTTAATTTAAAATGAGAAATAAATGTCATTAAACGTTTTCCTGCATTAAACGATTCTTACGTTTTATTCATGGTACGTGGAAAAGTCTAGAATTAGGATTCTCTGTATATTCAAAGTTTTATCGGAAACATATAAAGATTGAATTGTCACACGACCCGGGTTTCGCCTTTCGGCATCTTCAGGCATTCTATCATATGGATGCAGTAGAACTGACAGAATGCCTGAAGATGCCGAAAGGCAAAAGCCGGGTCAATAGTGAAAAAACATGTGGAATCATACCATGTTGTAGCAAATCAAATTTGATATTGAAACTCCTTCAAGCACCTCCAGTCGATGTCATAAAAAAAGGAAACATATAAGACAAATAAACTGTTTTCGTAAGTAATTTTGTATTCTTCTCCTGTATGTATTGTAACTTCTCCTGGCACAAATAGTTTCATTATTTATATGAAAGCTCTTCATATTAAATAACTGTAATACTATGTAAGACCAAAGTATGAAAAATATATACGAAATTACCGAATTGCCTAGACATATAATATTAATTGGAGATCATTAAGCTTCGATTAAGAAATATTCAGAGTCGCTTAATCCATCTACTCAGTATTCTGAGCTTAATTAATTAAATTGCGCCTCTAGTGTATTGTTATGGTAAACATTTAACCATTAAATCTACCTAGATCGGCAGTAATGATTGGTTCTAATGAAATAGTTTAAGTTCTGAGTGCAAATCGATTGTTCATTATGTTGTTTGAAATATTATTTTTTTCAGACCACATTTTAATATTTGAATGCCATATAAAAAATCATTTGAATTTGTAATGAGTAGATACTTATTAACAATTATTGATCTTGCATTTTGTAGACTTTTTGCAATTATTAAAGTTTATTTTTATCCAATATTAAGTTCTGAATAAATATTTAATAGTTTTGAAAGCAGTGGTAACATGAATTTAGTAAATTAGTTTTGATTTGCAATTTAACAAAATACTTTAACGGTGATTATCAATCTATGGCAGATTTTGGATTCCCTTAAAATTTAAAAAAAATATGAATCTTTATACAAAATATTTTTCTTGGTTAAAAAGTTACTTTATTTTCATTTATGGTTTTAAAGTATGAAAACATTTCAAATGAACTTCGAACTCTTCAGTAGGAGTTTCTGAAGGTGCATGATTGACTTTCAATATCAAATTTGAATTGCTGTATCTTTCGATAATGCCCCATGTTTTATCACTGGCAGATCTGTTGCATCCGTGTGATATTATGTCTGAAGATGATGAAAGGTGACGACTGGGTAATTAGTTAAGAAAAACATGTGGAACCGCTTAAAGTTTAAATATTTGATATTCGAAGATATGTTAGTTGTTGAAAGAACTGATGACTAAGCTGTGAATTTTGAACTCCATGAAGAGCTAGAATGTATTGTGGATTGTGATTTAAAATGATGAAGAAATACTGAAAATGTTAAAAGTTCACGATTGAAATAATTTTATTTTTATAAAGGAAAAATTCTGCTATTTATTTTTACAAAATTACATTAAACATTTTATTGTTTTTATTTATTATTATCACAATGTATCATTAAAATAAAAGCATGCTATCATTGATTAACTGTTTGTATGTAACATTTTTGTGCGCAAAATATATTTATTTTACAATGAATTATACTCTTGAGATATACTCCCATATTTTATTGTTCGATAAACGGAAAGCCATATTATCAGGTCGACATATCGATTACATTTTCATACACGTGTCCTAGGGGACACAAAATAAATTAGACATTTTTTGTGTTATACGGCTTAGCAAATATGAAAAAAAAGCTTTGTGGTTGATGCTTTGAACTACGGCGAGCTTTTACCATTACTGATAAGTTAAACAAAGGCAGGGATTTTAAGCTTGATAAAGTTTTATTATACAATATTTTCATTAGTTTTTAAGTATCGCGATGGTTTGTGCTGAAAATAGCGGATTATTTACATTTATGTCAAGCTTTTTTAATAATCAAAATCTTAATGATTTAATTGTAGATACCGTCTGAGATTTTTTAATGAAATTTTTGTTTCGAATTGAATTTTAATGAAACTTTGTATAATATTGTACAATTTTAAATGTTTTGCTTAATGGTGTCTTCAAGCATTCTTTCAGATAAATGCAATAGAACTGTCTGACATTAAATAATTTGCATCGCCAATATACAAGTAGAACTGAGAAGAGATCAAGATGGTATATCTAGTATTATAATTGCTGATTTCACTCTAAAACCATTCAAATTTAGAAAACAAATTCTCACAACTAATACTGTTTAATTACTTTGTGATGAGAGGTACAATAAATGTATTTATATTGTTAAAATATCATGTCTTTCCACTAAGAAGTGATAGTTAACACCTTAAGAATAAGTAATGTTAGGGCTTAATAATGTAATAGCAGTCATTAATTATTTCATTTATAAAGTTGAATGAAACAGAACAAATTGTATTTAAAGGAAAAATTATAAGCTTGAAATGCATGAAAACAAAATCACTTATGAATGTTATTTAAATGAATGTTTTGGAATATGATGTATCATATAAACGTTCAGCGTAATTTTTTTTTATCATAATGTCAATAAACAGCAATAAACTTGGAAATTATTTGATAAGGAAAGTGATTGTATTTTGTTATCAAGATATTAATAAAATTCATATTTGTGAGCTTATAACATTATGATAAGTTGTAACAGAAAATATATTGAAGTCATTCATTTGAACGTTCACCATTGTCATCAAAATGGAATGATTTTTATAAATGATTGATTTTTTAAAAAAATTATGTTGATGAAATCGACAGTCAACGTCTAGTCGACGCTTATATCAGATATTTTTTTATAAAATTTTGTTATATTAAAAACAGTCTTCAATAGCCATTAATTGTAAATAAATTTCAATGTATTTTATTTAAGGATCTTCGAAGAACTGCCGGCGAAAAAATGCTTCGACAGACTGTAAAATGAAAAATGGCTTTTATATCTCATACAAAAATAAAAAACTGACTCCTACATGTTCTTCATATCGTTATGAATCTGTCATAATATATTTAATACTTGAATCTTTTTTAAATTAACAGTCACAAAAGACTTTATTTCGACTTAATCATTGATTTGGGACTGACAAAATCCACTTCACCAACATTAATATGTGAAATGTTGCTAGATATTATATGTTTAATTTTTCATGACGTGTTCTTTTCTTCTTAGAGGTAAATATTTATCGACAACGTAATTGGCCATATAACATTTTTTTCATTCACCAATATGTCTAAAAATATTTCATTTCAGATAGCCGTAAGTATGAACATTATATTAAAATATGCATTTAAGATAAAGTGACAAGTAGGAGAGATTTTCGAATACCCAAAATTCAAATTCTTTCAAAAATTACTTGTGCACGGATGTCGATTGAAATTTGTCGACAATCTAACGTATAACCTTGTTTATTTTTATAATTGCACTTTACCTTAAGCTGTCTATTTATTTGTATGTTACTATACAAACGTTCATATTTTATAGCAGTATACTTTGCTAAAAACGTGAAACGACTAAATTGCTTCGTTGGAAAGGTTGGCGAGAAATTGCATTACAGTGTATCGGAAAAAACAGAGGAAAACATTGAATAACGTTACTATTTTCGAAACTAGTTTACTGCATTTTTTTGGCACGGATTTTAGATTTGGGAGAATAATCTGTTAGCCGTAAATTTATTTTTCTTTTTTAACGGTCAACTTCACAGCCTTGTATTGATTTTTAATAAAACGCTAGATATTGCCGCAGGATATCCTGTTAACGTCCATTACACCGTAACCAAAAAATAAAAACTATATAACCTCATACAGTAGCGTACTACTGTATTACAAACGATCTGAAAGCTGGCGCTGAAAACAAAATTTATTTATAATTTACGTTACGTTACGTTAAGAATTTTAATACTATCAAACTTGAAAATATATTTAATTGAATAATTCTAAAGCTTTCGCAACAACAAAAGAAATATATGTATTTTTCTATTAACACAAAACAACAAAAAATATTTTTAAATTTTACATTTATATTTACTTCGCTAGAAAAAATTGAGAGCTTGAAAAACAACAATTTCCAAGTGTTTAAATATTTCTATTATATTTTTGGAAAATGCATGATTTTTACCAAACATCTTAACCGTTTAGGACGGTTAATTATAGTACAGTATTGATGGTCGATACTCAAAATTTCATAATAATAAGTATAATGATATACAATAATACCAAAAGTATTTTATTCAAAATAAATTTACTATAAACTCTAATGTTATTGACACCATTTTTTATATTCTTGGGAACTTTTACAAAAAAAAAGAATTGCACATTTCAAATTAAAACGTTCCATATAAAATATATATAGTTTGTATGGTAAATTTTAAATTATGTCGTTGACATTGTACGCTACTGACAACTTTCATCCTTCCTACTCACTGATCAGCTTCCAAATTTTGTCAAGACCTTATCGCTAAGTGAAAGAGGCTATTTATTTTGGATTTTGCTGGAACCTTTCGAAGACAAAAAAAAAATGTTTCAAATATAGATAGACATAAGAGAATTCGAAAAAGATTTTTCGGAGACATTATTCCTATGCAATGACATATTTGATTATATTTTACTTTTAAATAAATAAAGAATTAATCACAAATATGATCAGAAATAAAAAAATAAATTAAATACTTGGATACACAAGTAAGTGTGATTTATGAAGGTCTTTGCTGCTGTATACAAATAAGATTGCTTTATGTGCAAATAAAAACTATCTATATATAACATTTACCGGTTGTTAAACTGTGTTTGGATTTACATGTGACGATATAAAAAGAAACATATTTCAAAGGAGATTCCACTATGTAAAAGTATTTGTTTTCATATCAAAACGGCTTTGATTTTTTAAGCTAATGTGAAATAAAATTGAGAGTAATATATTATGTATGGAAGTTATAAATACATAATGGAGTATAAAGCCATTTTGAAGGTACTTAAAAATACTATTGGGTTTATAAAAATGAAACACTATGGAACATTTTACAATTCATTTTTGTCAGTCAGCTAAAGAAAACTCGCTTTATTGGTGATTATAGCGAGATGCACAATGCTTCCCGTGGCAATCAACTTTATAAGGCTCCATCGCTAATTGAATGCATTTCATGTGAGCAAAACTTTTTTTAATTAAAATTGCACCAAATGTGAAAGCTCAGAGCTAGCTTTCACGTCTGCAATCTACATACGGCGGTGGATGTGTGCGATTGTCAGTTGACTGCGTTTGCGTGGCGCTTTTTCCCTTGTTTCACCCCCAACTGATCCCGTGATAGCCTTCATGACGTCACACCCGGAAAAGAAATCATGACTGTGTCATTCTGAGATTAAATTGCAATTTATGCATCACCATAAACTACTCCAGGATTTATTTTGTCACCATATATAAGTAAGATTAAATCGGTCACTATATATGAGGATTTAAGTAAAATCAAAAGTTTTCGAGGTAAACTAAATCGAACTGCATTTCATGAATTAATACATATTTGTTGTAACACTGGCCTTTATTACTTTTATATGAGTTGTTAAAAAGAAAGTTATTTTGTAACAAAAAAAAAACAATATATTAAGAAAAATATATTTCTACTATTAATTAGTATACTTATTGTGTTAAATATTCATTTAAAAGTCAATCAGTAGATATTTTTTAACTAATAATATTTAGTAGAATCAGTCTATTTTCTTCATTTGACAAAACCGTTTCATAAAGTATAGCTACATATTGAAAAAAAAATAAACAATTAAACTCTCAGCCAAATTTGAATGAACAAATGGACCTTTATAATTTTTTTTTGTAATTTTTCCAAAGTTGACTGTCATAATATTAATATAGCTCATAGACTTTTTTTGTTAATTCTTATTTTTTTCAAACGGTGCATTTTTTATTTAAACTGTTCGATTGCATCAATGCATTGGGTAAACGTGTAGATGCCTAAAGGTAAAGCCCGAGTTAAAAGTCTCAATGGTTCAAATAAAAAAAAATGGTTGGTTATATTTATGTCTTACGTATCGTAATAAAAGCAATAATGATATTAACTTTCATCAATCAATTTATTTGTTTAGCAAGGAGTTAGAATTTGTTTAGCAAAAAAATACTGAACGAATATTTGTGAGAAATGTACCTTATACCTCCTTTTTTTAGATTTTAAAATTACTCGACATAACGAGATAGTTGCATGACTAATTAAGTAAAAGTTATATTCAACAATTTATAGCATATCTACAAAAATATGACATATATTTATACTTAAAAGTTTGTTTACTGTATAATTCCTATTTTGAATTTGTATATTGCCAAATTTATAGATGAACATTTTTGTTTCACAAAAATATCAGTACGTTTTTCGAAAACATTTTCCGGGATAAAGAACCGTTTCAGGAAATTTTCAAAGCAAAGATATGTATACACACGAGTGGAATGAGATTGTCTAAAGTTTAACGTAAACGTCTTTGTAAGAATAACACTAAAAAGCTCACGTCGTTCGTAATCTACTTTTAAAACGTGTCAAAGTAGGACATTGCTTAAATATATGTGCGTCTAAAGTTAAAGCGTTTATGATCATGTGGTATACAATGGTAAAAGCCTGTATACATTTTAATACTTAGCACACTTTGAAACAAAACAGATACAGAAACTTTTGTATTACGTAATTATTGTAGCCATAACTAACGTAACGTAACAAATGCTTAACGTGAGAATAGTTGTTATGAAAAAACTCGCGTTTTAATATTATTTGAAAATTTAAGTTGAAATACTGAAAAGCTTTTAAGATTTGTATTAATGAAATTTATTGGAATAATGAAACAATACCAGATAGAAGTGCCGCACGTCAATATTCACGTTAATAGGCATATACTATAAGTCTACACAGGCCGATATTTGATAAAATAAAATCAGTCCGAACCAAGCTGTTTCAGGCCAGCACAAGCAAACAAATGATATAACACCTGCTTCCCAAACCAAGCCGTGATTTATTTTTTTCAACCCGAGAGAAGTTCAATTTTTAAAAAATCAAAACGAAAATTATTAAAACAACTTTTTAAAACAAAAATTTAAACATAAACGAGTACGAAATACATACTTGCTAATATAAATGTGTATACATACTCTCATTGTGCTCAACCTATGCATGTGTTGTGCAGACGTTACATATATGGTGGCAGATAAATAAAATAATATATATGTGGCGAATTCATTTTTGGATAACACTGTGTCGACAATAAAGGTATTCAATTACATGATTTTCTTTTTTGATAATAAAAAACGAGGAAATAATTTCTATTTAAAAGAAAATCTTGTATAAAATTAACAAAGTAATATTGCACTTTGAGAAGCCATAAAGAATTTAAGCCAATCCCATCATTCTTGTTAATGTTAATGCGGCTTACTTTATCAGACAAAAGGAAAATCCTCTTATGGTTGCAACAAATAGGGCAGTTGCGGAAAATAATAAAATGTCCAGAAAAATTTAAATTCAGATTTCAGACATACCAACTTTACAAAATGAAATTGATAAATTACAGCATGAATACTCTTCATAAATAATGTTGAAATTCGAAAATTTTACATTTAAAAATAATTTCGAATGATTGAATGCCTTTATATTATATTGAATAGTCAGTTGATTTTAAAATAAAATATTCAATTTACACACTGGAAAAAAATTTGTCAAAGAACCAGAAGCTCGCGTAAGGAGCTTTTCCACGATACTGGTCGACGTCCATTCGGTTCGAAAGCTTCGGTAACTTAAACTTGATGCGCTTGCTGAGCAGGTTTTACGGGAAACCTAAAGCCTTCGGTGTTTTTGTCACCCCTCGTTTCCAATCATCCGAGCGTGTCTTTGTTGCTTGTCTAAGGCAAGAAAAATTATAGTCGAGTTCTATAACAGCCTATATAGGGCGCTATGTATGTCTACTGGCGACTAGTGACAGTCGATGGGCGAAAACATCCGAAATAAATTGCGCACTGATAAAATGTCGTAAAGTATTGCGGCGTTCAAATAAGGGTTGCAATTAATTCAATTTGATTAGATCAGGAATAGCTTTCCCAATAAAAGAAGCCATTACGAATAAATTCCTTTATTCGATTTAAGTGGCATTTGGTTAACGAAGTTTTAAACTAAACCTAATCATTATTTAACTATTTTAAAAAAAGTATATGTAATCGTACGACATTCATGGTTCTTGGTCAATGCGAACTTATTAATGTATGGAATATAAAATTTAAAACCTTTAAATAAATACTTTTTGTGGGCAGCAACATAGTTTAATAAATGCAAAGTATTGCTGACAGTGCTTGATTTAATTTCAATCCCTTAATAACTGTATATTTTTTTATTCACGAATCTTAGTTCATATTTTACTAAAATTCATCAGGAAAATTTAGTAAAAAGCAAAGCACAGCTTGAGACTTTCATATTCACCTTTATTATATCCTTAACATTAAATTAGTCCCATCAATCAAGAATCTTAATAAATTGAGTCGGAATAAAAAAAAGTTTCGTTGGAATACTTTGAAACACTCTATGCATAAAAAAATTAAGTAGATATAAAAATAAAAACAGTTGCTATAGATGCCCAGTTGAACTGAACTGAATTGTTATAAATTTATCGTTACTAGTTTCTTATGAATTAAATTATCTCGTAATGGTGATGGCTTATTTATTAAATAATAATAAAAATGTTACGCAGAAATGATGGATTGTGTATTTGAAATACTTTTATATGAACATACAAGGTAAAACCAGATTTTTGTAATTTTATTGGAGTGAAAAACACGTACTTATGTTTGATTCGACGATAAACTTGCTATTCTATGATGTTGTTTGACTCGATCCAGCTTCAGGCGACAGAGTTAAGTGCATACACTGAAGAATAAAGAATTCATTGAATATTAACACGGTAAAAAAAATAGCAAGGTTTTTCAGTTCTCCAAAACTTATAAGGTATATGGCTGATATGATATGGTTACTTCGGCTTACGTCCTCATCAGAACTATGTATAAATGAAAATTTTCTTCTCTCAATATATAGCCGGAGTTCTATCATTTCAATAAATTCATTGAATATTGTTTATCATTGAATATGTCTGTTGACATTTCTGGCTTTCTCAGTAAATGCAGTTAATCAATCTGATACGAACGAATGGTTTCAATTACTTTAGTATTTTTTTTTACACATATCCCTCTGTCATTTCTCGGTAGGCATTACTTTTTTAATTAATATGTTTTTTTAAAATTTACGTCACATCCGACATTGTATACAGAACCAGATTGAAACATTTTCAGATACGAATCGTATGGCTTTAATTGCAGTATCAGCGTTGATATTTTTTATCGTTTCAAAGCAATCGAAGATACTAATCGACATATTTTTTTATTCCTCTTGATATCAAACGTGTATTTGTTATACAGAATACAATTGTAAATTTACAACTGGATCGTAATATTCTTTGTAATAAAACAAACACCGAATTTCAATCCCTTATATTGACGTTCAATTAAAAAGATTGAATTAGTTTCAACAAAAACACTAATAAATATACGATCGATACTTCAGAAAATAATGTAGCTAATGCACATTTGGAGAATGTGATGTTAAAAAAGCTTGCAAATATATTTCAAGTACTTTTTTTCTTAGAATATAATATTTTTGCAATTTTTATCGGTCACATCTTATAAGCATATATTTTATATGGCGTTATAAATGTCTACATGGAAAAGGCTCTGATGTTGATTGAATATTTAAATCGAAATAAACACAAATCTTATAATACATTTTACACAATGTTGTTGTCTTGAGCTGATTTTTTTGGGCATGGTGTCAATTAAAATTATTTGATTGTTTTGAGCACTTTTTTTTGACAAAGTCAATGTACGTTACTGTTTTTCCCATATAATGTATTCCTGACTTGTGTTTATCTACTTCAGAGACCTTTAATATACATTTTTAAACCATACACTAAACGATAAATATTTTGAATTTGAATTGTTAAAACTTTCTACGATACCACAAGTTTTATCACTTACGACCCGTGATTCGCCGTTCGGCATCTTCAGGCATTCCATCACACGGATGCAACAGAACTGACTAAGCTAGTTCGGTTCTGTTCATTGTGGCATCCATGTCATAGAATGCCTGAAAATGCCGAAAGGCAAAACCCGTGTCATTTGTGACAAAGCTTGTGGATCAATTTCAATAAGTCAAATTTGCTATTGAAATTCAGTCAATATCGCAAATTACATTATTTTTACTTAAAATATTTTAATCTTCACAATTAATGATGATTGACTATGATATATGAAAATATTTTTACGATTATACAAAAATACTAAATTATCAACGTTTATACCTCACGAATACTAAATATGAACAATCAAAATTCATTTGTACCCAAATAGCAACTAGAAAAAGATGTCAACATTCCCTGTGAACATCCTGTAGACGCATTTGATTCATAAATAGACACGACAAAAATAGTTTCATTTATCCCCTGCATTGAATTGTCAATGTTTCGATTCGTCCGCTTTTCGTTGCATCGCGTCATCAACAAATAAAATATCCTGGTATAAAAGTCATCAGTAAATTGAAAATCCTTGTAAAATAAATTGCAGATATTCAGTTTTACAATGTTAAACATATAAAAATAATGATCGATTCTTAAACGAACATTTTTATAATGTTATTGTTTTTATGGCTCGATATTGTTAAAGACGTAAACTCTTGTCTTTTATGACCCTAAATCAAAAAAGCTGTTGTAATACGCATTTGAAAGGTACTTATTATTAACAACGCTCGTTTTTATGGTGTTAAGTCACGCTAATTTTCATTTTATATCATAGAACACTTCATTTACTCAGTCTTTAAGAAGAATGTTTTTTTAATATTCTTTGTTAGTGCTACGAGCTCTAATTTTACAATACTAAATTGTATTGACAATAATCATAGTGCTTGTATGTCTTTTGAAATTTATTTTTGAATACCATAATATACTTTTTTTTAATTTTAGTTTTTAGAGTTCTGGCGTCAAAAACAACGTATATCATCTCAATATGATACGACTTACTTTCGCTCTTTTTTCTAGATTATTTACCATATAAATATAAAAGTTATTATGAAAACCTTTAAATTGAATAAGTTTCACATTTTGCAAGCTGTAGTTACGGCACTTGATTCGCTGTTTTTTTTACCAATAATTACTGTATTATATAATACAAGGTTAAAATATCGTTATAATATGAATGTGACATTAAAAAGTAATCATTTTAAAAATGATAAAATACTTACTTATTCAAATGGAAAAATTTGTTAAAAAATTTACGTGCTGCAAGAAATTTTATGTACTAGTCTAAATAATTCCATCACGTAGAAAGCTTTCCGGAAAACTTTCTTCGTCACTTGAAATTATTGACATAAAAAAGGTTTCATAAGTAACGAACTGATTTCCATAATATGAAAGAAAGTTGAAAAGTCTATGCTGGAGGCGTGAGTTTTAAAAGAAAATCCCCAATAATCAGGTGGTGAGTTTAGTGTCTCGTTGAATACGAGCTTGGCCTACTGATGAGAAATGCTCCCACGGCTGTTGACGACGCTAGCAAAAATTCACGAAATTTCAAGGAGTGGAGCACCCAACTAATTATCGACTCTTTGAAGTTATCCAAAGTGGAAGAGACTAAATTGAGTTCTTCGTACACATTAAAACACAATGTATATAAATAGACGCTGATAAAGATAACTAAAATATAACATAAGTTTTCTTTTAAATCGAAATTTCATTGATGTGTAAATTTAATCACGATACTTGTTAGCACACTTTTTAGTTATGATGATAAGAAATGATATATATTAAATAATTGAGATAAGTGAAACTAGTCCTGATCTAAAAAGATGTTTAAATTAAAAGAAACTTAACTGTGTTTAGCCACAAAAATACAAAAATTATTGTTTGATCATATCTTTAAAAAAATACTGATATTACTAAAACTAATATATATTTTATGCAATGTTTACTGTTTTTACTGTGAAGAATTAGAAAAAAAAACAAACGCATTCTTACAAATTAATAAAACTAATTCACGATTCAAATCAGTCGCTCAGTCTTTCATTTTAGACAAGTCTAAAAAAGTCGAAAGGCTGACGAGAGAACCATCTTGTTGATAATAGAAAAAGTTTTACTTTTAGAAAAAAAGTAATAAAATAGAACTAATGTATATTTCATAGTTATAAATAAAATCGATGTTTACTTCGATACTCATCTGATGGAAATCGTCCGTACGTAATCGCACTTGTTTGTCTCAATAGAGAATCGTAAAACGTCACGTTTCCTTTGATCGGTTCACACGATTAACTATGTTTTACGCAATAATTCTCACAGGAGCGTATATAACTCTTTATCTTTACAAAGAAACTATTTAATATCTCATCTGTAATAACAGTTTGCAGGTAAACAGAAAAACATTGATCGTAAAACAAAACTATTACTGAGACGATTGAGATTTTGTATGAAAAATGTACATTATTAAACCTTTTATAATTTGGATAAAATTTTCGTTCGAAGTACAGATACAGATATAGTGTGTCATATACCGCCTCCTAAGGGAATAATTCTCTATAAATTAATTTCACAACAGCTGTTTATAATCATATCACGAGAAGGTATCCAAGTATAGCAAAAAAGTGAGTTATATTTCATATGAATTTGGGACTTTTTTCTTCAATTATATAAAGCTGGTAATCATTTGAATGTGGCCTTTTCTATTCTATATGTAAACTATTTAATACCATATATATATTTGTCTGAGTTATTTATTCTCTTGCAATGAATATTATTCATCCTCGCAATAAGCAAAACCAGTTCTAACTGTTAGATGACAAAATGCAAGAGAAGTATCAAACCAATTTAGCTGTAAATTATGATATTTGATGAAGGTGCTTGACGGAATTTCAATATCAAATTTGAATTGTTAAAATTTTGTACGATTCCACATGTTTTGTTACTAAAGATACGGGTTTCGCCTTTGGCAATAGTAAACTAAGTCAGTTATGTGAAATCGTAAATATATTCAACGACGAAAAAAATAAAATTGACGCTTAACAAAATGGCTGATTTTTTTTATGTTGTTAATAATAATTTTAATTTGATCTGTTTACGATATCTTTCGAATGAAAGCTCACAAACTGAATTTTTTTAACAAAAATTTATGAGTTTTGACACTAAGAACAAATAGCAACGTGTTTTAGTTTTAAAAAAATTATAATTAATTCATAAACTGACAATTTTTCAATTCTGTTGCATCCGTATGATAGAATGCCTGAAGATGTTGAAAGTTAATACTCGGTTCGCTGTTAGTGGCGAAACATGTGGAATCGTACAAAGGCTTAAAAATCTAAATTCAATTTAGCTTTATTTTTGAGTATACAATGTCTTTCTACTAAAAAATGAGAAGTGATCGCATTTAGGGTAGATAATCCATATATTATAAATAAAAAATCTCTTTATGGGAAAGCTTAGCGTTAACTTCCAAGAAGAAAGAAAAGCTAATTCATGATATAAGATTAATTATTGTGGTGTGGGACGTGAACACGAAGATGTACGTTTCTGTGCCGAGTGGAAACACGCAGACATTCACTAAGAATCCACTCAATTAAAAACACGTATATCTTTCACTCAGACGGTTAGTTTCTTATGATGCTGTGATATAATGCTGCGTGATACGACTTATAAAGATTTAAGACTAAGCGACATGATCATTAAAGTAAAAATAAATATATTTTATGATTATTATTGTTAACTTAAAAATTAAGAGTGGAGTTGGATTAATTAATTTTTTGAGGTTACGAGTAGGAGGATAGACACGAACAATAAAATATCTACTTAATGTAACAATATTATAATAATTATAAGTTAGTTATTAATTTATTAATCAAGTGGCTATAATTTAGAATGCTGTATTATTTATTCTACAAAAGGAATTTAATTTTAAGCTTAAAATTTACTTTTTTTTTTTTTTAAATAATAAAAACACATTTTTTTTTTAGTACTTATTTCCACAATATATTTTTTGATCAGGACCGGTTTCGCTCATCGCGAGCATTATCAACTGACATTATCAGTTGATAATGCTCGCGATGAGCGAAACCGGTCCTGATCAAAAAATATATTGTGGAAATAAGTACTAAAAACAAATTTGTTTTTATTATTTAAAATATAATGCCTTT
Source organism: Himalopsyche japonica (assembly GCA_028555115.1). NCBI lineage: Eukaryota > Metazoa > Arthropoda > Insecta > Trichoptera > Rhyacophilidae > Himalopsyche > Himalopsyche japonica. The sequence continues at coordinate 109,205 of JAHFWJ010000215.1, read as the reverse complement.
CCATCAAGAAGTGACAGTTAACACCTTAAAAGTGATTAAAATTTACTATTAACTATTATATTCAAAGTAATCACCGAATCATAACAATATGTTTTTTATTCATTCAATACTTTTTGTACGATCTGACAGTGAGTATGAAGAATGATAAGTTTACAAATTGTTGGAACATTGAAATTATTAAGGCTGTGTTTATTTTTTCGTGTTAAATTACTTGTTTCAATATTTTAATGTAATACATTTTGTCCAAGATGTGACAGTTAATATTTAAGGAGAAAATTATTTTTCATGTGATTTTAATGTCGTCTTGGAACTGAATTTTAAAAAAAAGTATATTTGTTATTCTAATACTGAAGATTCAAACTCTATTCTATTATTTAATGTGAGAAAATTTTCAGAAGTCTAAACTTGTTCTTACAATTCATAAATATCTCAGCAGATACACAAGAATGTCGCAATCAAAGTAACTCGCTCTAAACTTCTGTTTTGCGAGTTATTCGCTCGTCTTTTTTCTCATTTCATTGACGACAAACTTTCCCGTCTCACTAGATAATGGCAGAGTGCGCTCACAATTTTCTCCATTTTCCCGCTCCGTTCGGTTTATTGACTGAGTATTTGATTTCTCACGTTTCACGTTACTTGTTTATCGAATCTGACTCACCCTTCCCGTACACCTTTTCAATTCACCCCATCGCCATTAGGTTTTCTGTTTTGCTTACAATTTATAGCCGTGTATACACGCACAGATCAAGGCTCAGCCGTTAAAGGATTTTCATGGCCTTACTACAAAAGGATTTATTCAATATTCTTAAACAGTATACCGTTTTAGAGTTGGAATAAAATTACCAGTACAATAGAGAGGCATTTACGCGTTCTTACAATATATAAATACCCTATATGATTCTTCAAATTGAATTAAAAATAGTTTTTCATGTAAGTCCACTAAAAGTATAAACTTATCTTTTGGAAGAATGAAACTTTTTATAGTTTATGTCGTTTCATAAAGCAGTATATTCCAGTACATTTGATTAATTGTATCACATTTAACGAATTATACGTTAAATTAAATTGCTAGTAAAGTATGTTACATTTTAAAGTCATGTGGGTTTTTAATTAGTGAGATATTTTTGGCTTAATTAAGTTTTATGTATTAAATGATCATTTTTATTATTACTTTGTAAGAAATCTTAAATGTTCTTCTTTTGTAATACGTGGATCAGGGGAAATAGTTTTATTATTTATGAAATTAAATATCTTCTCAGAATTTTTAAATATATTAAAACAAAATAATTTAAGAAACTCATTTTGAAACATCAATTGTTGAAACGTTGTAAAATTCTACATATCCGGTTCGAGTTTCGTCTTTTGGCATCTTCAGACGTTCTCTCAGACGAATGCGATAGATTTGACAAAAAATATTTTACATCGGTTATAAAGGTTAGTAGAAAAAGAAAAATACCCAACCTTTGACTAGCATTTATCTTAAATAATTGCAATCATTATCGATTTGATTATAATGACACTCAATGTGCATGGGATAAATTTAACGAGCATTGTATATAATTTTTAATGGAAGATTTTTACAATAAATGATAATCATGTACCATTAAATAGCGTTACGTTGCCATATTTGTAATGACAACTTAAATAATAAACTAAATTCTTTAATTCACGCTGCAATATACAATTAGACATGAATTTTACTTTGAAAAAAACATTTGACACAACGACGTGCCATTTAAAATGAGTTTTATAAATAATTGTATTGTCTACAATCTAGATAGAAATATGATATTCTTGGGAAATAGCCAAATTATCAGAACAGTAGAGACACGTTTTGTACATACAATCATAGCTTTAGGTTCTTGCAAAAAAGGCGTCGGAAAAATAATTCTTCATTTCAAACTCTTAATGCGTGTTAAACTGTTATTGATATATAAAACATTTAAGAAAGTAAAAGATCGTCATTTAATCTTTAACGATATAAAATTTTCTCATAAGATGTTTACTGTATTTTTTTTCGAGGAAAGGCATTTTATTTTAATAAATAAAACAAATTGTTTGGTGATATTATCACAGTTATTATATATAAAATAAGAGTCAGGACCGGTTTCACTCATCGCGATTATTATGTAGTTAAAATAATGTTTGAAGAGTTGAAACTTTTTACAATTCCGCATGTTTTGTCACTAACAACGACCCGGGTTTCACCTTTTGGCATTCTATCACAAGGATTTATTATTGACAGAACGCCCGAAGATGCCGAAATGCGATGCGTGAGTCGTTAGTGATAAAACATGCGGAATCGTACAATGTTTTATCAATAAAAATTCGATATTGCAATTCCATCAAGCACATTTATCGACTAAATCATCATCATTGGATAAAATTATGTGATAAATTTACTAAAAAATAGATATTATATTTGTTCACCTATTTTTTCCACAAATAAAATGAATACATCATGTGTTTAAAATCTTTTTATTATTATATCACTTGCAAGTATCTCATTAACATAGATTGTGAATCTATTTAAAAAAGTGATATTGAAACTTTTCTTATTCTTGTTCACACAATTTCTTTAAAATTACTTTATAAATCAATAACTTACATATTTAAAAATAACCTTTATATATAGGAGACTATCACAAAAATTGCGATAAAAAATAATTTTGAATACATCTAGCTTAAAATATCGACCTAAATTATACAAGAAATTGCTCAAGTATTTAATAATACAACTAACCCGATGTGTGCTTTTTTTAATAAAAAAAAAACTTTATGTATGGAGCTTTAATATATAATATTTAAATCAGTTGCTTTACTTACAACTTCAGATAGTTTCAGGATCAAATAATGTGGTTTAATTAAAGAAAAAATTATTAACCGAATCTTTCTTATGTAAATGTCACAAATATCCCCATTAATGAATAAAGCTTCAAAAAGCGATTCTAACGTCAATACGGTCATAAAAGTTTCAGGATTTCAAATTCTTGAATCAACTAAGAGTACGTAATCTTTTATCACAAAGCCAAGGCAATAAGAAAATAATACCATTTGATACGTTTTAAATTAATACGGAGATCATATCGCTGTTATTAAATTATATTTTAGTCTGTGCTGCCTTATACCTTAAAGTCTTGTTCTATTTATTAATTGCTATGATAAAAAGCTCTTTTGTGACATTTCATAAAGCCTAAAAGCTTATTTACGATAGCAGAGAATTACTTTTATTTTCTCGGTTTCTTTTTCATATGAAAAAGCACGGATAACGAGCAAAAATATGTTATAACAATGAACTCTTTATCACGCTTTATATTTTGGACTCATACAATATAAATACAACTGTCTTATGCCAAAAAACGTATCACTAAAGAGATAATTCTTCTATGACAGTCTTATAAAAAATTGGAGAAGCATCTCGAAAATCATACAGAAAATATTTCAAGAAACTTTTTATAATCTGTATTTATGATTATTAAAATTATTCCATTAAATTTTGCATTCTGGTTAATATCAGATGATCAACATTCCTTAAGAAATCCTCAATTACATATATAATTTTTCATTACTACTTTACTAAAACACTTTTCGATTCGTATTTTTTCTTCTTTTAAAAAGAATTATTTACAATGAAAAAACACAGACCATTAGGCTAGGTTCCAAAGATACAACCGAAATAATAAATCATTTAAATGTGTTTGGGTAACAAATTATCCATATTTATTATTAATTAATTACGAAAAATTAAGTGTTATGTAAATGATATGTATTTAATATTTAGCGCCATAACTGCTCACATCTCAACTTTTTAGCTGATTGCAGCCTATTCTAAAAAATATTATATCGTGAAAAGTGTTAAAAATTTCATGTCAGAGCTTTTTTTATTGAAGCATAATATTATTGGTTTTGAAAATTTTGGTTATTTGATTAGCACTTAGTAGCACGTAGCTCAATATGGAACAGGTTTACTCCCGATCATAAAGAAAGTGGTATTAGTGAAATAAAAATGATGCTTTTTTTCAAAAGAAAGCTAATTATTTTATTTTGTTGAATTGCTTCTGAAATACGTCTAACGTTTTGTCTTCAAAGCACTCTTTCTATCTTATTTAAAACAAGTATTTAAATGTCATAAATTTTAACCTCAAGTATCATAAGAAAATCTGTAATGGCAGCGATCATCTTGAAATATTCCACTTTATATAATGTAAAATAATGAAGTGACAATACTCTGTAGAAAAAAAATAAGTTTTAGAATCGTACGATATAAGCTCACGAGTTTTGATGACATCTGAATCAAATAATTGTAAGTCGATAAAAAAGCCAAACTATTGCCACAGTTTTTGATTGTATATAAAGAAACTCAATTTAAAGAAATCGGAGTCAACGTAAAACAAAAGAGTAAAAAATATATTACTTAAAATCAATACTATCACGACAGCGCCCCAAGACATATGACATAAAGTAAAATTGTGTATTATATGAAGATCGCAAGGTCAATCTGTAGGCGGCAAAATAACACATACAAGAATATTTCGATGGAGTTTCGTCTACCCCTTAATATTTCATTACATAATGCATAATTACATATAGTTTTGACAGATATCAATTTATTAAAAAAGGAGACAAAACCGTTCATAATACATATATTTCCACTGTTGAAATTTTTGATTAATGTAAAATTTTAAATGTTTTCAAGTCGTCAAGAATGACATTGCCAATGATTAATAAAAGCACTGAAAACAACGTGATACCAACGTAGTAAAAATTGCGGTATATTTAGTTAAATTTTGCTTTTCAAATAGATGGAACATGTAAGGCGGTTAGTGGCACACCAAGTATGGAATAACAAAGTTATCAATTTTACTCAAAATTTGTAAATACAATTCTACGAAATTTCTGCAGACTTCAGACTCATTCACATAAATTTCAGTGTTAAATATCGTAAAGTCTTCTAATTGACATCTTACTAAAATCGAAAATAAGGTTATTTAACATTAACTTAAAAGATATCGAAAACAATTTGTAACAAATCAACCATGAATTGTCGATTTAATTTTGTGGTGGCATCTTGATTTTAAGTACAGATATTGTTCATATCCTTTCATCTGGAATAAACTTTAACTGTTTTAAAATTGAACTGCATTTTTCACATTGAACTTAGACACAGTTTATTTAATGAATTTATTGTTATTAATTTTTATTTCCATAATACACAGAGTCGAAATTACCTCAATTTTTATGGTGTAGATAATTGTGATAGTGTCTGATCTTTTAATAATTATCGTGCATAATGTGATTTTATACGTCAGAAAGTTCTCTTGTTAAGAATTTTCTCTTTAAAAAGCATGTTAAAATTTTCGTATTGTATTATAAACTTATTCTGAATAAAGTTTGATCCCCTGTTTAAGGCACGATTGAAATGCAGTCAGATAAGATAATACCAACAGTTATACAATAAACTATCCCAGATGGATGAAAATATATTTAGCACGGAAAGCGAAACAAAGTTAACGTTAATTTCATGCGAAACAGTTACCTGACTGGCATAATAATTCTGTGAATAATACAGCATACCAAAAAAAGCTTAGGCTGTAAAATAGAAGTAACGTATACATGGCGGCAGCTCTTATGGTCGTTAAAGTGTAGATGTTTTCCGGTGATTACATTTAGGAAAATATGTTTTGTTTTCTTGTGTCAAAGAGAACTTTTACATAATTACGACACGAAGCGTCGTAAATAATCACTACATGAAGTATTAGCTTTAATTTACTTTATCATGTAAACATAAATATCTAAAACCATGTAATATAAACAAACTCATTTTTCAAAACGATCGCAGCGAAGTTTTTATTACCCGATGCATTTATGACAGATTGACCAAATAAACATAATTCATGATTATATTCCAGGCCTGCAGCCAAGTCATCAATAGCATGGTTCTTTGTGGTGGTGTTAACAGGTTTGAAGCATGGACGAACGCTGACCTAAACCAACATTAATGCTTTATTTATAATTCACGTTTTAATTTTTTTGTGTTGCCATGACAACATTAGAATATTGAAAACGCCATGCATTGGAAATCCCAATAAAGGAAAAAAATGTGTTCGTGTTTTAATTCTATTTACTGAAGTTGTTTTGGATACACAATACACTTATTTTTCCATCTGTTGCGTACATTAATAAATCAGAAGATTTTATGACGCATGAGCAGGCCACATAAAGCTGTCTATATGAGACGCATTTCTTTATCAGTTGAAAGTGTTCGCAATAAGTGAAATCGGATCTAATGTAATGGTAGTAATAATTCAGAAAATTTCGCGATTATGTACAAAACAACTCTTTTTTATAGAAAATTCTCTCGATGAGCAAAATTGATCCTGACCTTATGGTTGTTTTAATTTTAAAAACTTTTTTAGGTGTGTCCATAATAACATACTACAGTTTCATCTCAATTACATGAATATTATAATAATGACATGCATGCAACAAACTATCATTTATTTATACACAGATTTCGTCGTTTTGTTACGTGAAATTTAATTTCAGTCTAGGAATGTCATATTTTTTCGTATGGGTAGTGAGTGGTCTTGTAAAATATTCATTACAATGACGTGTTGCGGTGTGACTAGTTTCCTTTCCTCGCTTGGTAATCCGCGTTTCTATAATGTTTATGCCCGTTTTCGGGGTTTTATTTTAACACAGTGCTTTTTTAATATCATATTTTAATTATCATTTTAATGGATGTAATTATAGAGATAAACTTGTCATGCGAGTGTATTATTGCCTGTCGATTAATGATGGACGTAAAGGAAATATCCGTGAAGGTTTTCGAAAAATTTTCTGCACTTATTCAAGAAAATATTCCTTGCGATATTCCCAGTAATTCTATAGAGTTTTTGAATGTGCGCAAATTGCATTTAGCATTTCATGAATGTAAAAATACGGGTTCAATTCAGTAGATGACGTAATATGTGTGCGTACTGGGAAACACGGAGACTACGATTTCTAAGGAAAATTGAAAAATAAGAAATACGTGGGAATCAAATGTATTTTTGTTTTACATTTTTTAAAATAAGATATACAATAGTTGATATATCTATTTCGACTCGCGCCATCGTCATAACTATTCTAATTCTTCTTTTTAAATGATTAAGCATTAAAAAATATAAGTACCGTTACTTTTGGTTTCATGGAAAACTTTTAATAAAACCTAGATTACAGAAGTGATAAGAGTACTCACAGCGTTTCATAGAATATAAATTTCAAAAATATCCAGCACTAAATCAGAAATCCCTTCCGTAAAGACGAGTAGTTTGAGAAAATCGACAATATCCCGGTGGAAAATCGTGTTTTTTTTATCGTTTTTTGCAGATCTCGTTTCTGCTTTCGTCATCGTAGCAAGATTACAATGCATGCAATTTCTTTGGCGTACAGTAAGCCAGTCGTAAATCGCTTTGCGGTCCTTGGGGCGTTCTTAGAGCGTATTGCGTCTAAGCCTATATATCGTGCCTCGTGAATATATCTTATATTTTTGTTTTCACGGTACAAGACTAAACCCATCAATAAAATACGTATAATTTAATTCTTTTCTTTAGCTTAAGTTGATTTGTACAGAAGTGACTGTACATAATATTTCGATAAATAGCTTTTCGGACGAATGTGTTATTTTTTACAAAAAAGTAAATATTGTCTCAAAAATTGAATCAAATGAAAGCGTCACTAATTATGTTCTTAATAAATCCTAACTAATGTTTTGTGAAGCAATTGAGCCGACTAACAAGCAGCTTTATTTGTTGTTGTAAAAAAAAAACACATTTTGATATTATTAATAAATAAAGTTCATACGCCCAACAAAGTGAATGGATTTTGGTAAATAAAAGAAACACTCGCCGGTCTTTATCATTATATTTAAATAAAAGACCAGTTTCTCTTATTCAGAGCAATATCAACGGATGCAATGGAAAATAAAAAAAAATCGAGTATAAAATCTGATTTAAAAACAAACATAATAATTAACAGGTTATCATATGAAATATAGAATTATATTACAATTAAATACTAATAAAATGTTCGACACTTCTAAAAATAAATATCTAGCAACTTTTTGTCAAAAAAAAAACAAATGAAAAGTCAATTAAGAATTATCTGATAATTATGAAATACTCATTTATTTACAACTATTATTATTATATTATATAAAATTAAAATACTGTACCAGATATATGTGCATATGTGATGAAACTTTGAACGGTTCCACATATTATACTTTGCAACAGAACTGACCAGTCTGTACGGATACAAATTATCTGCCAATCCTTTTGTAATATGTGCTATAATTCTTGAAGATGTAAAAATGTAAAATCCGAGTCATTAGTGATAAAATATATAGAACCGTAGACAGTTTCATCAATTAAAATTTAATATCATTGCTTAGATAAACGTTTTGTTTTAATCAGGAAACTGAATCATGAAAACAAAACATTCACGTTGATGAAAAAAGACAGCAAGAAATCTTCTTTAATTTGATCCGATTATATATTTTTCTTTATTCTCATTCTTTACTGTAAATCGCGCCATAAAATTGGATTGTTTTATTGCCATCAATGTTTTCACAATCTCGTTACAGTATTGGATTTTTTTTACATTCATCTGTACTACACAAAAATCCAATGGGGATTTCGAAGCTGCTTTAACATGAATTGATTGCTGCGATTTGATCAAACCTTATTTAGTATTATATCAGGAAAATAAAAAAAAATACGGCGAGAAAATTTTTGTGTAGATTCTTTTACATGTTTATCAGATAACAAAAATAATTTTTCGTACAAAATTTATGGTAAATGAAGACTTTTTTAATATTATTCTGGTAAATATGCACATTTTAATATTAATTACAAATGAATTGGAGGGACTTAAAACAATCGCACAGCTATTTGATGTACTAGAGAGTACACAGCATGCGTTGCAATGCCACTCAAACAAAGTGAACTATTTTTAACAGTTTTTTGAAAATTGAATTTAGTTTAAAAACATTTGATGGTTTGCAAAATGTCATTAAAAATTCATAAAATTTAAGTGTGGCAGTTTTGCAAAGATAAAACCTAGGTATCTATTGAAAACACCAATAACTCTTGATAAGATTTAAAATAATCGAATTCGGTTATTACTATTAAAAAAGTTTTCATTTATCAAAAAGTTAATTCCAAAATCAAATTTAATTTATAAACAATTGACTGTTTGTAAAATTTCATTCTCAATGTTTGACATATAATAGTTTTTACAATGATCAAAAAACGTAAACATGTAGTTTTAGTTAGCCAGAAACCTATAATAGGCTAAAAGGAAGATATTTTGAAAGATCCAAACATGTCCTATCCTTAATAGAGCAAAACATGAAGGACATAAATACAAACAAACAAACATTTTTTTTTATGTATAGATAATACTCAAATAAGAACTAAGTCGACCCTCCTATAGTGTATGGATTGGTATTACGCTATAAGAATACTACAGCATACAGGATCAGGCTCTAATAAATATTTGCCCAAAATCAGGAAATCGAACAATTTTTCAATATTTATACATAATAGTTACTTGCATATCTCATTAACCTTAAAAAAATATACCGAATTCTTACATTAATAACTACAATATATAGTAGACTGCTATACAGAAGTACGGCATAGGAACTTCTTTTAAATAAGTATGCTACATTTTTACTGTATCTTTGATTTAAAAAAATTCAAAGAGCTTAAATACAATATATTTTTTAAATACGTTATCTCCAGTCTTTGTGTTTTTAATTGTTAGGCACATAAATAAACAAAAAATGTTTAACGTTCTTATTGATGATGTATACCTTTTGAACACATTGTACGAGAGTTCTAGATATTAACCAACGCAGGAGGTAGAAGAATTTTAATTAAGGAACCAACATGCTATCGTTTGAAACACGAACTCAAAAATATAAAAGAACACGGATCTTTTGAAATAACAAAATAATTGTCACTTCAAATGAAGATAACAAACTATTTTCTTTGAGAAAATATTATTAATTTCCACGATATACAGTTTTATATTTTATAAACTGTCGAAAGATTTTAGCTTGCTGATAACTAACATGTCATCTGTTGAGATAGTTGATTACAGTATATTGATCGTCAAAAAAGAGATTTTTGTCAGTGGAAAATAGTTTGTTTTGTATTGAATTTTTATTTGTATTTTTGAATTAAACATTGTTCGACTATCATTTACATGACTAAGCAGCGGATGTGTTAAAGCTTAATGAAAGCAAAGAATGTGATTACCTATTAAATATTTTCTCGGTCCTGAAGTCCATGATTTTCTTTTTGATTAGGTAATGATCAATCTTTTTAAGCATATTTTTAAAGATTCGATAAGTAAAGTGTAGCTTAAATTAAATACTAAAATATACAAACATTTATCGGTCGAAAAATTAACTAACAAAAGAGTTACATACGCAATTACATTCAGAGATTTTTTATGAGCACTATAATTTCAGAAATGTAATTTTATGATGTAAAAGGGCAATTACTTTTCTCGAAAATTATGTAATTTATTTTTCATGTATTCTTTAATACGTTGTAGCTAGTATTGTTATCTAAAAGCTTATTTTCGCTGAAAGAAAATAATTATTTTTATGTTCGCCAGGGATGAAATAGTCGTGATAGAGATTCGTTTTGATTTTCACACAATTGCTTATTTATTCATCCCCTGCGATTTCACCCTCTCTCTCTCCTCAGATAAAACATCCTTGGCACATCGCCGACCTTAACATTTTATATTGCGAATATCTGAGATATATAGCTTTCAGTCGAAAACATTACCAGATTTGTGCCAAATCTTGAAAATTTTATTTTTATTTAAATGATGCCAAATTTTCAACAAGCAAAATCGATTAGTCGTTACATAACAAAGAAAAATTATTTTCAATTTTTTCATAAGCTTAAAAAAATGCTCATGTAATGTTGAGTAATTTATGGCAAACCGAGCACATTTACAAGAGAAAAATGTTTTTATATTTATGCAAAATATATAAATCAAAATGCGTAGGAGCTTTTTTGTTACATTTAAAATTATATTCTTTTGATATATGTTATGTTTTAATATTCGTTTAAGAAAATGAAGTAAATAATATATATTTTTTCGGTTTTTAGTTGTTTTTAAGAATGACAAAATTGCGGTGAAAGCTTGCAATTTTTTGAACACCTGTATCCAGATTTTAATAATATTTGGTCAGATTTCAACGTCAATTAATTTTTTCCATTTTTTTGAAAACTACAGTGCCAAGTACATTGAAATGAAAAAAATTTACATGTATGTTATTATCAAAAAAACATTATAATTTTAAATAAAAAAACGTCCCTAAAATATGGTTTGTTATTGGTAATGACAACATTCTATTAAAACAATGTGAATTCATTATGAAAGTGAATAATTTTCTCGGCTACGTGTGTAGCGATTTAATGAATTTGCTAATGTCACGCTTAATATAAAAAATATGCAACAGCCAAACGAAAATCAAATCCAAAAATATTTAAAAAAAAAAAATGTGTTCGGAGAGCTATATTTTATATTTCAATTTGTTTATGTATAATATATCAATTATAAAATGACTTTATAGTTGTGACGTATACCATTACTCATATTGAATAATGGCTGCTAGCAGTGCCAACCTTTTGTTGCCATTTCAATCATTTATCAGTAACGCTGGCTAGGAAATATCCAGCCAATTAATAAATTATGGCCAAGATTTACGTCGTAACAAATAGTAACGGACCTTATAAAATACGCCAAAGGAATAGTAGCACTAAATAGTAACAATTGTAAATGATATTTTCTTTACTTTAACATATATTAAAGTCGTGTCGACGATATTGAGATAAGAATGTTGTAAAGTTGAATTGAATATGTTGAATGTGAGATATTCTATGAGAAATTAATGAACGGTTTTTTGCAATGCATTAAAATTACGCTCTAATTTCATAATCAGGATAAAGTTGACGTAAATTGATGATCAAACTATTTATTAATGATCATTTAATTACGGCGATCTTTTTTATGCGTGATCTTTAGGATTTTTCCAGGGATGTTTTCAAATCAATTTTAGTAGATTGTTTTATTGATTTTTGCAAATCTTTAATTAATTAGGATAAAATATTAAGTTTTACCAGACTTTATTAAATTGTTGATTGATATTCACGCTTCACGTCATCATTAGAACTATAAATAGTAAAAGCCCAAAATGGCTAGCGACAAAAAAAATCAAAAACAAAATCGTATGGCTTAGTGTTTTTTATTTTAATCTTGATAGAAGTGCTTACCTTAAAAATAAGCAAATGAACGACCAAATTCTGAAGCTGTGGTTAAAGCAACGATGTTGACTATTCGACTATAGGTTTGGACAAACTTGGGAAAGGAATGATGTATCGAACATAACATATTCATGTATTTCCGAATTGATTTATCAAGTATACTCGGTTGTGTAACTATAGTTTCGCCAGAATTAAAGTTTTGATCTGACGTTTAAATATAATTATATCATTCAAAAATGTTAATGAATCTTGGCGCATGAAAATAAAACATGTTTTTTTTCATTATTATAAATTATTAATTTTTGCTTGCTATATTGCCATATGTATATTTCTTAAAAAAAATGCATTTGCCTTTCATATTTGTATGTTCATTAATAATGTTATTAGATTGCTAATATTTATGTATTTCTAATTGTTTCAATGCATTTGTGTTGATAAAATGATTACAATTTATTAAAGTTTCACAAACGAATTGCTGCATGGCAGTTGTTAAGATATTTCTTGAAGACTGCCCCAAAATTTCTACTTAAAAGCGCTATGTTCTCAGATTCCTTAGAAATTTAAGACGATGTGTCATTTTCTACTAGATTATTTATAAGCAAGCGTTCTTGATAAACCAATCTTTGTCAGATTTTGTCAGCATTGTCGTAATTTTTTTTTTTTTACTTTATTGTTTGTGATGTGAAACGTTGAGTAATGATTTGAATAAATGAAGGATACGTTAACGTTTATACATTGGACGTTAGTAAGCTTTTTCTCAAAGCTCTGCAGTGAACACAATGCACTCAGCAAGAAGTGGAAGCTTTACAAAGTGACATGAAGAATCTAGCAAAACCCAAACAAAAAAAGCTCAAGACATTTTATGTGAGAATTGCGTTTTCTGAAGCTTTCAGTAAAATGAAGGTGTAGTTATAATTATAAGCTACGCCTTAGGAACTTTTAAAAGTTTGATTCACATGTTTGATTACAACGGAATTAAGTGTTACTTCATAATTTTTTAAAGTGAGTATAGGAAATTTTATTCCCAGTGGACTTTAAACATAAATTATTACTGCAATTCACTAACACTGCAGACGTTATTTTAGTTAGTTTTGATTTGTTATTTACAAAAGTATCTATAGTGATCCTCAAATCCTCAAATATAGTATATTTTTATAGATACAAATGTAATAGAACTTAAGCATATTGCTAATTGATATAAGTATCATACAATATATTATATAATACATGAACGCTTTGAACCTGTCTATTTGAAAATGGAATATCGTCCTTATTGTAGCGTTAATGAATTCAACGAATTTTTTACATATTGGTCAAGCAATTGTTTGATTAAAAATTTTCTTAAAATGATCAGAAAATTTGACAGCTATTTATTAGCTTCTTATTAAGGCATAAGTTTCTTATTTTAAAACAAGGAGTAATTTGTTTTTCATCTTTCCGTAGAAGTAATTTGTTATAATCGCCGGTCGGTGGTTTGAAATAATATATTACACATCTCATGATTATAATAATTCGATAAAATGTCATAAAACAGAGTTTTAACTTACAAACTAACAAACAACGTTTCAACTGTTAAAACAAACATTGCAGTGTATTAATAGATAATACTTTAGTTTATTAAAGAGAGAAAACTTTCGTGCACAAGCTACTGTGTGTATTTGAATATTGCCTGATTCCGTAAGTTTGATTAGCACCAACATAACTGAAATATTTTTTTATATATTCAAAGCTGGAATATTTTTTAAATTCTTAATTAATTCATAATTCAATTGAAATCAGTGAATTTTATAATCTGGAAAGAGATCAAAAATAAAATGGAAAAAGCTTCATTTTTTATTGTATCTTTCTGAATGAATTTGTAATCACTGATCATAAAATGATAAATGTGTGTCTTTATGTAAGTTTACGAAAGCTATCCATAGTTATTATTCTACCCTATGTTTAATTACGCTAACTCTAGTTTGTTTTGTAATAAAACTCTTGATTGTTTGCGAATACCAATTGAAAAGTTTTAACTGTGCTGACTTACCCAATTTTACCCAGAGACCTCAGAGAAGCGGTCTATTTCAGAGAAAATGGGGCGAATCGAGGTTGGTCCGTCCTCCATATATTTGGCTCATGGAATTCTGAAACGGAGCCTTGGTAAAAGATGAAAAATTAATGACATATTTACACCCTTAGGGTCAATATTAACGGTACTCTGCCATCTCGTGGGCTAGCTGCTTATTAAATTTGTATGACGCTGTGGGGTTGTGTTTATTTTTTCGGAGATTACTCCCAAAATAAACACAGATAAAAGATTTTTATTTCATTATATTATTAATAAATAAGCCACCATTGGTCAGCGGGGTTGTAAATCTTCATCGTAAATTTGTACAATATACGTAGTAATATTTTGTATGTTACAGTCAACGTGCGAAATTTGTAATTTCATTATATATGAAGGCTCAATATTTTAATATAGAAAAATTAACAAAAAAAAAAGTTTTATTACACACACAATTGAAAAAGTTAGGATAATTATTATTGAATAAACACTATTTTTAATAAGGCAAATATTTAAGTTTCTACGGCTTAAATTTATTAAAAAAAATTAAATACATTATTTTTATAGAAAAACATTACCTTTTCTTTTAGGCTGTATAATTTCAACTACTTGGTTAGAATCCATTAAATTTAAACAATACAATACAATTTTTTTTAAGACTAGGACCGCTTTCACTCTTTACGAGCATTATCTACAGATACAAAACAAAAGCTGTAAGAAGCAAATAATCTGAGAAAATAATTTAAACGTTATCAAACAATTTATGTATACATATAAATGTAGTGAAATAGCTCACAAATAAGTAACAGCCTCTAAAAATTACAAGAAATCTTATTTCAGATCAAAAAAAAAAAGCAAATTTCATATCAAAAAAAAGTCCATAACATTGTAAAGTCAAATTTCGAACACATAAATAATCTAATGTACCATAACGAATAATATAATTAGTTTTGTCTATTAGAAGGACGAAGGTAAAACGTAGTGAAAAAATTATACATCAGGGACGTTTATATGTTCTTAGTATAAATTTTGAATACAGTTCTAAACATTGTGTTTTATTATTTTAAAGAAACGAAAATCAAGTATTGACAATTTTTTCTTGCATTTCATAATACAAACGAATCAAGTTCATTAAAGATTATTAAATAAAAAAAAAATTTTAATGTATGTATAATTTTACGTGAAATAGTGTCTCATTGACTCTTTTTATTTTTAATAGACTTTTTAAATAACTCAAATTACTTTATAAGTAAAGGTTACTTTTAAATTATTATTCTAAAGAAACAGCATTAGACACTTTTCCTGTAACATTTATATATTTTGTCATACTTCAAGTGTTCATCACAAATTCGTCATTCTTCTCGTAGTAGAATTATAAATATTTGCTATGACCATTAATATTAATAGACTTTCTTATTTGAGATAAAAGGAATTTTATTGGTCTAGTATAAAAATAAAGTTATTCGGAATATATCACAATTCAGTAAATTATTTTCTGCAGTTTCATTGTCTGATTCGGAACGACTTCATAATATTTTCATATGATATTTACAGTGTGAGCTTTAACAATAGAGCTTTCATGAAATGAAACTCACGAGCTCACTGAGTTCAATAATTTAAGTGCATAATAAAAAAGCCTTTAAATGCTTTATATAAGAGTAGATTCGAGCCGACCACTTCTTTATGTAATAATCACCCTCGTATGTGGGACAAATCACGAGAGCTTAGCAATAGCAGTTGTGAGGAAAATGAGCTTTTTTGTTATAAAAGTGCTTTTTATTTTTCATTTTCTAGGGAGGGCTACAAAAAACTATTTTCATTTCCTCTGAGCAACCCAATTTTAGAATACACCGGAGGCAACATTTTCAGGAGAGGTCATAAAATTAGCCATTTCTATGTACATAGAGCTTTTTCAGAGATACACTTTACGTTTGTGGTAGACAAATATCTTGGTCCAAAACATTTTGCTATATTAACAATTCAAATGTAATATTTTTTTTAATATGTCGATAGTAAATGTTTTTCATGAAACTTTACACATATAAACTCAAATTTATCAAGTTTATTATTTTTCAAGTGCATTCTATTTTTTAACCAGTGTTTTGTAGCGATTAGAAAAAATAGAATATTAATTAAAAGCATTTCAATACTCAATTAAATTTTATTTTTAATGATACTACACATATATATATATACGTATAGACGATATAGTATATACGAATAGATTCTATCGGGAACAGAGATAAGTTTGAAATTTAAGAAATTTTTGACAGTACATTACTTTTGATTAATACATTAACGAGCAACTTATCAAGAAATCAATATTGTTTGGGAATGGTTGAATATTTAGATTGGAGAGTTATATCAACATTCAATGTAATGCGTTTGTTACGAGTTTCAACCGTTGAAATGGATGATTGCACATTATTATGTTTGTATGATTTGCAGTGCCAAAACTTGCATGTTAGGTTTATTGATTGAATTGGCTTTCACTTGGTAGAACTCCATTATAACACGGTGAAAAAATAGCAATGTATTTTAGTTCTACAAAATTATTTAAAAAAATATAGTTGATAGCTATTTTTAACACATCCTCTCTCCTGTTCCAACGGCCTAGCTTGTTACTTTTGTGTGCCTTTTCTGCACAGCTACATATAGATAAGCGAATGTTAGTTTAAGCACAGTTCTGACGATGGCGTGAGCCAAAATAGCTATCAACTATATTTATAAAAATAATTTTGTAGAACTAAAATACATTGCTATTTTTTCACCGTGTTGCATGTTAGAGCTAATATTATGCAGAAGACGCACGAAATGACGTTTTTTGCCACATTTATATAATCACATAACATTTGACTTTCATTTTCTCTTTTCTAGAAGAGAAAAATTATTAAAGAAAAGAATATTAAAGTTCAATAATAATAGTGCACGAAAATCAAGAATTCTGATTGATGAGAATCGTGGTTGCCGGAAACCTCGTCGGAATACAACCAAGAGTTGTTTTAACGATTGTTCCAAAGATAAAGTATCAAAATTTATATATTTTTTATAAAAGTTTTAACCACCATAAATCAACTGAATTCGTTAACATTCAGATATATTTGAAACGATGCAATTTAAACGCGAATACATCCTTCAGTTCTCACCTTCGGTAAATTGTCGTGTATATAAAATAGCAGTATAGAGCCGTATATTATTCTGAAACAATGAATAAAAGCCTTCCCCGTATGAAATTGTAAAAAGGGGAACCATAACGGCTGAATTGTAATCGTGAAAAGCTAAAAAAACACCACTTTTGTCCTACTAAGAAGAATGATTATTAACTTTAATGTAAATTTCATTTATTCATTGTTTTCTAAGGCTTTTGTGACAAAGTTTTCTTGTGGGTATTGAAGATTGAAAAATACTAAATCTTTTAGTTTTTGTCTCAAACAATAAGATTCACAGAATATGAAAACCGAAATGTATTATTATTTAAATAATACCACAACTTTTGTCATTTACGACCTCAGATATTACTTTTAACTTCATCGGGTTTTCTATCACACAGATGCAATATATAAACAGTAAACAGTTTGTATTTAGTATATAAAATTTTAATGAAAATGCAATTGGGTAATTTAAAAATGAAAATTGCGGGATTTAATTCGTTTGAAAAACTGCTGAATAACAAAATCCGTGTTGTGAGTGACCAAACCTGTATTTTTTGCCTTAATATTGAAAATTCCATAAAGCAAGTTCAGTCAACCGTTACCGTAAAATAAGGGTGAGATACGGTAAAAAGCAAATGTATTGTAAGCGTCATCATGTAATACAACACTTCACGAAGATTTATTTATTTATTGATACGTTCCTGAAAGTAAAATATGTCGTGGAAATAAGAACTAAAAACGTGTTTTTATTATTCAAAATATTACGCCTTCCATCAAAAAGTGATGGCTTTCACTTTAAAAGTGATTATTGGGAAATTTTCAGCTGGTAATTGCTTAATGACAAAGTGACTGTCTTTTTTATTGAATAAAGAATATTATAATTCAACTGATTATTTCAAAAAAAGACGGTTGCTTGAAACTACATCCTCTATGGGTAAGTGACTGTGATATTTTTATTTCGTAAATTACGAATTCATTAATACTTATATACTATAAATTAATTAATATGAAGCCTTATTTATATCGGTATGTAAATTAAGTTATGTTTATGAACAAAATGTTTTCGTCAGAAAAATAACACAAACTTTATACATGAGTAAAAAAGCATTCTTAAATCTTGCTTAATAAATCTGATACACAAACCAAGCGTTAAAAATAGACGAGTGTGTGAGGCTTCTTTTTCGGAATCAATAAAATATCGCTTAATGGTATTAGATTTATAAAGAAACTAAAACGCTTACCGCTAGCAACCAGTAAATTGTGTTTAGTTATGTTTGAAAAATAATTTATGATATCAACTGAAGGTGCATGATGAAATTTCAAATATAAAAATTTATAAAATTTAAATTGTTAAAACTTTGTACGAACAAACTATAATAATATATGTCGGTCAACATTATTGAATCCTCTAGGTGGTCTTCCTTTGTTTCTGTAATGGACCATTTCCGTGTCATATGTGAACTTATTGATATAGCCGCCTTTTTAGTTATATTTACAATTGTTGGTTTTATTATCTGACGATGGCGTAAGCCGAAATAGCTATCAAATATATTAAAAAAAAAATTGCAGAACTAAAATACATTGCTATTTTTTTCACTGTGTTAATTTATATAATAGTATGGCTTAACAGTTCAGCATTGAAATCAATGGTCATAGGTAAATTTTGGCACTCCACGTTCAATTCACGATATCAAGAAAGAAATAGAGCTTAAGTAGAATTATGTAGAATGTGTCATTAAATTCCCATTTGTAGGAGTTCATTGCTCACGGGGATTCTCGAGTATGCAATTATGCAAATTCAGTTCACCATGCTTCGACAAAGTGAATATAGTCTACATTATGTATTTCAGATGCATACGTTATGCAGATGCAACGGTGAGGTAATCGGCGCATAAAAACCTAATATTCACTCAATATGAAAAGTCATTGCCAGTAATGCAATTTGTGTTTTTAATAACAAAGCACAATTTATTGATTGAACCGAGAACATTATCGACTGATACAATACAAATTTAAGTGGTTGATACTTTGTACGGAACAGAACTGCCTTGTCGATTCAAAAGTTTCAACAATTCAAATTTGATGTTGAAATTCCACCAAGCACCGTCAATCGATGTAATAGATTCAATACAATGACACGGCTTTTTGTACACAATTTTCATATTGTTTACGATATCGACTGATAATTCAAGATGGAATTTCAATTTTAAAATTTAATAATTTGATTGAAATATTGTATAATACAATTTTATACGGATACAATACAACTGATTTTTTAAAATAATAGAAACACATTTCTAGTACATATGTTCACAATTTTTTTTTTTTTTTAGTAAGACCAAACAAATTGTGGAAATAAGTACTAACAATGTGTTTTTAATGTTTCAAATATCATGCATTTCCATAAAGAAGTGACAGTTGAAAGCATCCGTCATATTGATTTTTCATATTTATGGTGGAATTATATGTACGTATTGACTTTAAATATGTGGTCATCTGGTAACGATTTTTTTATTTTAATGAAGAATATTTTATTATGATTTGTTTAATTATTGCAGGAATAAAATGACAGTTTAGTTGATTCTTATGTACCACACGTTTGACAATAATTAAGCTTATAGTAAGTAAAAAAAGAACATTTTTTTAAAGCTTGTTGTGTATTATCTGATTTAGTGTACAAATAATAAATTGTAAGATCGCATCCGATCTGTCTGATGCACTATAGAGAACGCTTACTCACTGAATTTTAATATTTAATCTTTTCCTTAGTGAGTAATGGAGCACACATTGTTATCCGATCTTTTTATATATTTCAACACAAGTGTTCCTCTTTCGTCCAGCGTTCTGTATCACAATAATAATTAATCATTTATGGCAAGAGAGCTTTGGAAGCTCTCAGCCCGCATTTTTATAATATGAAAGAGCTTTTGTCGAAAATTTACAAACAATTAGTCTCCGACAACAATTATTTAGACAAACACTTAAAATTCTTACAAAAAATCATAACAATAGTATTAAGCGTTTTTCGCATCATTTATTAAATTCTTTTAAATACCACTTTGACTATATATTAATCATAAGTGTTTTACACAAAAAATGGTTAGAAGCTATGGTAAAGATTTTAAAAGATTAGATTCTTATTAGTATCAACTAAAGTAAATCATTTTAATATCTTTAATCGAATGTTAAGGGATTTTGTTTCGTGGTCACCGAATCGAATCCAATTAAAGAAGCCTGACATAAGTTTATTTTTTGATCGATTCTTGGCTTTGTAATGAAATGTTTCTTCAATATATCGCCCGTTTTGTATAAAACAACAGAACTTGTCAGCAAAAGTAAACAATCTCCTTGTAGACGAAAGTGATGTGACTTTTACTGTGAAATGTTAAATGGCATTATCTGCGGATATTTGTATTTTTAATTGAGAAATCAATTAAAATTAAAATGGGCGCATTTTTGTATATATTACAGCGATGGTATATTTCGAATAAAAATATTTTTTTACTGGCGTTTGAATTAAATCATATATTAGCACATTCTCAACATATCACATCGCCTAATAGTCAGTGAAAATATATGTCTACGCTTGAATATATATTTCAACATATAATTTTCAAGTGAGACTAAAATCGTTTGGTAAATACCATTGGAACTATAAACATAATGAAATTGACAAGCTTATTACCTTTTCGCTGCTTAAATTGATTTATCATATTTTTACTACTGAAAATATATTGTATTTAAATATACATAATAGACCTTATTGTCTCCCTTTCTTAGATGTAAATTATATTAATAAAAACACATTTTCTTGTACTTATTTTCACAGTATAGTGAATGATTAGGACCGGTTTCGTTTGTCACGATCATTTTTAACTTGTATTCAAATTACAAAAAAATCTATTTACACAACATTTTGAGGTAAAGGTAGCAGATAATATTGCTTGCGATGAACAAAACCAGTACTGATAATAAAATACATTGTAGAAATAAGTAATAAATATGTGATTTTATCGTTTATTATCTTACAATGGAGGATATTTTTTTAGGAACGAATATAGTTTGTAAAATAAAGCTCAGACAAGATTTGATTGCGTATGTGTTCACTTTCACTACGGCTTGTTTTTATAAACGGGTGGGTGGTGAGGAATTTTCAGACATCACAAGCGTCAATATATTTCAACATTAATCCAATTATTGATCAATAAATCGCACTTGGATTTAAGCCCGCTACCTAATAACGTTGAGCAATGCAATACAGTCATGAGACAGGTATTATGTAAGTGTATGATATATATTAAAAGTCAAACCAGATCAGAGAAACTATTATGCTTGATAAATTATTCTATTGTATAGAGAACTCACCAATGCATAGTTGTGTCTTATCTGCCTAACCGCACTGCAGGCGTTACTCAGTGCTCATGTCTACAACAACACTATGATACCAGTATATTACGTCTACTCAAGATGTTTAACTTGACATTTAATTCATGACTTAACATTTGCCTACTAACACATTTTTTATTCTTCTTATAAAGGTACAACTATAATATAGCGAAAAATTGTGAGCATGCTAAAATATGTCATAATTTTAAAAGTGCATTTTTTTATATTAAAAACAATACATTAATATTATTTAATGGTTTCTTTTTGAGCCAAATAATGAATATTCAAAAAAACAAACACGGTCAAAAATACCAATGTATTTTATAATCTATTATATAGACTAAAGGCTCTCGATGGAATTTCAATATCATATTTGAATTGTTACAACTTCGTATCGTACAAACACAATTCACATGCTTTGTTACTAACGATCGATATGACATTAACTAACTGTTTATTGTACGTCAGTTCCGTTGCATCCGTGTGATTGAATGCGTGAAGATGCCGAAAGGTGAAACCCGGGTCGTTAGTGGCAAAACATGTGGAATCGTACAAAGTTGTAACAATTCAAATTCAACGTATTTTAGTTCTACAAAGTTTTCTGATGAGGGTGTAAGCCAAAATATCTATGAACTTTATAGTTAATAAATTTTGTGGAACTAAAATAAATTGTTTATTTTTCACCGTGTTTTAATAGAGTTTTATGAAATAAATGCCAATTCAATCATTAAACCTAAAAAGAAACAGTTCAAAAGGATCGGTGATAACGAAAATTTATCTGAAAAAATATGTTTTTTAAAAACCCATTTTCAGTATTATGTCTAAAATATTTTTTATGATCAGGACTTGATTTGCTCATCGCATGCATTATCGACCGATAGAATACAAATTATTAGCAAGCCTGTTGATACAAAACATTTTAGTTAAAATTATAAAAAAGAAATTAACTCAAATGTGAAGATATTAAAAAAGAAAAAATATGTATTTCATACGTGAAAGTTTTCACAATGTTAACTGTCTTGCATTATATTTTTCGTTGACAATTATTGATTCGTTGTATTCAGTTAACTCAATATGTAAGACGTTAGCTGCCAAAAGGTTAATTAAAAAAATACATTAATTGAATTGGCATACTCTTTGGTAGATTTCTATTATAAGAAAAATGGAATGTACTTTAGTTATTTAAAAATTATAAGATAACTAGTTGATAGCTATTTCGGCTTACCCTTCGTCAGAACTATGTGTTAAAAAAATATCTTATCAAATTTAATATCATGGTTTTTAATACAAACTGCTAGAGTGCTTAAATGCCACGATGGCTTTTAGAGATTCGGCGTCGCATCGATTGTGAATATTGTCACTTATTGTATTGCGATAGTTTACTAGAATCTTGAAGAAACGTTTAATTAAATGAACGTTTGATCTATTAACAGTTTATATAACATATTATTTGATTAAAGAATATTTAAGAAACCAAAAGACTTTCGTTTTTCTATACAGAAAAAGCTTTTTCGTTTATTATAACTGCAATGTAATATATTTCTGAAAATTATTTTGTAGTTCTTGTGTAAAAGTTTTTGAACGGTTGAAATTTGATATTGAAATTCTTCAGATGATATTGCAAACAATAAAATTTCCTTATAAATTGTTTGAAAAATAAATTGTACAATTCGATAAGTAGCCATTATTCATGACCATAAACCACATTTTGGTATATGTCAAATCCACAAATTGGCATCACAAATTCTAAATTGAATAGAATGTATTAGGGTATTGAAACCACTGATTTCGTATCACTGTGGTTAAGCGGTGATGTGTTATGGCCACATCGTGCAATTCAGGGAATTACAAAGTCATTTCAACAAAAGTTAGCAGCAAATATTGTATAAAAAAATTGTAGATTAATATAACTACAAAATAAAATAAATATAACATAGACATTAATTGAAGGTGATTTATGGAATTTCAATTCCAATTTTGAAATGTTGATACAGAGTACATTTCTACACGTTTTGTCTCTTATAAGCAAGGTTTTGACTTTCAACATCTTTAGACATTTGGACGATTCGGCCCCACCATGAACTACCTCAATTCAAAATAATTAGGTGTATATATATATATAGTTATTAAATTACTTAATTAATTTTCATTGTGGTTATCAATGATCAAATTTGATCGTCAAAATTCAGTAAAAGTATTTAAGATATATAAATATATTTTGCTCATATTAAAGGAGTCTGTTTTATTTTTTTATTGTGTATAATTAATCTTGTAAATATGAAATGGTATGGCTTACTGTTTACTAGCTTTCAGCTCCATTCCATTCATGTGATGAATGCCTGATGATGCCAAAGCAAAAACACGAGAGGAGAGTGACCAAACATGTTAAAGTGTATATAGTTTCGACAAGTTCATATTTATATTGAAAATGAAGAAATATGTCAATCCAATCATGTTATGTCAATAGATATATTCAATCCTGAAACAAAATAAATTAAATTACCAATAGGATAATTCAAAACGTTCTCTTATCTGAATTTACAGCTTACATATTCATAAAAAGAAAAGATATAATTTAAAAAAAAAATTGTTTCATCTTTGTAATGACGAGAAATTTTTATGATAAAATATAACTATTTTGACTAAGTATAAAGCTCGCAAAAAAACTTGAGCAGAAACTAAACAAAGGAAACAGGGCCTCGTTGTTTTACGGTTATTAATGCCTTATGTAGAACAATATTAATTTACATGTATTGGGGTCAAATTTTAAATTAAAATTCTGCTGTTGAGAGGTTTACCCCAAAATTTTAATTACTATTATTAGCTATTCTCGTACTTATGGCATGATTTAATATTTATATTTATTGTGAAATGGTTTATTTTGAAAAGAAATTTGTTAATATTAGTCTAATATGACACAAAATAGAGTAACGTACTGCATTTCGTATTTTCTCACATAGAGTTGCTTGTTTTTTATTACCAGTTTTCTTTCAAAGATAGTGAATGATCGGTTAACGAACAGTTCGGATTACGAGTAAATCGGACAACGAATACTATCACAAAATATTTAAGTGTTCGGGCAATACACATATATTCGGATAGCGAGCTAAAACGATCTGTAAAACTTATTGACGTGATTGATAATTGATTAACGAACGATTCTTAGAACAAAACACATAGCCTGGGAACAGATTATATTCATAAACCGATCTCCCAATGTTTATTATTTATTTATCAATTGATTCTTTGTGACCACTATGTGATAGTGTTGACGCTCTTAGTGTTTACTCCATTTGACTGTGGTGTAACCCAATCTAAATATTATTAATTGTATAGCTACATTTTCTGTTGATTTTTATATTGTATCTGCTTTCAAAGTCGTACGTTTATTACGGTCAGCGTTTCCGGAATACATCAGTATTACGACTGACAGCTTAGAAAATTTTAAATACGTATAATTTAACATTTAAAAACAATATGGAAAAATGACTTTTAAGTTAACGGCATCAACGACGCCTAATGAAATACGATATAACTTTTTGTTAAAACAAAACATCTCGGATGCATAACAAATTCAGAAGTTATTAAAAGTACATATTTTATTTATGTTATGTGACCGTTCTATTTGTAAAAGATTATATAAGGGTCAAGTTTATTACTAGAATTTGTAAATGAGACTATAAAGCTAAAAATCTGCAGGCGCTTTGCAGGTAAAGTAAATCTACTCGGAAAGCTGCAGGCATCCTTTTCCGAGCTACAGTAACGCGACGGAATTTTCCAAACAATTTTTAAGTGTAATGCAACATCAGTTATTGTAATTATTTCGTCGTCTATGTTCTAATTAAATTCCTTAAGTTTTCTTGGTTTGTTGATATATATTTTGATTATTAAATATTCCTTCAACAATAAGTCCAGAGCTGTCAAATTTGGTGACCGCAGTGACTAATCGAAATCACTATTTATTGGAAAAGTTTGTAGTGGAAACATACCTCTCAGTAATTCTATTGTAACATTTGTTATATGTTAATTTGAACTGTTTTCTTGTAAATAATAAATAATCAAGTCTACAGAATTCAATAATGGTGTCAAAAAATCATCAATCATGAAATCATCTATAGGCGTTATCCATTAACATTTACTGTAATGCCGCATTCATATTCAACGCTTTGTGTATTGTCAAAAATATACATCGAAATAATCGATCGGAAAATTTTTACGCTTGAATCATTTTGGTTAAGTATACATCTTTCCGCAATGTTACAAAAATTGTCGATTAATATCGATTCAGAGCATTTTAAATGTAAACCTTATTATCTTTGTATGGTAAACATCGTTCAACATGATGAATACTCTATAGGAACGAAAAACTGTTAAATCCAACGTATGAACTAAATTAAAGACTAAAATGTTTTTAGTATCACCTAAAAACTTTGATAATCTGGCATTAAATGTTTACAAAGCAAACTGCTCATAAAGTATGGCAATCTAAATCTTTCGGACGTCACTGCCTTATCCGGAAGGTTAACTTTGATCGTTGGTAGGTGACACGTCTAATTAAGTTTTATGGCTCCCCCGGCTCATTAACTGACTGTGTCAAGATAACGATCATCAAACCGAGGTCCAAAATAATAGTGGCATTTGACGGACATACGCCACGTTTTGAAAAATTACTCCACTCGAAATCAATGATGCGTAGTAATTGTATTGATTTATAGAAACCAAGTTTGCTTAGCTTATTTGTCTGGAGTTTAAATAGATTTTAAAGTGTCGAGCTGGAATAGTAATAATATGTTCATTATTTATTACAAAAATGTATAATCAGACCATTGCGTAACTATTTTTGTACGATTACTTTGAGAATAAGTCTATGTTTGTTTTGTAAATGTCGCTACTAAAAATGTAAATGAAGAAATCCAAAAAAGCACATGATTTCTTCTCTGTCGCATTCGCTTCAAAAATCCGGCTATAGTTTCATGAGGCATCGATTTAAGTTACATGGAATGTGGTTTTACTGCAAGTAATTGCACGTTTCAATTCAGTATGCAATGATCAAGATATCCCTGACTGGAATTTTTATTGCCAAATAAACATTACACTTTCATTCATTTAGATATATATCTTATATGATTTCTCTATAGCACGGTGAAAAAATACATTGCTATTTTTTCACCGTGCTATAATGGAGTTCTACCAAGTGAATGCCAATTCAATCAATAAATAATTCATAGTTATTTCGGCTTACTCCCCCATCAGAACTATGTTTAAACTAACATTAAGTTATCTATATATAGCCGTGTAGAAAAGTACAATACTCTTACGTTTATTCCCCAAAATAACTCTCATTTCAAGAAATGCATGAAATCAATTTGTGACTTTATTGATTGAATTGGCATTCACTTGGTAGAACTCCATTATAACACGGTGAAAAAATAGCAATGTATTTTAGTTCTACAAAATTATTTTTAACAAATATAGTTGATAGCTATTTCGGCTCACGCCATCGTCAGAACTATTCTAGTTCTACGATGTTTCTACGATATACTAGTTCTGACGATGGCGTGAGCCGAAATAGCTATCAACTATATTTGTTAAAAATAATTTTGTAGAACTAAAATACATTGCTATTTTTTCATCGTGTCAATTTGTGACATTTTAGAATTTATCAGCAAAATATGATACTAGGGTGTTAAAACAGAGGAGAACAGGTATTGAGTACATTTTTAACATTTTTCTTTATGTATTGTATGTTTTGAGTATTTGTTTGCGCGTTTGTATACATATGTATGCATACGTAAGAGATGTATATATAATTATAATGCGCAAGTCTACGTGAACCGGTTTCAGAATGTATCACTCAGCTCTGCAGCGACTAACGCTGTCAGTTAAATAATGCGTCAATACATAAGAGATGAAAGACAGTAATATCTCAAACGCATCATAATCTTTAAAGCTTCATTTATAAAAAATTAAAAGCAACTTTTTGGAGATATTTCTTAAACATTTATTTGTTTCCATCTCTTGAGCGATAAAATACTTTTCACTGATTTCTCAATGAAAATCTTTCACTTTTTCTGTAAAGCTATAAACATGTATACTTGTTTTTATGCTTGAGTGATTATTTCGATGACAAAGTAATGTCCCAGTTTTAAATGGTGCGATTAAGAGAAATTACAAAATGACATAGCTCTTCACTATCGAATATCTATCTCGGCTGTCTGATTTCGAGCTGATAATGGCGATTCGTTTATAGCGAATCTCGACCACGGTACGTATTAAAACTTCCATCCCTGGGAATATAACAACCTCCGTTGCGCTGAGCTCGAGGGGTAGATCGGAGTAATCAGACGACCGCACCTGCTAGTTTCCACCCCGGGGTACACAGGGGTGCAAGTAGGTCGCGCGGAGAGAAGTATAGGGACGTTTCTATGAAAAATTATCGTGATCAATAATTGCCTATCGACAAATCTGAGCGGTGGAGGATATTTTAATATTATCGGAAAATTGCGCAGAAATTTTATTCGCATATTTTCAAATTTGCTGGAAAATTTACCTCGTATTAAATGATTTTTGATATGAAGAAAATTTATATCACTTAAAAAACGCCCATGTATTTATTATTTACCGAATGCCGTTTGGAATTTAAGAATACCTAAAATAATTTTATTGAAATTTCCCATTTCCTACACTTTCAAATCAATGCTTTTGTGATTACTAATTATTACTACGTGTATTGTTTTTCGTTAAATCATAATCATTTATCATTTATAAATAATTTTATATCAATCAATATTTTGTTTATCCATTAAATTTATATCAAATATCTATAAAGTACAATAACAAGACTGTTTTATCTGTTTCTTATACGATTCGAAACTCATCAAAGCATGACTTTATTTAAAGATTATAATGTCAGCAATCAAATTTATATATCAAATATATCTGCATTACCTTTCTGTACGTATCATTTATTTTCATTTCATAATTTTAGCACCATGCAATAATTTTTTAATGTTATATTTATTGATTTGCCATTCTTTGTACGAATAGTACTTTAGAAAGTAAAAATAACAAAGTAACAAAGCTCTTAAAACGTTTATATATGTAGCTATCTATGGCTTCCGCTATCGTCTGAAATATTATCAAAGATATAATCTTTTAACATGAGCAAATTAAAATTTACTTATTAGACCTACTTAAATCACTACAAAGGTTTTATATATTTTAAATAATAAAAACACATTTTTTAGTACTTATTTCCACAATATATTTTTTGATCAGGACCGGTTTCGCTCATCGCGAGCATTATCAACTGATCAAAATATATTGTGGAAATAAGTACTAAAAAATGTGTTTTTATTATTTAAAATATAATGCCTTTCCATCAAGAAGTGACAGTTAACACCTTAAAAGTGGTTTTATATATGTTCACACAAGTAGTAAGTGTTTTTGCATTTAAATTATATGTATTACTTTTTTCTAATGAATTGCAATGAGAAATTTTCACATAAATCTTCTACCATTCAAATCGTATTTTTTTATATTAATAGATGCCAACTCATTTCAAATTGATAAGTTTTGCTGGAATTAAATACCAGAAAACAAATAACTTTTGGCTATTGATAATCAGTTTTTTTTCATTCATGAAATAAAAAGACTGAAGTTATATAGTTAAGTAGAGTTAAGAGTAGTTAAGTAAAGATATTTTATAGTTTGAGTGACTCATTCCATTTAATATTTTAATTATACATACATCTGATAATGCTAAAATAGATGACGCAACATATGGTGTGGATCGTCTCTTAAACGATAGCTGAAATAATTAGAAATAACCATATATTTTTTATATTATTGTTTTTTAATAACGGCAACGATATTTGTTTTTGAAATTTAAATAAACTATTTTTTGTATTCATCTATAGAAAAAAAAACTTTTCTTTGTATATAACCTACGTTACAAAAACTTATTACTAACATGTTTAAGTGTTTATTTCTACACGCTTAGTGTATGATGAATAAGTACTTCACGCTGTTTACCGAATGTCATAAACAAAGTCGCTAGAAATGACCATAATTCATTTAACATTGTATGCAAATGCACATGAATAATAATTGCCATATGTTTGAATACCATAATACAGCTTGTGGGTATAGTTTATTAACAAAAAGATGAACGTTTTCATAGCTTGAAAATTTATATATTTACACGATAGAGTATTTAGTAAATTGCGATATTGACTAATGTATTTGATACTAAATCAAATTTGAATTGTTCAAACTCTGTAAAATTTCATTTGTTTTGTTCGTCACGGTCCAAGATAAGACGTAATTCATCGTCATGCATCTGACCACGCGAATGCAATTGAACTAACGGACAGTTAAAAGTTTGCATCTCTTATATACAAGAAAAATAGCACGACAAAATGTAGAAACTAAGGTTAGGAAACAAAGTATACACAAAAATTAAGAATAGTAGACAGTTTCAGCAATTCAAATTTGGTATTGAAATTTAAGAAAAACTCCTAGTAAAGATATAATAATAACTTATATTTTATTTCTACAAAATTTATAAGGTATATAGTTGATTGCTTATAGATAGATAGATAGTTATGATGAGGGCGTATACCCCGAAATAGCCCATGACTATATACTGTATAAATTTTGTACAACTAAAATACATTGCTATTTTTCACCGTGCTTAAAAATATTTTTTGTGATATTTTCTTACTATTAGCAATTTTAAAACTTTTATCTATACACTCTGATTATTCATTTGCAAGTTGTTATGAATTACTATTGTTCAATTGTTCTGTAAAGTACTTCAGTGCGTACTAAAACTTATGTTAATATTAATTGTCCGGTCAGCTTGTGACTTGGTTTGCAAACAAACTTTTGGCTTTCCATGATGCTTAACGACACTTATCCTATCCACTTCTTGAATTCACGTCATCTTCACATCGATTAATAATCAACATGATACCCAATTCACCTATTCGTTATAATAAATTGAAATTTACTGATTTAGCTAGTTATGTTATTTTTTCATTGAATAAAACTATTACAATACTTTCGAACAACTCAGCATGAGCTTTTGAAAAGCTCAATTCTTATTCAATATAATAATTGAAAGGTTTCTTACTCAACTTGTTACTTAACGGGATACGTGCTAAATTTTGTGATAAAAATCCAGTTTTACCGTTATACAAACTTTTATATTCGGTGTTTTAAGTTCAATATTAAAAGTTGTTTTACTACTTGGATTGTAATGCAAATTTTTCAGTTATCAATGAATTTTAACAATCAAAATGAAAAATATCAATAATAAAAACAATACACAAAAATGTCATGTTTTTTTGCAAAATAAATACAAGATACTGCTCATACAATAAAAATAATTATATACTACTGGTTATATGTATGCCTGAAGATAGAAGAGAGCTAAGTAAAACAAAATAAAAAAAAACCGGGACAAAGCTGTTTTTCAAGTATAGTAATTCTAAGAAAGAACGAAAGGAAAATAGCCGAAAAGGTTATAAAACGGACAAAACCAACATCCGGTAAAAATGTTTTTGTTAAACAGAATAGTAAGACTTTTAAATGGAGGATAAGGTGCATCAATAATTTTCCATATAGATTATAACTATGGTGGACGCTTTAAAAGTGATGAAAATAGAATAAGTCATAAATTTGATATACAAAGATGTAAAGAATTAAATGGTCGCGATCTCACGCCCAACTTATTAGAATGCGATCTTACAGGTGATATTCCTTGACAGAAAATCACTCTAGTTAAGGTGTCTTTGTTTATTAATCAACACATGTTGGATTAATATATATGATTACACTTAAATTTGTATTGTTGAAACTCTGTACGATTCCACATGTTTTGTCATTAACGACTCGGGTTTTGCCTTTTGGTATATTCAGGCACTCTATCACAAGGACGCAACAGAACTGACACACAATTTCGTGGCGTTAGTAATGAAACACGCGAAATCGTACAAAGTTTCAACAATTCAAATTTGATATAATTTATGATATCGATTAAAGGTGCTTGATGGGATTTCAATATAAGTCTTGAATTGTCAAATGCCGAGTGGCGAAGCCCGGGTCTTTTGTGACAAAGTTGTAACAATTCGAGTTTAATTCAAATTTGATATTCGAATTTCATTAAGCACCTTCAGTATATATCATAAATTGTATATATACTTATTGTATGCATCAAAACCTATCATATAATATGTTTCGTTTATTTCTATGAAATGAATAAATATTGCTTAGCTCAACCGACTTGAGTTTTGATTAAAAAGTTATGTATACCTTAATATATTTATAATTCCTTTCGATGTGCTATTATTGCCTCATGAAATTTCTGCTATTTAACAATATTCAATATAATTATTAAATCTACACTTAAATTGTAGTAAAATGTAGAAACGATGATCATTAAATTTGTGTTTAACATGCGGTGGACGAAAATTGCCGGCAGATGCAAAACAAAAAAAAATATTTGCAAAAATTGTTTTATCTTTCAAACTAGACATTACTTTTTACAATTTTGTTAATCTATTTATGTTGAGCCATATAAAACATACTCCAACAGTTAATATTTAAAAAAAATATTTATTAGTGTTGGGAGTGATCCAAGATTATGGAGATAATCAAGGAATATTTGGGTACAAATTTGAACTACATAAGCCTCTTATATTTTCAAATATCAACTTTCAACTAATAATTATCAACCGCAAATCTACTTTCAATAGGTTTATTAAATTAACTATAAATTCAATTCAACTTGTATTTTTTATTCATGTTAATAACATAAGAATATGTATATATTACATATTTTAATAACTGATAAATTCAGCCCTTGCTCATTATTAACGTCAAACAAATTTTTGCGGTTTATCATAGCATTTCTTTTTTGTTTTTCTTTCAAAATATCACTATTAAGGTGTTAACTGTCACTTTTTGATGGAAATGCACGATATTTTAAATAATAAAAACACATTTATCGTACTTATTTCTCAACTATATTTTATGATCAGGACCGGTTTTGTCCATCGCGAGCATTAAAAATTGATAAAATATATCTTTTCAAAATATTAATTTGATTTCAACAATCACTGTTTAATAAATGTAAACTTACTGAAACTTATTTTTTAAAAATATTTTTTTTAAATATTGTTGATCGTTATATTGTTTCGGGTCACGCCATCGTCAGAACAATGCTTAAACGAACATTTGCTTATCTATATATAGCTGTGTAGAAAAGGTACACAATACATCTTCTCTCCAGTTTTATCAACCTAGCTTGTTTCTTGCTCGCATAGTTCTGACGATAGCGTGAGCCGTAATGCTATAAACTATATTTTAAAAATAGTTTTGTAGAACTAAAATAAATTGGTATTTTTTTCACCGTGTTATTGAAACTTGTTTAAAATTTGAAAATAATCAACCATCGATTTTGTCATAAATTTTACGTTAATAAAATTTTAACCACCCAAAAATCGTAAGTGTCTACGGTATGGATACTACACCATTAATATAAAAGATATTTGTTACATAAAACTGTTTAATGTTTAATTTATGTATTTAGTTGCAACGTGAAATATATCAACTCTCATAAATTCGACTTCGTTGCGATTCCGTACGATTTCTAGCATTTAATAGATTTTGTGAGCTTGTCAAAAGTTCACCTAACGAAAATATTGTCGCTCGAATATGATTCGAGAATATTTCTCTCCGAGTAAAAGTTTTAATATCCGCTCCGTGATTTGGAGATATTCAACGAATCATAAAATCCAACACAGGTATTGCTTTATTTAATTTCGTTGATTTAGTCACTCACTCACAAAATCACCAGTTTGATATAATAACTTTAAATGTTTTTTTGCCCCAACACAGGTGCAACTGATGTATAATACAACTGATAACATTTAAGTTATATATTTATAAATTGATTAAGCAAAATTTTTATTCAGCACATCTTAACCTAAAATTTGCAATAATTTCTACTAATAAACATACAGATTCGGTTTGACTGATAAACGACATTGATTTCAGCTAGTTAACAGTTTTTATAATTGTTTGATTGATTGAATTTACTTGATAGAACTCCGTTATAACAAGGTGAAACTAGTTCTGACGAAGGAGTAAACATTTATATTTTTAACCGTGCTTAAGAATTGATTTTCCAATTATCTTATTAATCTTTTGCCTATAACAGTCATACTCAAACTTTTTTTCCTCAGGGCCGCCTTCCGACTTTTGCTTTTCTACGTGGGTCACCAATACATTAATTGTTAACTGTAAATGTAACACATACTATACTGCATACATAGTTATGTATTATGATGTCAAAAAAAAACTATTTTATTTTTTGCGAATGTATATTTATTTATTAAGAAGGCAGCACCGCTCATGCCCACTTGCTAACCGGCCGATTGCAACCATGATGAAAAACACCAAAATATTTTTTGGTGTTTTTTGACTATAATTATTTTGGGCCGAACGTAGTAGCTATTTGGGCCGCAGTTTGAGTATCGCTGGCTCAGAGACATGACAATATCAAAAAAAATATTTTAATTGATCGGATTCTAAAAAAAGGTCTTTGCAAGAGTAATAAACTCTTTCTTAATCTTTTTATTATATCCTAACTCCTGTAAAAAAATTAATTAACATAATGAACAGTAACGAAGAAAAGCTTATGTTAAAACACCATTAGAAGTGCATATTCTGTAAGCTTGAAGCACGATAATATTTCAGAAGTAATTACATACTGCTGAGCTTAATAAAGCTAATAATTATTCACGTACGTATTTCGTGTAA
This sequence comes from Himalopsyche japonica, assembly GCA_028555115.1. Taxonomy (NCBI): domain Eukaryota; kingdom Metazoa; phylum Arthropoda; class Insecta; order Trichoptera; family Rhyacophilidae; genus Himalopsyche; species Himalopsyche japonica. The sequence goes on along the minus strand of JAHFWJ010000215.1, from coordinate 74,457 downwards.
ACCTCGTCAAACTGCATTCGTTAACACTACATATATGAAGTGAGATTATGTAATAATATCGTTGATACTTCATAATATAACTTACAATGTATATACAATATTCAAGGCGAGTTTTGCGAGCTTAATCTATGTTGGATCAAATGCCCTCGTGGCTACTGAAGGATTTATAAAGTGAAACAGCTGGCAAAGTCAAATTAAGCCAAGCAAAGCTGTGAAAACTCTGATTTTAATATTATCGTAACGTCATATTTAAGTTTGCTGTAGATAATTTAGAGCTGACGTTTCAAAGTGAAATAAAATAAAAGCAACGCACCTTAAACACTGTAGATTGTTCATACGTTTGTTGTAATATAATATATATACATATATATTATTTGGTTATTATATTCTACAAAGAAGACTCTTAGAATCTTGAACAATTAGAAATTGCAGACCAAATAAGCTTTTAAATATCAAATATTTTAAAAGCTATCATTAACTATGATTATCTGTAAAGAAAGGTATATTACTAGGAAATACACATGAAAAAAACCTTTTACGAATATTGATTCTGGATGTTTAGTAAATTAAAATAGTTCTATCCAAAAAATAAAAAAATATATTTATCTCGTTATAATCTGTAGAGCAGAGTTCTTCAAGCTTTTAAGCGCAATGGCCACACTAATTTCTTTACTAAGTACCAAAGACGAAGACTTGACAAGCTCATCATACTAACATACTATATTACAGTTTTGAATTATGCATATTTTTTAAACTATAGTAGGCCGTAGATTGGAGACCTAATAGCTAAAATAATGACTTAGAAGAGATAAAATATTTCCATAAGTCTCATTCTGTATTAATTTTTTTAAGCTTTACCACGTGCGTTGATTCGCTATTCGATATTCGGTCAGTGTACTTATAAAAACATCTTAGGTCTCAGCGTTTAGTACCTTCGCTCACAATAAATGGTTCAAACGGCAGTTTTCATAAAAATACTTTTAAGCAACAAAAAACATTAAAATTTCTACTGTAACTTTTGAGCGCTTTTATAAAAGAAGTTTTTGCAGTAACAAAAAAGCTTAAAGTGACTCTAAAACTATCACTTGTTTGAAATCTAGGCTATGTGAATTTCGAATGAATGTATGTAGGAAATAAATCCAATGTTTAATACCTCTTGACAGTACATTTGGTTTTAATAATCTCCATGTAATGAAAATATTCAATTACTTTTTCATTTGTATTATTAGATAAATATCTTTAAAATCGATAATTTCTCTAAATAACTAAAATAACATTCAATAAATACCCAAAATTATAATATAAAACCACTTGTGGAGTGATTTTTTTACTTAAACAAAAAAACTGATTTATTGCATTAGATTACTTTATATAAAAGCAAAAGAGCTTTTTTGTTGCCTCAAATGCTATTTCTAGACTTCAATTTATGTACAATCCGAATAAATTTGTATTCAAATTTCTTTCTACATCCAACTCTGAGATGAAGATTTTAAATTGTTTTTTTTTTTTTTTTAGAGAAAATTTCAAAGTACTCAATGCAAGGGATTTCTATTCTGCTTCGAAAATATCAACCATAAAAGTAGATTTTTTATTGTATATATTATCCAAAAATATATGAAAAAAAAACTCTAGCATCGACAAAGAAATGTATTTTAGATATAATGTTTTTTCATAAGCTATGCAACTATTATTGTAAAGAATGATTTTTTCATCCAAAATCTGCGACTTTTTCATGTATATATTGCATTTTTTTCATAATTTATGATGTATACAAAGCGTAACGTAAATGCTCATTTTAGACTAACGAAAGAAGATATGTGGCTTTTTTAAATCGTATAGTAATTCTTTATCTAATTTTGAGCAATAACGATGCCATAGATTCTGTATTTTGACGGTTTGAAATGAACGATACATTTTACATGATATCAGGTTTATTAAATAAAAGTATCAAGTTTCTTTATTCTGAAAACTGTTTTCCTATATTCTACGAAATTGGAAAATGATCGTTCTACTGACCAATATGAATTGTTTTAGTGAACAGACCTTTCATTATAATATCAAATAAACATAGTGTTCACAATATTCCTCTGCTAAATACAGTAGGTATCAAGCATCAAAACGTGATATTTAATAAAAACTGGAAGGAATTAATAATCATGCAGTTCTAAATAATGAATAAGTTTTTTTTAAGAGAATATTGAAGAAAAGCTCAAAGCTCATTTCTGGTTAAAGCCGAATGTTTAGTTATATTTTTTATGTTGCAATATAATCAATACTGGTAAGAAAATATTCTAGAAAAGCTTATTATCATATTTTATTTACAAGTAGAAAATAGTTTTAAGACTTTTTAAAAACAACATATTAAAAAATTTTGTAGCTTGTATTAGACTAAAATTCAGTTACATTTCTCACGATAGTTTCATTTTGATATTATATTAGTATTACACTGTTCTTGCAACATACATTGAATGTTTTTTTTCTCTTTTTTAAGTCTCAATTAAAAGCTCTTTCCGCGGGGTAAAAATGATTTGTATACTTTCTCCGTATCGTAAATCAAAGATAATTATATCAATTCAATGGAGGGACGGGTTGTTAAAGGCGTTGTAGGGCACTTAATTTTTTGTCTGGAAAGTCAATGATAATTTTTGGAACGAGAATAATTTTAAGGTTATTACATCCTATGTTTTTTTTATATGTTATAAGCGTAGAGATATATAATATCACATTTATTTCAAAATTCTTTAAATGTGTTAATAATTAATATGTGTTGTAGCCATTCTGGTGGTCATTTCAATAAGCAATTGAATTTGTTATACCAATTATTTATTATTTGAATCATTGTGCAGTTGTAGAAACATTGTCGCTCGTGGCCATGGTTTTTCCTTTCGAAATTATCTATATCATAATAATGATAATTAATTCCACCATTACCCACACATTCCAAAAAAAATGTATGTATTTTTTAATATTAAATCATCAGTTAATAATGCTCGCAATGAGCGAAACGGTTTCTGACCATAAAATATACTGCGGAAATAATTACTAAACAAGTGTTCTTAAAATTCAAAACATTATTCTATTAAATTTTGTTGGTATTGTATTACTTTGAAAATTTCTCATCACAAGATCATTGGAATGAATTATTTTTATAATTATCTCTTCCAAATTAAAATTCGAATTAATAGTTATAAGAAATTATTGAATATTTTGCTTTCTGCCTTAAAGTCATTAATTTTCTTTTTTGTGTAATTCATATTTATATGAGCGATTCAAACTGTTTACTGATTCAGTCAGTTATATTGCATCCATGTGGTAGAATATCTGAAGATGCCTAAAAGCGGAAATCGGGTTGTTAATGACAAAATATGTGGAGTAGTACACAGTTACAGCATTTCAAATTTCTGGAAAAAAATACAAATCTTAAATTGTGATTTTTCCTTTTAAAAGTAAAATTTATTGATAAAAATTAATACTTAGCCTATTAAAGTATATACTCTTTTCATTATTTTACATTTTAGTTCGAAATATAAATGAGAGGCTAAATCAAGATAATAGAGTATCGTCAATTAATTTACGTTGAAAATCAGTTTTTATGTATGCAGGTAAACATAAGAAACATCATCAAACTTTTTACTTTCCATTTGATTACTTAACATATAAAATGTAATAACGTCTAAATAAATTTAATCCTCGGATGGAAGCTTTAAGGATAAGTCGCAAAGTTCAGGTACATGGACAAGGCGACGAAATAATGTGACAATAAAACAGGCTGTGATATAAATCTTCCTTCAAAGGGGGGTTAAGCGTAAAGTTAACAACATTACCTCGTAAAAAGCTTGCTTTGTTTTGAAGCTTTTAATAATAAAACATAAGAACAAGATTCATGGATGGCATTTTCGAACACAAAAGAACGTAAAATAATAAAATGAGCCACAATACTGGCAACATTTCGTATTATTACGTATATAAAATGCCTTCGAAACAAATATGTTTTTTGAAGAAAACTGAAAATAGGCACTCATTCATTGTAATTTCATCATAAATTGTTTATTTGAAATTCGCTTAGATTTATTATAAAACAATATTCTCCCTAATATTTATCACTTTAAACTGTATGAACTTTTTAATTGTTGTATATTTGCTTAGAATATTAGTAATATGAAAGAATATTTTTTTATATAATATGACAGAAACGGCACATTTTTTGTCCAATAATAACACTAAATTATATTGGTGTTGATGTAATTTATATGGTATATTTTAAATGGTTAAATGTATTGTGTATTATGAAATTAATTAAGCATTCTTACAAAAGTGATCCTTTTATTAACTGTAGCTGAAAAGAGCCTATCAACCACTTTTGTATGATCACCGTATCTTTTGTTTATTAACATGCAAATCAAGTTAATTCCATCAGTCAAATAACAGCAGATATTTTAATTTTACGTTTCTTCAAAAGTTCTCCTATCTTAATGAAGCATTAATATAGTTTAAATGCAATTTACATCTTAAAAACCATTGTTACAATGCAAATATATAAAATAAATAATTGATACAACATTTAAAGTTTTTTAAAGTGTAATACTAAGAAAACATAATTTTACCAAAGATATTCATATTTTCAATCGTTAAAATTTCAACGTATAACTTTCAACTAACTGTGAATTAAATATTTAATGTGAATTTTTTTCTTTCTAAACTGTATATGCAATGTTAAGTACGCCATATTAAATGCTTAAATAAAACCGTTATAATAATATATATAACATATATGTAGATTTTTCTTAATATTGTTTGATTTTTGTCATAATGTATTGAGACACTCAAATGTTCAAAGCTTATTTATTGATGGAATTGGCATTTACTTGGTAGAACTCCATTATAACACGGTGAAAAAATAGCGTTGTATTCTAGTTCTACAAAATTTTGTAGAACTAAGTTCAACCGTGTTCAAAGCTAATTTTTTAGTAAATATTTGAAAAAACAAGGAAGGCTATACTGTTTATACATTTTAAGGATGTGAGTTGAATACATAACACTAAATACATATCATTCGTAATTAAGCTGAAAAAAAAAGATCAAAACTTTAGTAAATTTTCGAATGTGAGCTTAAACTCAATTAAGCTTGTATAAAGCTTTTTGTAGAAACCTCAGTAAGTACATTAACTACTTCTTGCTCGCGAAGTTGCCTGCCTCTACGAATGTACAGCGGATATCAAGTAGCACGAGGTGCTTTTGAATCGATGTTCAGAAAACGTTTTTGGCGTAGCACCAAGTTTGGGAATGAACCGCATACGATAGGTGGAGCGTTACGCTGTGGCCGATCGATCTGTTTATTTCATTATTTGCGGCCTTAAGCTTGTCGTTCCGCAGACCGTAGCAGAAGCCACATCTTACGTCTTCTTGGCACATTGCGTATCCTTAGAAAGCCATGTGAAATTCCTGCGAATGGGAAACATGCCCTTTTATTACTGATGTCACTTCAATTTTAGAGGATATAAAAGCTTCGACTCCTAACAAAGTGTAAAAAAAAATTTTTAATTAAAAAAAAATCCTCCCTCTTCGGAGCATGATAAATAAAACAAAATGCTTAGTATTATTTAAAAAAAATATATTTATAGCATAATGATCGGTTTCTCCCATCACGAAAATTATCAACTGACAACAACTAATTAAAAATAATAATCATTAAAGGTTCTTAGTATTTATTTTTCAAAACTATTTTAATTCATCTTAATAAATATTGTACGATTATCTGAACACTATTAACTTAGTTCTTGAACCGTTGGTTTTATAAACCAAGTAATCATTAACTCAAAATTTTGAAGAAATACCCTTGCTTGAATTTTTATTGTATCAGTTTATAATAATCGGAATGAGCGAAACTAGACCTGTTTTTATAATGATAAATTGTGGAAATAGTGCTAACTATTGTTTTACTACGTCAGCTGATATTGAATTCCACTATAACCCAGTACCTTAAAATATGTATATATCTCTAATACTCAAAGTAAATTACACAATAAAATTTTGATGGTAGTTGATTGATTATTATATTTATTATATATGATATTGATTAAATAAACATTTTATTTACTTGGACTATTTTATATATTTTCTTTTCACCAATAAATCACAGTTAAAATCATCAAATAAAATCGGTTTATTTAAATTTGGGAACGATTCACTTAAACGCATTTTATCAGGGTCTAAAAACTTAAATCTTTCACTTATCTTAATTTATTTTACCAGAGCTATATTGAACTTCAATTGAATATGTCAGCCATCTGTGATCTAGTAGTAAAAGTTTTTACCTATCGATTCGATCGATCTGGGTTTAAGTCAACAGTCGAAGGTGAGAGTGAAATTCAATCTTTTTTCAAATTAAATTTGTGGTCTTCTGAATGTCATTTTTCCTTGAGTTGCTGTCGATTGGCACGAGTGATAAACGTTCCCATCGAGTTAATCTTGAACGATTTTGTGATTTCGAAGTATTGCAAAAAATTTGGCTTCAAATATTTTTTAAAAAATCTTGATAAATTCCTTTAAACATAAATGATTAATTTTACACTTATTTTCAATGGAGAGCTCTAAATGGTTTGTTTTTTATTGTAATCCAAAGCACATACTTTTAAATGATAGAGTACAATTTTTAAATACTCTTTCCACAATTTCAATTTCTTATTGCGAGCGTTATCAACTGATCTTTTGATAATATGAAAAATATGAACTAATCAATCTTACTTACTTACAAAGATTAACTAATTAACCTGCGTAGAAAATTACTCACAATGAGGTTTAAAGTAGTAAACATTGCGACTGAAGATAACGTCGTTATCTTATGTGCTAAAATAATTCGTGAATATTTTTATTTCTAAATGAATGCCTAAAAATGTTTAAAGTGCTAACTCAAATTTGATGTTAAAATTTCACCAAGTATGCTAAGCCGATATCGTCAATTACGCAAATAATAGATTGCTCTCAATAGTTTAATTAATTACTTAAACTTATGAGTAAAATGTTTGCATTATAAATCCATCTTAATCCAGTATAATTGCATTTTTTTAGTTTATTAGCTTGCTTGTAATATCTCAAATTATTTCATTAAATTTGCGTTGTGCTTTTGCAAACATCGATTCATCTTCTAGTTATCTGTTTGCATATCATATATTTCATGAACTATATTCGAATAAAATTATAAACCCATTCACGCCACACACCAAACCCTCTGAATCTATAATTTCATCGAACTTCTACCGTCCTTTGCGTACGAATTGGAGGTTCACGAACGTGGTGTGAAGTCGCCGTAGAATTTGCAAAGAAAAACCTCTTTTACATATATGGAGCTTTATTCTTGGCACGCACCTTAAGGGTCCTGCAGAGTAATTTATAAACAGATAGAGTTATTCAGATGGAATAAGTTCCCCAATGTGATTTTCTCAATGATAACATATTACTGTTTCCCTGTCAACTGAACAACTTTCCACGCAAGACTCATCGTTATTCACCACGTTTTACTTTATTTGTTTATCGGCTTGTTAACTTTTACTACTTAGTCAAACGAAAAAGTGTCTTAATAAAATTGGCATTTAAAATATAAATAAGAAAAAAAAATTGTTGAAACGTTGTCCATTTCTAGATATGCTTTTACTTAAAATTTTATAACACAGATACAATATAACTGACACACAATAAATAGTAAGCTTTGGTTATATATTGTAGGAATTAAACAGGAAAAACACACACTCTAAGACTATCAAATATATATCTGAAATAACTTGTATAACTATTGATTTGATTATAAAGAGATTCGATTTGTAAATAATAATTTTATAAACAATACGTACAGTTTATGAGCTTAACGAAACATGAAAAAGTGAACTAAGTTTCAACAATTAAAAATTTATGTTAGAGCTCTATCAAGGACCCTCAGTCGATATTTCAAATTAAATTAACACAATTTTTAGTTCTACAAATCTTTATGATAACTATGATAAAATTAATACGAGTCTTAGCTTTATTTCATATTTAAGAAAAGTTAAACAATATACCGTCTATCTTATTCTAGCTTTATCAAATTTAGATATAATTATATATTAAAAATGTTATCGTATTAAGAGTTGTTTTGATAAAATAAATAATAGCAAATATTAATATTAGCAAATGGTCCAAAAAATCAACGATTGTGCGCAAGTACACAAGATTCTTTGAACGATTTATTTTTTAAGAAAGGGTGATTAGTTAATATTCAGTGTCTTTTAAAAAAAAGCTAAATTTTAGATAAATCATAGTGGTGATGACGAAAGTAGAAATAATTGTACAATATGTAGGGCTACATTTTTTGTCATTTTTATCTTAACATATAGTTTTAACTTAACTCTCTCGATAGCAGGAATATGAGTCACAAATCGAAAATAGTTTGAATTGTGGACAAGTTTGGTCAAAGTTACAAAGAATATCTTTTACGACTAAAGAGATTAATTGAAGTGTAACTTAGTTGCTCTTGTAAAGCTGTTTTGTTTAAAACTATTCGTATCATTTTTTCACGATCATTAGAAACAATATAAATACAAAATAAGTTTGTAAGAAGGAAAAGCGGTGAGACAACATGCTCAAATTTATTGAATCTCGATCCACCGTAAAGTGTTGAAGGTCGTTGGTTTTGGTTTATGTACAATATAATACAAAGGGACTTGAATAACAGTATGAAAAAATATTTTTCGATCGATTTGATTGACGAGATATAGATGTCTCATTTAAGCTCCGCCCATCCGATTTATGGTTTTCTGTCAGTAATTTTGAAATTCCTTGTCAACTTTGCGATTATTTAAGACAGGGTGTAGTCGGTGCCATTAATGCCTTATTTATTAAATTTACAGTTATTGCAACATGAAAACGTTACCGTTTAATAAATGGTTAATTGGAAAGTGACAATTAAGTCATAGACTTCTCACTCATAACAAACTGCTTAAATATTTTTTAAAAAATAGTATTCACCTTAATTCATTCTTGTCCACGTTAAATATGTCGGCATCCGAAGCAGTACTATTTAACAGTGTTAATGCTCTAACCAGCGGCATCTTCATTTGTAGGTTGGTTCTAAATTTCAGAAAAAAAACAATACATGTACACGATTTCTCAAAAAAACAAAAAATGCTTTGTATTTATTCTTCAATGCCTATTCTCGTCTGCATATTAATCAGTTTAGCAACTATTGTATGTTACACTCAGTTATCGTAAGAAAGTTATATTGAGCCTTTAAAAACTTCGTGGATGAATATGTATAATAAATATTCGATTAATTTTGCACCTTAAATGTAACACAGAAAATACTACAGATAGACTATTTTTTATAAATATCTCATTTTCAAAAGCGCTACCTTATGACAAACAAATTGCAGTATGCTTCAGAACGAGTATTAAAATCGATCGAATATATGCATTGAGCCTCCTTTGATAGAAACTTAGCCTTTCATTGAGTACTCTCTCTCAAAGCGATTTCCGGTTCCTCCAAGCTTTCCACCCATGGAGCTTTTCCTTCATTTATGGGGTAAACCCTCCCATTAAACTTCACTCAGAAACTATCCGAAACTGGTTTCAGTTTTACAGAAGCAATATTAAACTTAACGGTTTGTCAATAATGATATCAGTTCAAATTTATACAATTTACGCACATTTAATATTTAACTTTAATTTCATATAAACATAATTGATTGCATGATAAGATAAATTTAGTATATTTAATGATCTGACAGATATGGATGTCGTGATAAAACCAGTCAAAGCTTATCATTATATTTTGTTTATTTAATAATGATTTATCAAATAATTAGTCTTATATTAAATCAAAAATAATTATTGTCTTAGAATTCATGCCACATTTTAAAAATCGGGCTGTACCTAACGTGAATATTATCAACAAATTTTATCCATTGAATGCAAGCTTTTACCAGATATATTATAAAATTGATTCGAGGAGTGAAACAAGATTTTGCAGATTATTGTACAAAATAAATACAAATAAATTAAAAAGATAACCAATACAAAATACAGGCAAATAAAAAACTATAAAAAGTAGAGAAAAGTTGTATTTCATCTAAAAAAATACAAATGATACATTTTGACCAAGAAGTAACAGTTACATTTTAAAAGTAATTATTTCTTTTAAAACACCATGGAAAAATATTTTTGTTTATCTCTCGATTATCTATTTAAATGTAATTTTCTTAAGTTTTCTATTTATTCAAAACCATGATTGTAAATTTTACTTCGAGTGGAAATGGAAAAGTTTGTATTATAAACTTTGGGATGGATATTTTAAACATCAGAACGAAAGCTGCTGATATTCAGTGGATTAAAAAGCTCCTTTCTTTGATAACATCCGGTAAAAGCCTTAATTTATTGTTTTTTTTGTCTAATTTTAAATCTATGCTAAAGACATGTTATATATTATGTGTCCTTGCAATTTAGTTCTTTCTCTTTGGCATACATAAATTTTCTCTAGGTTCAATCGTGATTTAATATAATCGTTTGATCCCCTTACAAGGCGACAGCATAAAAACATAATCTTCCCTTAGGCTGGAACATCTTTGAACACGCCTTAATTACCGGATTCATGTCTGTAAAGACTCTCTCATCGATACAGTGACGTACTTTTATCAAAAATATTAATAACTTAATTTGTGCTTTAAGGCCGTATTGTATTAAATAAATGTGTTTGAATAGATTAAGTCAAAATTAATAAACATTATTTCTACAAGAATTTTTAGATCATATAAAAAATAAATTATTTAAACAAAACAAAATCAATAGATATCAATTATCACACAAAATTCTTAACGAACAAACTGATATATATAATATATCTGTCGCTACTCCTCAGACAATTGCGAGGGGCTAATTCTTTTCCGTTATAAACCATCCCCATCCAATAAACCATCTTCGTGCAATATGTAAGGTCATTAATAAAGATGTCTTTTTAGTAACATTTATAATTATATATATAAGTAAATAAGCTAGGTCGTTAAAACAGGAGAGAAAATGTATTGTGTACTTTAAATATATATCAACTATATCTTGTAAAAATTTTGTAGAACTAAAATACAATGCTAGTTTTTCATCGTGTTATAATGGAGTTCTATCATGTTAATGCCAATTCAATCAATAGATTTAAACAACTTTTTTCTTGAAGGAGAGAGAGTAGGGCATAAATGCTAAAATTTCTTTATAGGAAATCAGGTTGTTTGCACTGAAATATCTTCTTTCTTTTAATTGTGTCATATTCTGCGTGCTTAACGATGAAATATGTGATAAATATTATTTACCAACCGTAAAATAATGTTTGTAAGCTGTAAGGAGATTTTAAATAATCTGTTATAAATTCAATATCACATACTTTAGGTTTGATAATGTTAGTATTGACGGCTTAAACTAGACCAAAAATAAAACCAGCTTTTTTGGTTTGAAAAAACGTGGCATACTCCAGAGTGCGTTTCGAGCTATACATTGATATATTAAACATTTAAAATTGGAAATGTAAATGTAAAATGATTCAACAATCGGTCAATACAGTAATGTATAAAAAAATCTTCGTTAAAGTGTCATAATTTAAAAAAAAACGGATTTAATTATTATATGAAGTGTGTAACCCTCAGACTGATGACAAATCAACTGTTGAGACCACTGATTCTATAATAGTTTGTTGATAGCCTACACTTAAAAATATTTGAGTTTCAAAACTATTCTCAAAGAGCGAATTTTCGTATTGAAATATATCCTAATTTTTCTTGACAATTCGCATTATTTTAAATGAAAGTCATTATTTTTAAATCAATATTATTGAAAGTTATTTAATTGTAAGTTTGGTTTTAGGTCTTTGTTTTTCCTTTGTAATTAACTCATTTGGTATATACAATAGCTTACGGTAAGTGTTTATTGTGTGTTATTTAAAATCGCGAAACTAACTACGGTGTCAAAAAATTTGGAATAGTACAAAGTTTTAACAATTCAAATTTAAATTTACGGTGCTAGAATATTCTTTACGTCATTTTATGGTGTTCGAAAACGTCGCGATTATATTATTGTATATATATATGTATCAATTAATAATTATTATCGTCATGGTCCACCCCAATCAATAATTACTCATCGATTGCAATTAACTTCACAGGCAATTAATTAGGCACGCCCTTGCCACAAGGGCAATTTCGTCGGCAACGACTGTCCTTGCCACATGCCCTGTTCGTTCATCAGAATGGAGGGTTTCTATAGCCATTCGACGATCGTTAATTTGCATACAATGACATTACGATTAAAGCTTCGGCGAATATTGACCAAGATTTATGAGTTCGATTCAATATTCTAGACTCTTTAAGTGTAGCCATTAACGTTTAACTGTCTAAATTACGTCAAAGAGATAGTAATTTAGGAATAATGACTTAATTAGTATATATATACATATAAGGTAAATAAAGGTTGATGAATATAATTTTTTTGTCTAAAAATCAATCAGTTTTTAGCTGAACTGCCTTGAGGATATTACAAAAAAAAACTCATATAGAAAACTGTTACACTGTTCACTAATAACACAATAAAATATTCTTTCTCAACAATTGAGACGTTAGTAATCAATTTGCGAATTGATCGGTCGATTAATGCTCAAGATGAGCAAAACCGGTATTGATCATAAAATATGCAGTAAAAATAGTACTAAAAAATGTGCTCGCTTTATCAATAGACCATTATCGGGTAATATTTTTACACACCATTTAATTTTATTAATTTAAGACACACTAAATAATACTATTGTAAAAAGATATTCTTATATATAATACGTATTTGCTATAGATTTTTTAATTTTTAAGTAAGAATGGACTTAAAAAGGATAACTTTTGAATGTCTACGATAATAAAAATGTGAATAAAAAACATTTTCAGATATAAGCTGTTATAAAAATTATATATTAGAAAATATGTAATTGTCTGTGCTTCGTTACATATTTTTTGAATTTAGAGAATTTTATATGCCATAAAACAAAAAAACTTTTGTTATAAAATGATAAGTTACGTCGATAAATACCCTTTATAGAATGCGAATGGTATACAAACATTATATAGGTGTGTTATCACTATTTTCTTCTTTTTTGTATTCATAACGAGCACATCAAAGTTTTGAAATGTATTCTGAAAATGTTTTGCTCAACCTTTGAAGTGATCTTTCTTTCCCAAATAAGTTCCGATTCGTTTACGATAAAATGTGTGCAGCCTGTAAATACGGACTGCTATTGCGAACACCAAAATATTTTTTTTTTTTCATTTTCGCAAAATACGAATATGGTGAAATGTACTCATATTCTTTCTTATTCTTCGACACATAATTCAATAAGAGATCTAATCATGTTTAGGCTTTGAAAAAATAGCTCTCACAAAAAAATAAACATTTTTCGATTTTAAAATAAATATTCGAGTAACAAAATAATATTATAAAACGAAGGTTTCTGTACAGTGACATCTATCTACCCAAATGAAAACCGGTTCTTCAATTTAGCGAAGACACCCACCACTACTAAGATAGAGTAGGTTCAGCTATTTATAGATGGCACGATAATGTATATTGTATCATAATAAAATATTTTTGTTTGTTACAGGTATGTTGAAATGTTACAGCTGAGTAATGTTTTTCCGTATTTCCCGCTTCACGTGAGTATAAAAAATTATTCTTAAAATACTTTCAAGTGTACTTAATTATATAATAGTATTATGTATTTGATTCCAATTATGTTATGGCTACTATTCAATATTTATTAAAACCGATTTCGTCCATCGCAAATATCTTCGATTGAGTAAATTATCTTATCTTCAGAGACGTAAGGATTTAATAAAATTATACTAATTATTTTTTTAAAAATAAAGATTTTTTTAACACGTCTTCAATAAAAAGTTTTAATTTAAATTTATTTGAAATGGTTCAACTAAGAATATGTTACTTGACAATAAAATAGGTATTTTAACAATTGTTATAAGTATTCACCCGCCACGTGAGATTGGTGAAATAATCTTTATTTAGTTATGAATAGCCAAACACAGGATATAAAAAAATACAGCACAAAAAATATTATGAAGACGTAAGTCATGCAAAAAAAATATGTAAAAATTTTAGTGCTTCATAAACAATCAAAAAAAAGTTGTTTTTTTTTTTGCTTAAGAAATTTATGAAAATGTATGAAAACTGTAACAATTAGTTTCAATAAAACCGTATTATTAAGGTATTACCGATGTATTAAACATAAAAGCAATCACTACCTTTAACTTACCGATAACTGTATCTGTTACTCAAATCTTGGCGAACATATTTTCTCTTTGACAAAAACATATCAGATGTAGTCCTACCCGATAGCCCAAAGTATGTCCCTCGAGGGCGAAAGCTTTGCATTTGTGGTACATTGGCAATACAAAATGTACATATTGTGCTCTGCAGTATGTTCTCCTCACGTAATATTGCTTGCTTGTAATTCGTATGCTTGAATAATTTAGTAGAGGTGAAAGGGAACTCTGCTCAGTCCCAAATGGGTTGAATTTCAAATTTTGTCACGAACAGTTAACGCCGGAATATGTTAATATCTCCAAGATTCTCGACAATTTATAAAAGATTAATTTAGTTCAGGGTTTTCCACATATTTTTGAATATAAGATGGAACATTACATAACACTTTATGGTCATATCGTTCCACGTATTTTATTATACGTTATGTAAGAGCATACAGCATGAAAAAGCTTACATACAGCTGTATATTTAAATAACATAAGTAAATAATGATATATAAACATTTTTTAAGGTGTTAACTGTCACTTTTTGATGGAAAGGCATGATATTTTTAATAATAAAAACACATTTTATACTACTTATTTCCACAACATATTTTTTGATCAGGGCCGGCTTCGCTCATTGCGAGTATTATCAACCTTAAAACCTTAAAAATGATTTGCACCAATACCAAAAATATATGATGTCAAAAGATCAAGCTTGCATTTTTGTTTTTTTGAGAATCATCTTCAAACTAACTGTATCGTACGTTTATTTATTAAAAATGAAAATAATGAATCCAAATTTAAGTAATACAATATTGTTTGTGTCACTCTAAAATTTTGATTATTCAACAAAATTAAATCGTATTTTAGCTGTCAAAATAAATTTATTTGTGTTTGTAACTGGTCTCTTTTGTTATTTGACTACCGAATAATATTTTCAAATTTAAATAGAAAATTTAATTTAATGTATTTTAATTTCACAGTAGAATACACAAATTCTAATCTATCTCAACGCAATTCAGCTATTCCCGCAATCTAAAAGCCGTTCGTATTTTACCACTAAACTTAGCCTATTTATAGGCTCGTCGCAACTGGCTATCTATGCGAATAATTTGTACTAACGTATTGTTTGCAATTCCAAATGCACCGAGTTGTCTAATTTATGCAGAGCATGTGCATTATTTATGTTTTGTTTTGCAATTCATTCGATGGAATGACAAAAACAAATTATTTCGTGCATTTATCCTGCGTAAAAGCTTTGTGAAAATATAGGAGTATACATGTATAATAAATTCATAAAATTGCCAAATTCTGCTGAAACATTTTTAAATAAAATATATTCATTTGTCTGGTTCGTGGTCTTTGTATTAGTTTGCGATGCTTACGGGCCCAAAATGGATAGTTTTTTTTAAATTGATTATTCTGCATTGTCTAAAATTTTCTTCTATTTATTTACTCTACCAGTCTACTGGACGGGGCATTTCAAAATTGATCAGCCAACGATTATACTCGTCTAGCTTCTTAGTAGCGTGTTAATGACAAGTAGCTCTCGTATAACAAATTATGCATCTAAGAGTTCATACTATTTGTGGACAATGTCAAAACAATAAATAAAGTTAATTCATTTAATTACAGATATCAATTAAGATGCTCAAAGAAGTAAAATGCTATTTGATTTAAACTAAATCGATGTTCTAAAACAGCGCCAAATTTAATTGTAAAGAATCTTTTTGAGCTTTTATATTCCATTTTTGAATCCTTCGAATTGTGTGGCCATTCTGAAAAAATCTTTACAACAATCAATAGTCTGATCGCCGTTCGACATTTTGTTTACCGTGACCGACGGAGAATAAATTGCAAAAAGTCATAAATAAGTCACTATGACCCACTTGCAAAACAATTTGTACGTCCCTGTATGTGATATTTAACTATCTTTTCATTTCTTCTGAATTTGAAATAAAAATTACAAACATAACCTTAGATTAAATTTATATAAGCTTTCGAAGGCTTTAGATTCATTTATGTACAGGTAAATCCTATCCAGTCTCAACGTATCAAAAGTTAATTTGAACAGTACGTACCAAGCTTTCAGTCTCAGAAACAGAAAATGCCGTAGTTCGAGGACATCGGCATACAATGTAAATTATTTAATTTTAATACTATCTAAATAGTGACATATTATATTGTATACGTACATACTTACATAATTCCTAGGTAGAAGACCAATCCATTAAAGTCGCCATTTTTCTATATTGTATTATTTCTTCTGCATGATTAAAAAAATAAATCTTTTTTATAATAATCACTATAACCTAACATTTGATATAATATATACGAGAAAGTAAATGAATTAGAAAATTAAATTTTCCTCGCAGTACATCAAAAGCACGTATATTATTGACAAGTGAGTTTGGTTATAAACAAAATAAAATATAAAACTTTTTTAATTATAATTATTTAATTTATTTGAAATTGAAAAAATAAAACAACAGAATAAAATATGAAATGATAGATGCCCTAGTAGGTACTATTAAATATGTTAATTTAATGAAATTTCCGCTCAATTTTATAGGTTTCTTTAAATAAAATTCAAATAATTAAATTAAAGGCGGCTTTATTTATTAAAATCAACAATATAAAAGAAACCTCAATATTTTCTAGCGTTTATTAAAGTTACTAAGCTGCCGTAAAAAAAAATTGATTCTAAAAAAATCCCTGTAATTGCCATGCCAGTACAGTAGTATATTTGAAAGGGACGCTTTAAATTTCTCAAATTGCATAACCTTTCACATGCTTGGTTTCAACTTTAGATATTTTCAGGCATCCCAGTTCACAGTTAGACTTTAATTGAGAGTTATAAATATTTTTTACGCAACTATGTATAATACAATATATTAGTAATATTCGATTCTTGTAATCACTTCCGATACAAAATCATAAAGTTTACGAAGGTCATAAGATTTTTTGCTTGATAAAGGTTGGATATCATTTTCATCAAATTCATTTAATTATTTACTTCTTATATAAATTTAGCTCCTTAACCTAGATTTAATATTTTTTCTTAGTTCGTCTCATATTATATATGTAAAAACGTTTTACGCACTGTCAGTCTGAGTAATTCCATTTTTAGAACAGGAGTCTGAAAACTTTTTAGTCTTTTTGTACACTATCTCTAATATTAAACCCTATTAGTTAAGCTCTAGCTGACTCAGCATATTAACATATCATAATTTTTCATAGTGCTTAAATTTTCAAATTTAGGCGTGTCTGATTGGTATTGCTCGCGAGCCGGTGTTTATCTACGGGCCGTTATTTGGAGACTCCTGTCTTAGAAAATGTGTACAAAATTCCAATCAGATTTATTTTTATTTAATTTGGTAAATTTCCGATGAATTCAGTGGCTGATATTTAAATTGATTACTTAATTACTCCACAGGTGTAAATAAAAATATGATACGTGTTTTGCTACTTTGAAAATCATTTTCTAACTAACTATATTGGATTGTTTTTTGCTTACAACTAAAACACAAACTATATTGCTTAAATTATAAATTTCAAATGAAACAAGGAATTTGTCTTTCTTGGAGAGGAGGAAGGAAATAAAAATCAATGGTGTAAGTCATAGGGAAAAAAAATCAGGAGTATTAATTATAACTAGCTATTCTAATAATTTACAGTATTATTTTTTTTAACTTTATTTCTTGTATGTTCAATATAATACGATTGAAATAGAAAAAAATGCGACAATCTTTCTTAAGAATTCAAAAATAGTTTCCAATATTATTTCACTGACTGACTTTGATACGGTAACATGAAAATACACTTTGTTTTTAACAGAAATGCAAACATTGCGGATACAAAATGTCACTGGGAAATATTGCTTCTGACAATTAAGTTGTGTTGTTTTGAATATGAAACTAACTTGCGATAATTGTGTTGTTTTGAACTGATACTCTGTGCGACATATATTGTTCATTTATTTATTTGGTACATGCACGTTACAAATAATTGAAAATTGTAAATATAAAGCAATAAACTTTTACAACTTGAAATATTGACTGATTAAATAATGTTGAAACTAAAAGAAATAAATAACAAGACAAAAGAGACAAGGATAGCAAGGAAGTCAATCAAGTAAGGTAATCAGGCAAAATCTACTTTAATACATTAAAAAAAAAGTATTTGCCTAAACTTGCTCTCGTATACATGAATTATGTTAACATCTAACACAATACTGTTGAACATTGTTAATGCTATTACCATTGGCAGACTGGTTATACACTCTGAAAGAAGAAAAACCAATTTATGTGCACAATTTCTTAAAAAAGATATCCGAAACATACAATTTAACATCATCAAAGGATGGCAAAATTCTCATTTTGGCCTCTCATGAGTCGAAAGAAATATGTTGCCAGATACATTTTTGTTCGAGTTTTAAAACTATTAAATCTGAGCATACTTAAAAGAAAGTCAGTTAGATAAAGTTATGGATAGTATCCATACGCCCTCAATTAAAAAAGTCTCCAAATTTTCTTCTGAACCTTTTTCACCATGAGAGCATATGCCCAATTTCTTGAGGACCAAACAATAGACCCACTCTCAAACATATTTTGTATTATAAATAATTAAATTGTGGGTGATTAAGTTATGTCAACTGGTTATTTATCGCTAATTGTGATTAAAGGATAGTGATTAAAATACAAAAAAAAAACTTTCATCAATAGTCCAGTATAGTTATATTATCTATCTATGTATAATATATTCACTAATCACCAATGATTCCTAATAAATCGCAATGGCAATTTTGTGAGCTCGCTCAAAAATGAAAGTGCTATCAATGTGAATTTAGACAGATTTTACAGTCAGCTTTTTTGATTATCCAAAAAGTTATGGAGTGATTTATAAAACACGAAAAATTATATATAATAACTTAATCAGCTTGTTAACAATCCGAAATCATTAACTGATTACGAAACTCACGCAATTAAACATAATCGTTATTAGCACGGTGAAAACATAGCAATGTATTTAATTGATTGAATTGGCATTCACTTGGTAGAACTCCATTATAACACGGTGAAAAAATAGCAATGTATTTTAGTTCTACAAAATTATTTTTAACAAATATAGTTGATAGCTATTTCGGCTCACGCCATCGTCAGAACTATGCTTAAACTAACATTTGCTTATCTATATATAGCTGTGTAGAAAAGGTACACATCACATCCTCTCTCCTGTTCCAACGGTCTAGCTTGTTACTTTAACACACTGGCACTAAATTTTCAAAATTCTAAATGAAACAATAGGTGTCTATGACAATAAGGTTATATGTGGGACGGAAGTGATCCTTCTGGAAGTAAATCAGACCACCCCTTTGTGCAACGGCTGGACAAGTGGCGATGCTATTGTGTTAGTTTGGTCGTTAAGAATCCTTTGTGATAATTGGTGTCTATTGATTTCTAGCTGTTCTAAAGCCGTCATTCTCCGACCCTTACTACAAATATGCAAACATTTAGGGGCTGAGTTTGAATTTATAGTATGTGATTCATTAATAACGTGACTAGCGAATTGTGAATCTGTTTTATTATTGCTGAATGATCTTACATGTTCCTTAGCTCGAGTAGATATACTTCTACTCTCTACTCTAGAATCTGAATCACATACTATAAATTCAAACTCAGCCCCTAAATGTTTGCATCTTTGTTGTAAGGGTTGGAGAATGACGGCTTTAGAACAGCTAGAAATCAATAGACACCAATTATCACAAAGGGTTCTTAACGACCAAACTAACATAATAGCATCGCCACTTGTCCAGCCGTTGCACAAAGGGGTGGTCTGATTTACTTCCAGAAGGATCACTTCCGTCCCACATATAATCTTATTGTCATAGACACCTATTGTTTCATTTAGAATTTTGAAAATTTAGTGCCAGTGTGTTAAAGTAACAAGCTAGACCGTTGGAACAGGAGAGAGGATGTGTTGTGTACCTTTTCTGCACAGCTATATATAGATAAGCAAATGTTAGTTTAAGCATAGTTCTGACGATGGCGTGAGCCGAAATAGCTATCAACTATATTTGTTAAAAATAATTTTGTAGAACTAAAATACATTGCTATTTTTTCACCGTGTTGCAATGTATTTTAGTTCTACAAAATTTATACGGTATATAGTTGATAGCTATTTCGGCTTACGTCCTACGCATCGGAACTATGTTTAAGCGTACATTTACTTATCTATATATAGCTGTGTAAAAAGTACACCTTCAATTTAGTTCTAACATCTTAGTTTCATACTGTGCTAATAAATTCTAAAAATAAATAAGCCGAAATAGTAATCAAATATATAATTTATAAATTTTGAGGAACTAAAATAAATTGTTATTTTGAGTGGTGTTAGCTTAGAGTTTTATCAAATAAATGTCAATTCAAGCAGTGATCGTTAATTGTCAAAATTTTAATATTTTTTATTTACTCTTTGGGTTTATTTACTTTCATTCAACACCTCTAGACACAATTAATTATTTAATTTACACATTAAAGTTATGATTCTAGAATAAGTCATACGATATGTTGTAAAAACATCAAATTTTTGAAATTATTTTAAGCATTGCTTTTTATTTTTTAGATATAATGCCTTTTCACCACGAATTGAAAATTGGCACTTTTACAGTTGTATAAAGCTAGGTTTTGTCAAAAATAGATAACGAAATAGGTTTATACGTGAATAGGTTAAAAACATGTATTGCTGAATATTTATTATGTTTTCCTTATCATGAAAATTATGTTTCGTAATTTTTTTTCAAAACATTCGTCTTTATGACTTCGTGTTCGCGACTTTTCTTTACCAGCGGAGCGTAACAAAGGTTGCGCTGCTTAAGTAAACAGAACGAAAATGTTTTTATCCATTTTTCAAAAATCTATTATGTCGTGATCTGATATCGGCGTAGTCTCGCCCGGAGCTATGTTCCAGGTCATGTCTGGGCATTCCGCATCAGCTCTCGCCTTCTTGACCGCCCGGGGGTCATTCTGCATGGTTGGCATCCTTTACCACCGAACATTATCTTTCAAAGAGTTCAAGATATAGAACTCATTCCACTTTCTCTAGGTCTGAATTTGCTTCTGCGTATATTATCGCCTAGACGATTTTTTGTATTATCTCCTAATATAAAATGGTATTAAATAATTCATAGTTTATTGTACTTGGTCTATTTTAGAACATTTTTTTTTATAATCGCTTAGAAGCGAGTGTTATGATATTTTAAAGAAATATCTGACATGGTTAAATAAACAAAACACAACGATACTGAAAAACGCAAACATTATTAACTGATCTGATGTTCACAATAAGCAAAATTGATAAAATATTTTATTTATCTAAATATAATACTTTTCCACTAAGAAGTAACATTTTATAATTTTCTAAACATACTTATTATATAAAAAAAACTTAGATAAATAAGAAAAATCGATATTAGCTCTCAGTAAAATCAAGTTATTACCTAAAATCGTTATGATCTCAGATATTTATTGACCTAGTTCCTAGCCTTTGGGTCTAAACTGTATTTTTTACTGTATAATTCTTTTTAAATATAATTCATACATACCGTTTACTGTGCGGTATTTCTTTCGCAACCATATGATAAAATGCCTGAAGATGCTGAAAGGTGAATCCTTGTCGTGAGTGACAAAAAATACAGAAATATGCAAAGCTTAAACAATTGAAATCCCATGAAGTATTGGTCTGTGCTATCTTAAGTATCGTATCGTAATATGACTCTGATGAAGGCGTAAGCCAAAATAGCTCTTAACTCTTAACCTTTTTAATAATAAATTTTAAAGAACTAAGATATATGGCTATTGTTATCCGTATTATAATTGACCTATACTAAGTAAACGCCAATTCAAACACTAAATTTGATATTAAAATTTCATCAAACACTCTGAGTAGACATTTAAAATTGTGTAAATAATGTGTATTAATTTAAGTTTGTGTAAAAAATTATTTCATAAATTAAATTTCCTTTAGGGTAACAAAAAATGTCAGACTACAGCTGTTTTATGTTATAATTCGCTAAATCACTAGTAAATAAAAATCCCCTTAATGAACATTACAGAAATTCTCTAAAACTATTTCGTACATATTACATAAACCCTTTCTTTTGATGATAATGTTATATTCTTGTTTCATAAAGAATTTACAGTGAACAATATTAAATTTGTTAGCTTTAGGTTAGCTTTCGCTTAGGTACTCCTGTGAGAATTTCGAGTGAGCTGTGGGTAAAGCGCGTCGCGGGCCACTTGTCAAAAGCAACCTTATTATTTTGTACTACTTTTAGAGCACGGCTGTCTCAAAACTCTCATCGCTCGTCTCCTGTCTCATAACCCTTTTGAGACCAACCCTCATAGATGACAAGCAATCCCTTTTTACATGTTATTATTATGGCATTGGTCCGCCTTCTAGGAAAAACCAACATGCAAATGTGAAACGCTGTGAAATTTGGGTCGGGCAACGGATTAAGTTACGCATTATACAAGGTAACATGAAAAACTTAATAATTTTTCTATGGAATGGAATCTTTTTTTTTATTACATAACATTACGAGTAGTTACAATAGCCGATTCATTACTTAGGTTAACGCTCCAATACCATTTTGTGATTTAAATCCCAATATAATTTTTTTTTTGTTTTTCATATTAATATATTTTACTGTATATATTTTTTGATACAAAGTTTTCACAAATATACTTACAAAGAAAGCGTACTTAACGTTGTTTTAGTAAAACTATGCTGTATATTTGAATTTTTTTAATTATATAAACTTTCACATATTTTTTGATTTACAGCTCAAATTTCACTTTTCACCTATACAGTTTTTAAGACGAACTAAGAAAAAATAAATACACTAAGTGACTATTTTTTAAAGACTGAATTAAGCCAATCTTATCATACTATCAAACTAAAAAGTTTCAAACTTTGCCCAGTACAAAACATTTTGTCGATCATGATTCTAATTTGTGATTAAAATGTCAGCAATCACCTTCAGTCAGAAGCTTAGATTAAATCGTTCATCTTCTTTACTATTTTAAATAATAAAACACAAAGTTTTTTACTATTTTTATAAATTGATATAGATAAACGTTGAAACAATTCCTACCAAATCAGTAACGTTGATAATACTCGCGGTGAGCAAAACCGGTCCTGATCATAAAACATTTTGTGGAAATACTAGTAAACTAGTCTTTTTATAAGGAAACACAAACCTATTTATAATTATTATGATTTAATAATTGCTAGATATACAAAACAAATCATTCAATAAATAGTACATCTGAATGAATTAAACATAGTATTCGTGGTTTTGCTCATCATACCAAATTATTATTTATTATTATTGTTCAAAAAAATGACCGACTCAATTTAAGGGTTTGACTAAATGTTTTAGTTGGAATTTCAATATCATATTGAAATCTTGAGCGAAAAAATGTTTTTAATTGTGTAAAATTTCAGCAATTCTAATTTAATATGAATATTTTGCCATGTAAATATTTCATTAAAGCAATATTGAAAGTGCAACGAAATAAAGTCAGCAAGTTTCATGGTAAATAAATCTTGTGTTGTTGGCTCAATAATGGCTACATTTTGTTTTTATTTCAATAAAATTCCATTAATAGTAATGTGAGTGATATTTTAACTCACATCTTTAACCTCCTCCAAAACTATGTTCGCTATCCGAACTATTCATTAACCGATCAACCGAGTTTAACTGTTGGACTAAGTGGATAAGAAGGATCGTTTTAGTTTGTTATCCGAATATGTATTCGTTGTCCAATTTTTTTTTATCTAAATATAAAGACTTGTCACCAGGGATTTACAGTTTATATCGTGAAGATAATCGATATTTTAATTTAAGTAAAAATTGAAAAATGCAAAAATAACATTTTTGTGAAAACTTTATATGATTTTTATCGTATACCCAGTGGCTTGAGTGTTAAATCTGACGTCAGAATAAGTATCAGGCTCACATTTCGTAATGTCAAGCTTATTAATGTGCTCAGAGCAAGATTTTGTAATTGGTACATCCAATTTGGCATACGCACAACAAATCTTGATATACGACTAAAGAGATGTTTCATCTACTTTGATTTCCAACTGTAAAGAGCTTATCACCAACTGACATATTACAAGCGAAATAACATGAACTGTGTTGCTCACAAAACTTGTAATTATTATTATGTAAATTTGTATAGGATTAACTTGTTAGCAAAATATACATGCCACATTATTCAAATTCATTCCATACATATTATAAACTTGCTGATTTTAGTGTGATATCTTTTAAACGAACACGTGTAAGAAATTTTCGCTGTTATTATGAAATTTGCTTGGTATATATTATATTATACATGTAAAGATTTTGTGATTTATCGGCTGTTAAAGATATGTATCGGTGAATATACATTTTTAAATATATAATCACTTTTATTGTGTAATGCTTACTGTCACATTTTGATGTAACGGAATTAAATTTAAATAACTAAAACATTTTTCAAAATGTACTATTTTCACAATTTTACAAATTAATTAACACAGTTGGACCGATTTCATTGTCAAGTGATACGATACAAATTACATACAAGGTTATTTAAACAAAATGTTGACTTAAAAATAACAGGTATACAAAGTTAAAGATAAAAGAATTTATTGGTAATCATACAATATATATTAAAATGAAGTTAAATATTTTACAGATAAAAAAAAAATAAGAACATATTAAAAATAGTTTCATAGCAAAAAAGAAAAATCGAGAGTTCAAAAACAGCCATGAAATATTCTTTAGCAATATTAACGAATAACAGTCAAATAACTTCGAGTTAAATATTCAAGGCAGCGTAATGCACTGGCGAAACCGGTCCTGATTATAAAATATATGGTAGAAATAAGTACTTAACATGTATTTTATTATTAAAAATACCATGCCTTTTCATCAAGAATTTAAAGTTAACCCCATAAAGTGATTTATAGTAAAAATGGGCTTAAAAAATATTTCATTAATTTATATGGCAAAAGTCTCATAAACTAACGTAAGATCATTATAATTTGATAGTATAATTGAAATTTACAAGATATTTGTGTAAGGTTTCAATTATGAAAATGAAATTTCATTTTGATCGCCTTTAACGGCATGCAATATTATGAAACTCATTTTCGGTACTTATCTCAGATTAAGAAGTAAAACATTTTCCCGTGGGTCTAAAAGAAAAACGAATTTTCTCTCGTGAAGAGGAAAACGTAATCTGCTTCTTGAATTTCACTTGTAAAAACTTTCTTGGAATATCGAAGAAATTATATTTATGCCCTTAAAAACAAAAATGGAAATACATTACCTGTAACATTATCCGTTATAATTAGTTATCAATTAGGGACAATTTTTTTATCTACGCATTATTATTGAAAAGCAATCAAACTATAATAATCAGTGCTTTATTTTTAATAGACCTAGAAAATTGCAATTGCGACTTACTCTTGCGTCAGAACTATGCTTAAACGCACATTTACTTCTTATATATTATATTTATAGCTATGTATAAAAAGTACACAATACATCTTTACTAATATCCTACTTTCATATTGTGAAATTCATTCTTAAAAATACATTCTAAAAATAAGTATAGACAAAATTTTGTTTGTTAAAATACAAAAAAAAGAATCAAATGCGATAATAAAAAATATATTATATTATTACAGCAATCTTACCTAGTTATGGAAGGAATTATACATTATATTACATACAGTACACTTAAAAGAACGTATATAAACGAAAGAGCAAACCGCAATTAATAAGAAAAACCATATTTCATTTGGATATTTGACGTTTTCTGTAAATGACTGTCTGGTATTCAATTATCATTCCAGAATTCAATCAAATTTATAAAATACGCAAATGGGTTTTCATATTTATAATTCAAGCCATCGATTATTGCTTAATAATATGTTTCTGGAACCCAGGACCTGTAATTGAAAAATTGGACCAATCAAGTACCATCAATTGATATCTTAAATTAAATTAAATATATATATTCTATCTTGAAAAAATCTACAAACGAAGTTTTGTAAAAATTTGTTTTTCTACGGTCGACCAGATGACTCAAAGCTTTTTATTATTGGAATTTAAGTTATTTTTGTGACATTTAAAAATAAACGTATTTTGTTATGAAATAAATTTCGCGTGGTTAGGAAATAGTTTGTATGTAATTATTGTCTTTGTCACGTTGTCAAAGATTGGCCGGTTCAGTTTTAAAGGATTATGACACAAGTTTTCAAACTGTTAAGACCTACCGTTACCTTTATTTATGAATAATAAATGATTTCATTACATTTATAATTCACTTTTACCACATTGAGCTTTCAAACTACTAGTCGTTGCATATAGCCCATCAGCTTATAATGAAATGTTGGGTCAAAAATTTACCACAAAGCTTTTACTGCCTACTGTAAAAAGCTCTTCTTATTAATCCAACGACCAATTTTATATTAAGAAAAAATCTATATTGCTTTATTATTATTAATTCAGTGAAAATATTACCCTTATCTCGAATAAATAATTCACATCAGCACACATAACCTTTTAATGGAGTGATTGTGAATAATAATTTATAAAATATTTTTTTCTATCACTTTTGATTTTTAATGTAAAGTATTTCATTTAATCAAAGTTGTTTAAAAGAACTGATATGATTATGTTATGTACATATATACTGTTCTTTATTCAAAGTAAAAATATTTCTACCTTAGGCAATATGAATTCAACTCGATGTTTGATTATTGCATGTAATTGGTAACAAAAAATACATAGGAATATTTAATGGAAGAGTAAAATTAGAAAAGTTATTTGAAAACTTTTAATTCAATCTATTATTGCTGAGTCAAGTATGAATTGTGGTCTAAGTAAGGTTTACTTTTGTCATAAATGTCTCTTTTGTTTACTTAGACGTTTTTTTATTTATTTCATCAACTTATGTTTGAAACAAATTAATACAGATAAAAATACAATTCATTGGCACGCGTACTAACGCAAGACATAACTTTTTTTACGCATTCCAGACGGTGATATAGAACGGTGGAAAGATAAGCAACTGTATAGAAAGTACATTTTTGCCATCACAGAAAAAGACTATAGTTTTAAAAATGCGTATCAATAAAATTCCTGTGTGTAACAAAGGGTAATACATGTTTATTAAGAATTAAACGTTTGTATAAATTTAACAAATCCACACTATAATAATTATTAATTTAAAAATCTGGAATTGATTTTTACTATGTTTGTATTATATAAATAGACTCTATTCTAAAAGTAAACATAGGATCACTGATCAATAAGATGTACAACCTAAGCTCAATAATGTTTTAAAATTATCTAAAAACTAAAACGGTGAAAAAATGGTAATGTATTTTAGTTCTACAGAATTCATAAGATATATAGTTAATAGCTATTTCCCTCATCAGAACTAGTTTACTACAGAACTCTAATATATGGCCAATCTTCACCATGTTATAATCGAGCTTTACGAATTAAATGCCTATTCAATCAATAATTCTAAAAACTATGTTTTTGAATTATCACTCATTAAACTGTAGTTTCGATAAATACACACAGATAAATATTAGTGTTTTATTGACAATTGCGATAAAATCTTTATTTACTTTCACAACTTGCCCACAAAATTGCTTCTGGAAAAAACAAATTATTCAAAATAAATATATATATTCTTTATCTGACTGAGCTTTTAGAAGTACTGGAAGCCCCAAAGTATTTGAAAGAAGCCAATCACCACTTGATTTTTGAGGGTTTTATGTGACTACATACGGCTTCTTACAATGTCCACTAAAAAACACCTGCCCTGCTGTATTGCAACATCAGATAGCTACTAAAAGTTATAAAAATAAACACCTGCGTGATTATTATATACAAATCAAGTTATGGTTTTATAACCAACGAAGAAAATTTACTTGAGTAAACTAAAAATTTACATGATTGTCTGAAAGAATTACAAACATACTTTGAAAAAATTGTCAAACAGTAAATCTATAGTTTTGTATAATTTGGAGCAAGACTGGCTTCGCTAATCACGAGCGTTATTTATTAATACTATACAAATTAAAACAGTATAACTACGTGTAAAAATATATAATGCAATAGTTCTATAACAATTTGTTTGTATACCCGCTAATTTTTAAAATCTTGTTAAACTATAATTAACATCATTAGGATATCCTTTACGCAGCTTAGAAAATAATTGAATGGCATGTGAATTTAAGTGAATAATGTGATTACCTGTTTGATTACCTACACCTATGGTTTTGTATAGCTGGTATTTTTATATATACAGTTTTTTTTAATAAATAACCTTGTTTTAATTTGTACTGTATAAGTTGATAATGCTTACGGTAAGTGGAATCGATCCTGAAAAAAGAAATACAAAATTGTGGATATATTACTAAACATTGTGGATCATCATTTAAATATAATATAATGTTTTTGTAAGACTAAGTGACAGTTAATACCTTAAAAGTGACTTTAAGAAATTAGGCTAATCTTAAACAGGAATTAGCTTGCAAACGAATGTTTTAGCAGTGCTAACAATATTTCACACACTCCAATCAGCGGTCTCAACAGTTGACACGTTTAATTTAAAGTTAGTGAGTTCAAGGTAATGTATATAACGCGACCGAAACTAAGGTCATAGGAAAATACATAATTTTTAAACATAACAGAGGGTAAATAAAAAACTTTCAACTTTGTTGTATCTTTTCAATGAATTAATTAAAATATTTTTTAGTTTTTAAAAATATTTGTGGAGGATATGTTTCAACGTCATATAACTGCACAATTTGCATGAGACGTCAGCTGTTAGCACACCTGTCACAGGTGCTATGTTGTACAAGCTTTACGGTTCACGGTTATTTTACAATAGGTACTTATTTCGGAAAATTTACAAGAGGTAAATAAACACTTCTTTACAATATAAATATTCATTGATTTTTTTTCTAATAAAAATAGCATGAAAAATATTTTGTAACGAAAACTGGACATTACTAATTCTTTTCAACGCTAAGCTTTTATAACATATTTATAATATATACAACTTTCAACGACGGGTGCAACTAATTCTAATTAGTATTATTAAATTTTGGCAATAGAACTAAACATTATGTTTCATTATTGAAATATGTTTTTAAAACTAAGAAGTGACAATTAATACTTTACGGATTTACAAAGTTAAATCTGATTAAATATAAGCTATGAAATTATGTGTTTTGTTACATATTGGAAATAAATTTTTTTCTTAGTGTAGTAACAGTGATTGACAACTAGATACGTCTTTAATTTATATATGATATATTTCATTCAATGTTTAAAAATAACTATTCTCCTCCAGAAGTTGTTTAATCAATAATGTTAAAATTATATCTGTCAAGTCAATTGTATTCTTCTATGATTCAGTTTATGTTCTTTTTCTCTGATTCGAACAAATTTTGTTTTTTATCCCTTTAGTATTTTCTTTATATGAGTGTAGTTTAAAGTTATTATTTAAATTTCCAAGTCACTTTTTAATATCAAAAGTACTAAAAAATAAAATGAAGTAAAGAATACGGCGTTATATTAACGACATCTATTTTTAAAACTAATAAAACTGTTTTCTTTTTGGTTTGTTCTTTTCCCTGTGGAATATAATGAAACCAGAAGTAATATCGTCGAGCAATATTGCAGTGGTATAATAATAATTGTCCCCGCCATAAAAATATTACATTCCCTTATGAAGTACATATTTTTATTCATGTGTCCTATTTTTCAAGAATTTGCTTCATGAATTTTTAGCTGATCAAGGAAAAAAAAAACTTACATTTTTGATTCTTTTACATTGCGTCTATAACACCACTAAGAAGAAATTTCAATAAGAGTAGGATATATTTGTGTGATAGGATGAAGATTTATTAATCTAATTGAAATAATAAGTATGAAAAGACACATTTCTTTTGAATAAAAAGTTTGCTGCATTTGTTACAGCGTATTGAATCGAATTGTATTGGAAAAAAATACCTTATTTTTTATTATTAAAGTTTGTTATTACCAGAGAAAAGCCTTTTTTATTAGTAGACGTTGAAGGTTTATTTATAAAAAGCTCAAAATGAACCGATACTTTCATATTTGAATTGTTAAAACATTTTAATAGGACTGTCAGTTTTGTTGCCTCAGTGTGATAGAATGTCTGAAGATGCCGAAGGGTGAAACCCGGGTGGTTAGTGACAAATATTTGGAATCGTACAAAGCTTTAAAAATTAACATTTGATACTAAAGTTCCATCAAGCATCTCCAGTCGATTTCATAAATCATATTTTCATAATTTTGGTTTTAATTTTTATAACGCAAC
Source organism: Himalopsyche japonica (assembly GCA_028555115.1). NCBI lineage: Eukaryota > Metazoa > Arthropoda > Insecta > Trichoptera > Rhyacophilidae > Himalopsyche > Himalopsyche japonica. The sequence continues at coordinate 43,721 of JAHFWJ010000215.1, read as the reverse complement.
ATATTTAAGCAATTTTTGAGAATCGAATCAAAGAAGTGACTTTATATTTTTTGGGCTTTGGAAAATATGTTTGTGTGCAATGTGTTTGATTATCGCCAGAAATATAAAAATTTTTAATGCTGTATTTAATATTCAAATAACATATTATTTCAAGAATACACCTTAAAATATCTAAAATTCTTTAGGCTAAATATTCATTTTCATTATCAATAGTATTGTGAACACGTAACGTTTTCTTGGTATTAATGTATGGTGCAAAGCTAAGCCGGTTATCTCTGGTTATTTGTCCAAATCGACAATTCTACGAGGAAATTGTCAGCGTCGAATCGTGACTCGAAAGCAAACATAACCTTTTATCAAAACTGAGTGAATGCAAACAAAAAGAATTTGTATAAGGACATTTTCGCACAAGAAAAGTTTCGCTTCCTATGATGATAAATTTACATGTCATGTTACGAGAAATACGAAAATTGTTAGAAACAGAATGATTTGACTTTAAGTTTGTTTACTTTGCTTTATACGGTTGTGTTAATTGTTTTGGTAATCATAAACTAAGATTGAGTCATGAAGTCATTTTTTTAATAACTGTCTTCGGTAAAACAACACCTTACAATAGATTGGGTAAAGATGGTTATTTTGGAAAGATATAAAAAAAATACTTGCAATAAATAATCAGATTATTTTAAAAACTGTTTGTTGGGTAATTATTTTTAAATTGGTAATTTCTTGATTAAATACTCAATAATTTCAAAATTTATTATCAATTTATGTGTGTCTGTTTGTCTTTCATGCATTACTACACCATTCATCCAATCGATATGAAACTTAATAAATTTATTGAACATACTCCCGCAAATGTTTGTGGCATACATTTCCCCTCAAAAGTTGACGAATAATCTAATATACTATTATGCAATTAACACTTATAAAGACTATTAACAAATTAATCGTCTGTTATCATAACACGTTACCTAGAATTTCCTCTCTTTAAGATCGTAGCAAGGCGCAACGGTTCAACTAGTGTATTATATTTTTGATCAGCTGATAATACTCGCTATGAATTTAATCTGTTTCTGTTATTATATTATGAAATGTGGATAAAGAAGTTAATTTTTAAAAAAATTTAGTTTGATATGCTAGTCTTGTTAAAGCAATCTGTACAATTATAAGGCTTGCGCGATGTTTGGTTTATGAGTTAGCACTACATATTTAAGAAAGTCGCTCTATTAGTTGACATTATCTTTTTTTAGATTTCATGAATGTTATATTTAATGTGATATAATGTGATGTGAACTAAAGTGATTAAATGATTTTTACTGCCAAAAAAATGTTATGATAAAGTTGAATGATATATATTTTTTTTTTAATATCAGTTTCAAATTTTTCCTCAGATTATTTTCTTGGTTTGTTGTTTTGTTTTATACCTCGAGAATTCGTTTATCTTTTCCGGAATAAAGAAAAGAAACATATGTTTCTACAGGTCAAGCAAAGGGATAATATCAAATAACAATACAAAGATAACATCCCAAAAGAATACAAGACGAATAATGGCTTCCACTATAAATTCTCTCCTTGTTGGGTTTTGGTAACATTCGAGAGGGCGTCTATTGATAAAATTCGCCATCCGATCGCCGTTGCAAATGTAATAAGGTGACATTTTATCTTTAAGAACCCTAACGCCGAAAAATACATTTATTTTATTAAATTATAAAATGTTTTCTGATCTAAGGACGAAATGAAACTTTTTTTACGAATAAATCGCTGTGTGTAAAGAAAGGACGCTTAAATCTAAAAGACAAGAAATGATTGATGAAGATAAATATAAAAGGTGAGCATCACTTGATAAACGCGATTGAATCTATTGAAATATTATATGAAAATATGAAGGATCATAAATTTTAGGAATAAACAGTGGACAGCTTAATCGTCCACCAATTTTGAATTAACAATTAAACCTCTATTGTTCGTATTTGTCTCATTCTTTCCGTGATATAAATTCATTCAATAAAAAATCTAAATAAATCCATTCTGACAAAAGTAAAATGTTATCTGATATTTCTCATGGTACAACCCACCTAATAAAAATCAAAAGCAATCTTTCTTTGAGTAAATTCTCAATGACAATCGAAGTTTTGTTGTTCCAATGAAAACATTGAATGAAAAAAAAAATGAAAATGAAAATTATCCTTTTTTTCTATGATTCGCTTTTAGCTTAAATCAACTAAATTATCATGTTTCTAATGTGTTAACTAAATATCCAATATTTATGGAAAAACATAATTTTTTAGATAATCACAAAAAGAATTTAATACTATTTAAGCAAAATATTTTATGGTAAGGCTTCTCTCATAGCGAACATTATCAACAAAGCTGATACAAATTACAATAGAGTGTATTTCATAATAAACTTAATTGTCAAATGTATCTTACCAGTTAATAGTACTATAAAGTTCATAGAGAGACCGGTCCTGATGATAACATATATAGAGTAAATTATTAAAAAATTAACGACCAACGGCCAACGACCGTACCACGTTGTAAGCGCCGGCTCTCGTGCGATCACCGAAGTTAAGCAACATTGGGCGCGGATAGTGCTTGGATGGGTGACCGCTCGGGAACACCGAGTGCCGTGTTCTCTTGGCTATGGGAAGGAAAACCCAGACAGTAAACCGAACACCAACCTGCCTGGGCAGCGTGGTGTTGCTATGTCCAAACCCCCCCTGAAAAAAAAAAAAAATAACAAGGGGCGGCATTCATCCAGCAGTGGATCGACCCCGGCTGATGATGATGATTAAAAAATGGTATTATTTTTTAAACTTTATCATATTCTTATCAGTTGATAATCTGAATTTCAATCCTCAAAATATGTCTAAAAAACTTTGAAAACAGTTTTCTAGCTTGTGGAATATAAAAGTGACTTTACTTGTAAAATATAAAATTATCTTCGCCTCAATTTTAATCAATGTTTTCTTTCATAAATTTGTATTTACCAGAATGCGAAACATAAATATAAGTAAAACAAACTAAAATATATTTCTCAAAATCAAAGATTTTCTCCAATTTTTTATTATTTATAGCTAGAAAATAGATTCGTGGAAAAATGTTTCCTATTTGTTACACAAAAAAATAAAAATAAGATAATATAATATTTGATAAAAATCATTTTCCTTTTAGTAATATTTTCATCAAGGTGAATCGACCAATAGTTGACCTTCTTTTGTTGTATTTGATTGGTAATTATAACCGTGTTACAGCGCGTTTACGCTTAATGCTTCCAGCTGTGGAAATGATGGAATTAAATGTCAGCCCATAACAAAAGTGAGAAATAAATGCCACAATCACATTTTCCATTAATTCCATTTCAACGGACACTCGACATTTTACGTCAAGACAGACAATTTAATAACTTACAATATAGAAAAATTTTCAGGTTTCATTTAATATGTATCACTAATTTCGATTCATTGATTGAAATATCTTTTATGGGTAGAAAACCTTTCCAAAATTATGAGTAAATTTAAGTACTTATTTCTGTAAGAAACAAAAAATTTGGTTAATGAAGCATGATGAAAAAAAAGCAATGTATTTTAGTTCTACAAAATTTATAAGATAGTATATATAGTTGATAGCTATATATATGATATATGATATGTATATATAGTTGATAGATATATAGTTGATAGCTATTTTGGCTCATCCCCTAATAAAAACTTATTCAGATTGTTCAGATGAGGGTGTATATCAAAATAGCAATCAACAATACATCTCATAAATTTTGTAGAAATAAAATAAATTGCTACTTTTCCACCGCGTAATAATAGAGTTCTACCAAGTAAATGCTGATTCAATTAAGAGATTTGGTTAAAAGTCATTACTAACTACGACTAGTCATCTGTTTTTGGTAGACATTTCTAGTATCACAACAACGTAAAAATCTTGAGTATCGTGTTAATTTTCACAAAAATTCCGAATTTTAATCTCTCTTTCGAATACGCCGTGAATTGGGATGATTCTCTGAAGATTGATAAAATGTAGGCGCGGCCTGTGGGTCCAGCAGCTGAGTGAACCAGCTTAAATAAAAAAAAAATAATCGGCGTGAAAACATAATGTCAATTTGTCAATACCTGGGTTTTGCCTTTCGGAATCTTCAGACATTTTATCACACTGATGTTACAGAATTGACCGTGAGTTCCCGTGGCGAAACTCGGTCGTTAGTGACAAAACATGTGGATTCGTACAGTCATAAGTTTCAAAAAATGAAATTTGATATTGAAATTCCATCAAGCACCTTCAGTCGATATCATAAATTATAGTGACCTTATTTTAATTGGTTGATAATACTTGTGATGATGAAAGTGAGGTTTTGTCTTAATAATATAAATTTGTGGAAATATTACGAAGCATGCTTTTCCACAAAAAAGATAGTTAAAACCTAAAATGTGATAAAAGATTGAATAAAATTTTATTGTATGAAAATTCTTTTGTGTAGCTTTTCCATATTACTATTTCATCCAGGAAATTTTTGCACACCTTTGGACAAAGTTTTCTCAAAGTTGTATGAGTGCTTTTCAAACAGCAAAGGACAGGATGGAGAAAGTTTACAAGAACTTTTCAAACCTGAGTTCAGAATCTCAATGACCACGGTGTTGGAAAAAGTGTTTCAAAAATTCAAATTCGATTTAAAGTTCGAATATACAAAACAGTTTCGGTATAAATAACATTGACGATAGTTTTGATCACCGTAGACATATTATTACAGTAACACGTCACTTGATACTTTGTTGAAAATGCTCGGGATGAACGAAACTGATCATTGTCATTAAATATATATATATATTTATAAAAAATGTGTTATATTTATTTTAAATTCAGTAACACCACGCGTGTGTTTTGTCATTTTCTGTACGACATATAGCTTTCTTTCGTATAATTTGAGTTGAAAAACTCAAAATTGTTGGATGATTTTCAAGAAAATTTACGATTTAAGTTTGACATTTTAACATTTTTGCTATTAAAAATATAAAAAAATGGTTTAATTAATGATTTTAGCACAGTTTTCGTTGATGTTTTTAAAAAAAATATTGTTTTTTTCAAATTAGTGCTTGTTGAAACAGGATTCTGAATTGGTTTATGAAATTTGTACCTACAAATAGTTTCATCACAGTCCAAAATCTATTTAAAATTTTACCATGGCTTCGCTTATATAGAAGAATGGTTAAGAATAATTTGAATATTGATTTATATTTATTTTATCTATGAATATTTTAGAAGACATCTGTCGTGTACACATCTTTCGGGCTATTGATAATTAAGAAGCGAGTTGTTTTGGCTTAATTGAGAATCAACGCGTTAAACTAAACATTACTTTGTTATTCAATATAATACAATATTGGTTTATGAATATCTCCGTCGTAAATTACATATAGTAAGTATTGTATGATCTGTTGCTCGATTCTTGTTTTACAAGATCACAAGACATTGTATGGAATGTAATTATAGATCCACCTTCCTAGAATCATGCCTTACAAGGTGTACTATTTTGACTTAGTCAATTTCAACCCCATAAGTAAACATAGTTGAGATGTATTATTTTAAATAAAGGTAAAGACAAAGTAATCTGAAGTAGATGAAACAAGATAGTCATTCAGCTCATAAAATTCATGAGAAAAATTGGATTTCAAAATTGCTAAAACTTTGTAAACATTTTGTATCGGTTACAAACAAAAAGAATCACATAGAAAAAAATATCATAAGGCTTGATAACAATCAGCTAACAACTGATTTCATGAGAATGATGTTCAATTTAGTATGCGACAATTTTAAAAACAAAACATACAACTTATGACTTTTTGAAGAAAGGTTGTTCTACAAAAAACTATACTCAATTACCATTATAATTTTATTGGGTAATTTGATACATAAAATCACCCACGTACATAGCATAAACCATATTTAATTGATTGGTTATGCTGGAATTGAATATAATATGATATAGTATGAAACTTCAATAATTCAAATGAATAAAGGAAAATTCATTGATCGTTTAAATGAACATTGAATTTAGTTTGGCTATGTTGATTTCTAAATTTTTTTCGTAGAATAATTTATGTTTTGTTGTACAATCAGATTTGTATAGAAATTAGATTTTACTCCCACGATCATATCATCGATTGGGTTACCAGTTCTGAACAGTGTATTGTTATTGATCTAAACACACAGATATCTGGTGTAGTAAATTTTCTCCCTTAGTACTAAAGCATTTATCATATTTTGAAATCATATCACAAAATATAATTTAAACTCTCACGTATACTTTATTTGAATATTAGTTTTATAAAACAGGTGTAGCAGCCTGGCATATAAGGTGATCTGCATCCGTTGAAGGACGGTAAACGGATGTTTCCTTGTAATTAACCTGGAAGCTCAAGATGAAAAGTCTTTAACTAGTTTGCCAGTTTATAACCAACCATAGAAAACTTAACTCAAACTTTTTGGACTGGGGGAAATTCATTTAAAGGTAAGACTACAGAACTACCAAAACGATAATCACGTATTACGGGAGTGGTTTTAGATGAATGTCGTCCTTACTCAGCTGTTATCATTCTCATATAGATATTACAATTGTATACAACAAAGATATTTTAAAGTATTTGATGTGTTTGCCTCGCCACATAGCGAACGTGTTATTATTGATATATATCAAGATTCAACAACAAGTCGATTCGTAATATGTTTTAAAAAACTGGGAAAGTTTTTTAACTAATGTTTTATTTTTAACATGGTAGTGAAAAATTGGAATAATGATTACATGTAGGTTTTTATTATGTAAAAAAAGTCAATTTTTTTCTTTTTTAAACGGCTTCAAATAAACTTTTAATGTTTAAATTCTTCTTTTTTAAAATTTGTATTGTTGCAACTTTGTACGATTCCATATGTCTTATCACAGACGACCCGGGTTTCGGCCTTCGACATCTTCAGGTATTCCATCGCACGGATGCAACAGAACTGACGTAATCGAATACAGTCGATATCATAAATTACTTCTTTTTTTATATAAAATACAATTTATTTGAAATTATGTAAAGCTACAGTATAACATGTTCCCAATTTTTAATAATATTAATAAAAAAAAAAACGTTCTGACTAAATTTCGTTCATTATTTACAAATAATTTTAATTTACTATATAGTCGACGAAATATTGGTTTAAATATGTCATCATGATTGAATTTGTACGAAGTAAAAACAGTTTTAGAAGTTATAAACGACGACTAGATGTTTTTACAAAATTGATCGAAAACGTTCCGACCAAATTGTAAAATAAGTAAATTATTATATTTTATTTTAATCAAATTATTAGTTTGTTGATTGGTTTTTGAAAGGTTCTTGTTTGTCGATCATTGATTATCAGAAAGGTTACATCCCTTCTAAAAATAAAAATTAGCTAACGTACTTACCCTTTCCGTGAATTTGGGAAGAATCTGAAGAGCTATTCAGACGACGAGGTCGATGAGCTACTCCAGTTTCCCAAAATATTGGATAACCAAGGTACGTAATAATCTTTTTATGTAGCTAGTGTTAGAGTAAAGAGCAAATAGAAATAACTGTAAAATAATATGTACAGTATGATCATTACGTAACGTTGTTTTTTTTTTAATGGCACATCTTTGCATTGTATTTGTGTTGGCAAATTATACGCATAAATATAGATTTAATAAATAATCTATTTAAAATGAAAAACTTCTGGAAAAATGATTTAAAATTTGTATTAAGTTTAATTTGATGTCAACAGAAGGTGCTTGATGGGATTTCAATATCATATTTGTTATCAATCAATCCGGGTCGTTAGTGACAAAACATGCGAAATCGTACAAAGTTGTAACAATTCCAAATTGATTTTATATTCAATTTGTTATAGCTTAGGTCTGTGTGTATATATGAAAGATTTTAGAGATTCGTTGGTCTTTGATAAGCTTTTTTATTATTTCTCAATAACCAATCAATAATATACGTACAAATATTTTAAATTACAAAATATATTAAAATAAATTTAAATTTAAAAGTGTGTCCATACAACGTCAACAGGAACAACAAATTATTAAATGCTATGCGTTATTTTCTCTAAAATATAGTTGTCTAAAGTATTTAATAGTTAATTATATTGACCAACGGTGCATCAAAAAAATCCATTTTCAATTTTAAATTAATGAAACTTTGTACGATTCCATATGTTTATAACTAACAAACGGGTTTGCGTCTTTCGGCATCTCCAAACATTCTTTCACACGGGATCTGACGGTCAGCTCTAATACATCCGTGTGATATAATGCCTGAAAATACCGAAAGCCAAAACCCTGGTTGAGAATGATAAAACCTGTGGAATCGTAAAAAATTTCAACAATCCAAAGTATTTAATTTAAAAAAATCCCATTAATTGTTCTTGATGAAAAGGATGAAAAAAAGCGAAACAGGTACTGATTAAAAAATATATTGTGGAAATAAGTACTAAAATGAGTTTGTATTATTTTTAAATAAAAATAAATGATTGATCATACAACAGCAGTACAGCTTAAAATATACAAACTAAATTATTATTTAAAATCGAAAAAAAACTGCTGCTTCTAGGCCACTCAAAAAGCATAAAGATATATCATATAGAATAAGTTAGAACGGTATTAGCGATCAACTTATCACTCTTTTTACATCCCACTTATAAAAATAAATGAGTGTGTGTTAGTTTTACAAACACATTCGATGTATACGTTACAAATAAACATTTGCTTAATTTGACCACAAACCAACTGAGCGATTTGTATCATCAATCAATAATTATTTCCCAATAATTTCTGTAACAGCAGACTGTGTTTCAAATTCTATCGGCTATTGAAAATTTTTTTTCTTATTATTATTTGATGGATAATTGCTTTTTGTCTGCGGTTGGCAATTTTTGGATTAGATTATCGAAACAAATATTGCGTGACAACAGAAAGCCAGGGAGAGGCTCGGTCTATAAATCGTGTGCCAATTAGTTATCTTAATAACGTAATTAATTGTCACTAAACGCCCACCCACTTTATTCGTAAGGCTGCGCCACTGACAAACGCTAACTCGAATACCTACCTACCTGATAATATTATAATTGGAAGCTTTGCCCTTCAGGGTGTTTATAAGACGCCGTCTTGGCGCTTGTTATACAAGACGAGTAAACAGCTACCTATTAGGCTTGAATTCAAAATTATAAATTACCCACGTATCGAGATGAAATAATAACTTTTTCCTTTTCGAATTTTATTCAAGGGAGAGCTTTGAAGTTTTCAATAAAGCTCTCATCTGAAAATTAACAGCAATTTTCTTGTCTTAGTTTCACACTCGTCTACAATCATCAATTTTATAAGTGCTTAGTTCATGACGAAAATTAGCTAAGTATTATTAGACACGGATTCACTCAATGGCTTAGTTTTATAATTTATGATATCGACTGAAAATACTTGATGGAATTTCAAAATGAAATTTGAATTTTTAAAACTTTGCACCACAATTTATGATATCGGCTTAAAGTGTTTGATGGAATTTGAATATCAAATTTGAATTGATACAACTTTTTATGATTCCACATATTTTGTCACTAACGACCCGGAGTTTTTTGCATCCGTGTGATTGAATGCCTGAAGACGCCGAAAGACAAATCCCGGGTCGTTAGTGAAAAAACATTGTAACAATTCAAATTTGCTTAGTTTCATATTTGAATTCTTCCTTGTTAAGCTTCACAATTTTTATTCAAACAAAAAGTAGTTTAAAATACAATTCAATATGTATTATGCAAATTAATAGAGATTGTCAGGACAAATCAGGCAATATTTCGGTACAAAAATTTTATAATTTAAGTCAAGCTTTGCAATGTTATCCCTAGTAAATTTTTATATGTGTCAACTATCAACGCATTGTCTAAATTTAAGTTGTCTGGCGGTTTAAATGCAAACTAGTTAATACTGACTGTTTTTTTATTTAAAATACTTTATGTATCTCCTCCGGAAATTGAGAATCAAAAATATTGGAGTCAAAATGTCATAAAATTTAAGTCCAAAATGTGATGCTACCCACTTTAGCACGTTAATACTTTTTTATTGCGATTAATAAAAGGCTTCACTTATTTCAAACAAAATGACGTCGTTTATTCTCGTTGTTTCTATGCTAAAAAGCCAACCTTGCTTATATTTTGGCAACTGTTTTTGTTTCAATAGAATTCCAAGAATTCCAAAACATACACCGCGTTACATTTGATAATTTTCCAAAATTTCCGTTTAATTGAATATGTCAAAACCACATGGCAACAGATTTTAACAGCTCAAATACTCTAGCAATACCTGTCGATAAAACATGGAAAGTAAACCTAATTCTACATCATGTTCATTAACACAGTTAATAAACAGAATTAATCATTAAATTTTTTCATCATTTTTTTTATAAACTATGGCAAAAAATGATTGCTTATCAACTTGCACATTCATTTTTATTATTTTTTCGAAAAAAATATATATTGTGATTATAAAAACTAAATTTACAGTTTAAATTGGATCTTTTACTCGTCAAGACGATGATTTTAAATATTGGCCAAAAGCTAGATAAAAACATTGTATTATATACAACAGAAAAAAAGAATTATTCTTAAACAGCATCATATAAAGTTTTTGAAGATCCTACTTCTTCGTCATTTTTTCTTATTCTAATGGTCTTCTATCAAGTGGATGTCATTTTAATCGCTTGTAAAAATTACTAAATTATACATCATATGTTTATATTTCAATGTTGCATATTAAGGTTTGATGTCAGAACGTTTCTAGTAAGAAATAACCAATAATAGTTGATAGATTTTATTGACGAGATTAAACGTTGGTCATGTAAATGAAAATATTTTTGAGTTTATTTATTGAATTGGCATTCACTTGGTAGAACTCCATTATAACACGGTGAAAAAATAGCAATGTATTTTAGTTCTACAAAATTATTTTTAACATATATAGTTGATATAGTAGATAGTTCTGACGATGGAGTGAGCCGAAATAGCTATCAACTATATTTGTTAAAAATAATTTTGTAGAACTAAAATACATTGCTATTTCTTCACCGTGTTAATATTTTTGAGCTTTACACCACCAACAGTACTATTTTACTTTTTATTAAAATCCTGAAAGTTAATTCAGAGACAAAATTTAATTTCCAATGTCCAGAGAGTGGTCCACTTATTGTGTGTTTGAGTAAGCAATTATATTCATAGGGTGTAACACCATACATATGATTTTCTTCGCCATGTATTGTATATACATTGATTCAAAATAAACACATTGCATAGCATGTATAATGCTAATTCCACATCAAAATCCGTATGTTTCTGGATATAAATGGTAAAAACTCTCAGTTTAAAGTTGTGATAATATACATACACCTATGTATTTACAGTTTAAAAATCTGTTTTAACTTTCTAATTTTACTTAAATTTAATCTGTTGCATCCGTGTGATAGAATGCCTGAAGATGTCAGCCAATAAGCGCAAACCGGGTCGTTAGTCACAAATCATATGGAATCGTACAAAATTTTAACAATTCAAATTTTATTAAAAATAATTTAACAATTTTTTCACTAAATAAGCAGGCTTATTAAACCATTTGTTTATATCTATGAAAATAAGTTACATATATTTTGTCTATACAAATTACACTTCACAGTCATCTATAAAATAAATTTCCTAACTATTAACTAATTTCAAATAAACTGATACAAAAATGAATTCAAATATAGTTTAATTTTTGATAACATTTTTTTTATAATTGTCTGTAAACTTTCATCATTTCACCATTTTAATATTTTAAAAAAGTTTGTGATAAGCGGAAATGAATGGTGCCAGCCAAAGCAACTTTTAATGTGTTAACTGTCTTAAGAAACACATTTTTAGTACCATTTCCCTAATGTATTATATTTTATGATCACGACGAGTTTTGCTCATCGCAAGCATTATCAATTCAATAAAATTCAATAAACAGCGTTATATACTGAAAAAATAAATAATAAATTAGCGAATATGGGAAGCTTTTTGTGGTGGCTGTAAAAATTTATGCTATCAATAAAAAAAATATCTTATCACATATTTTACGAGATACATAAAACTACGTATTTGAAAATCAATAAGCAAAAGTAAAATGACACATTAAAATGGTAAAATTTTGCGTTAATAAAAGGTGTGTACTATTTTATGATATTTTGTCGTTGTTGTTATAATTTTTATCAGATATAGTGAATAAATCGAATTGATTTAAAAAGATATTGGTACCTTTGAATACTCCAAGATTATGCAGCTTTGCAATGTAAGTCTGATGGCGAATATCATTTATTTAAAAACATCATTTTCAAAAATTACTGAAAAGAATATTTTAATATTTGCCCATAATAAAGCTTTCCAGTAAGTGGTAAAAAGCGTTTAATAATTCTACCAATAAAAATATTAATCCATTTAATTATTCCAGTTAAAGTAAATTTGTGAAAAACAGTTTGTTTTATGGTGTCAATAAATCCAGAAATAAAATGAAAATCAATTTGTATGCTTTTATGTGACTTTATGACTAAAACCAAAGGTAGAAAGTTAACATGTGTACGGATTTAAGATTCAAGCTAGATGGTACAGACGTAACTCAGTCCTGATAAGAAGCAAATTTCACTGATAGAATCGACTAATTGAATATCAGCTAATCCAATAAACTTTACTACGGACCTAAAACCCCAATATAAACTTTTGGGGTCAATTCCTGTTTATTTTATAGTGATGATTTATCACTAATTATGTTATTTTACTTTTACCAAAAGAATTAATACTAAGCGATTATTCATGTGATTTTAATATATTTGTCAAGTGACAAAGCTAAAGGGTTATATTATATTTAATGAAAATAGTTTAGGCATTTCATGTGTAAAAAAACACAAAAAAATATAATTTAAGATATCGACCGAAGGTGTTTGCTGGAGTTTCAGAATCAAATTTGAATTTTTGAAAGCATGGATGCAACAGAAGAATGTGATAGAATGTCTGAAGATGCTGAAAGGTGAAACCTGGGTCGTTAGTGATAAAATGTGTGAAATCGAACAGAGGTACAATAATTCAAAAAAGTTTATTTATTAGAAAAAAAATCAGTTTATAATTAGCATATATACAAAACAAAAAGTTTGAGAACAGAGAATCCAATTATAGGCAATCATAACATATGTATCTAAATGAATTTAAATTTTAACACGGTGAAAAAATTGCAAAGTATATTAGTTCTACAAACTTTTTTATAAGATTTATTTGATAGCTATTTTGGCTCACGCCATCGTCAATACTATGCTCAATATATAATCAATAATCGATAAATAAATTTTGATTTTACTTAAACACAATAATCACATAAATAACAATTCACAAGGCTACCAAAGCAATGCTAATTTAAACAATTCACTGATTTTTATAATATAAGAGATACTATTTTCGAATGGTGTATGGTTGGAATTTATTATATATTTACACAATAATTTCAAAACAGTATTTTGATTTGTTTATTTACTGCTAAAATATAAAAATTATCTTTTTTTTTTCTAAATTTCAGGTAAGTTCATCTTTTGGCGCCCTTGGAGCAGGTGTTTTGTAGCTTAAAGGGCTTTATAAATTATTAAAGTGATAATTTGTCGTTGTTTCAAAATAATGTATAATTTATTGAAAAAGCTGCATCCACAATAAATATTCATGTAAAAATAACATATTAATAAATATATTTATATTTAATTGCATACAAAGCCTTGGGTTACATAAGGGCCAAAGTTTTCTTTACTTTACGTACATAAATAATCCGAGGTGCATAGTGCTTCCACTAGATATTGAAAGCCTGTCATTTTGGTAGTATACTGTACAATGTACAAAAGCTTTGGCCACTTTCATAACGTAATGTAATCGCGAGCGGCAAAATATACGTCTCCGATATATGAATTTAGTTAACAACGGACTTGAGTATATAACTATTCATTTTCATAGCAAATATATTCGCTAAAATTGCCTATTTTCATATCGATCGGCAAAAAGTAATTTAAATAATACCGTTGCAACGCCAAACAAAGAATAATAAATGTTGGAAACAAATGTTACAAAAAGGTTTTTAGTTCTACGGAATTGAAAATTGCAAAATTAAAACTCATTTCTATTTTTCACAACTTAATTATGAAGTTCTACTGAATTAATGTCTTTGCTTGTATTAAAAAATGTGTATAACAAAAAGTTTTGATAAGAAAAAGTTAAATTTGAATTGTTACAACGTTGTACGATTGTGGAATCATGTGGATGTTTTGTCACTAACGATCCGGGTATCGCCTTTTGGCATCTTCAGGCATTTTATCACAAGAATGAAACAGAACTGACGTACAATAAACAGTTGGCATCGCCTAAGTACCATAGGTATTAATTCTAGGAAAGCGTAGACCCCAAGGCGAGCAATAAATTGCAGCTAAAACAAATTTAATAATAATTTACGCAATTGCCTGTGATAATTTTCACCAACGATCTTGTCAAATGAGTCATTCTTAAAAGGATTAATGAAGATTCTGAAAGGCGAAACCTGGGTCGTTATTGACAAAACATGTGGAATCGTACAAAGTTGTAACAATTCAAATTTGATATGGAAATTCCATCAAATACCTTCACTCGGTATTATAAATTAAGAAAACATTAGTTGATTTAATTTTATCGATAATTGGATATTTATAAGACAATAGTAAAGATGCTTTCGCGCTTAGAAATTACTGTATTTTGTTACGTGTATGTTTACGAAAGCTCCTACAAATGGCTTTTATGTGGCTATGTATCACAATTTAACTCAGTATTTTACATACAACACACATTAATTCATTATGGCAGAGCAAAAAGGCAAACTTTACTACGTTTTCAATTGTCTACATATCTAATTTATATACGCTCGCCGTATTACGGTGCCATAAACTCTACTGAGGGCTACGGCGTAGATGATTTCGTAGCGTTACTTAACCTATACTTGAACAAACGCATGTTAAGAAAAGATTTATATCATACGTACATATGTACATTGAATAAAGGTTGTTTTCTGTAACAGCCACTTGATAAGCATAACGTAATTTGAATGGATTATGTAAACCTGTGTAATGTTGGAATTTATAAATAGAAGTAATTATAATTGCTTTACTAAGTAAATGTGGTTAAAAATCATAACATTTTATTGTTTTATTGGTTTTGCTTCGTGGAAACGTAAAATTATAAAATGTAACATAGGAAATTGAGTTGGAAAATAAACGAACATAACAAGGACTTCAACAAATCAAGTTTAAGGTAATCATTAATGTCAATAATGCTAGCAGTAAGATTAAGTAGCTAAGATTGACTGAACTTTACAATAAATTAGTGTTAAAGAAATCTAGTTAAATACATAAAAAAATCGTAGTCGTCTAAACTCACTCTCGTACTTGGAATATGTCAACAGCCAAATATGTTAAGTATAATACAACTGAACGTTGTTGACCTTTAAATGAGTATCGACGTACTTTTTTCGGGTGTCAGTGTAAGTTTGTGGGCGTGTTTATGTTTGAATTATGAATTGTAATACCATCTGTAGGCATTTGGGTGTGTATATGATTTATTGATTGAATTAAAAATGTATTTTAGTTCTACAAAATTATTTTTAACAAATATAGTTGATAGCTATTTCGGCTCACGCTATCGTCAGACCTATGCGGAAAAGGCACACAACGCATCCTCTCTCCTGTTCCAACGGCCTAGCTTGTTACTTTAACACAATGACACTAAATTTTCAAAATTCTAAATGAAACACTAGGTGTCTATGACAATAAGTTTATATGTGGGACGGAAGTGGTCCTTATGGAAGCAAATCGGACCACACCTTTGTACAACGGCTGGACAAGTGGCGATACTATTATGTTAGTTTGCTCGTTAAGAATCCTTTGTGATAATTGGTGTCTATTGATTTCCAGCTGTTCCAAAGCCGTCATTCTCCGACCCTTACTACAAAGCTGCAAACATTTAGGCGCTGAGTTTGAATTTATATTATGTGATTCATTAATGACGTGATTAGCGAATCTTTGTATTCGAAAATAATTCCTCTAAAGGTTAATACTCTTACCATTGAAATCCTCATTGGCAGACTGGTTCAACGCTAAAAATCAGGAATGTGGAGTCGGAGTCGGAGTCGCGAAAAACGAGCGACTCCGGAAACTTTTTCCATTAGACGATTTGAAAAATACCTCCTTGAACAATTTGCAGGATTGGTTGGTTAATCTGTAATTTAATGCACACATACAAAGAGGTAGGGGAAACTGACCAAATTAAACATTTTTTTTGTCAAAGTCGTGTTTTTTTTATTTGACGACTCACTGCTAAAAATTTTAGAAAATTAATCACGTTATCACGGCTCTTACGGTACAAATGATAAAGTCCAAAATTTGCAATACTTTGTTTTAAGTAGTTTTATTTTGACTATTGATTGATAATATTAATAAACAATATTGTTAGAATTATAATATACAATATTTAATAATTGTAATTTTTAGCCCAACAATTTGAAGCTTCTTCGATGTCAAAAAAGTTCAACAATCTATTTGAAATTTTTTTCAATGACCTCTCTTATACATTTACCTTTTAAGAATCGGTTATGTGTTGCAAAAACAATAAATTCATAAATAATTTCAGTATGTATGGTAGAATATATTGATTGAATTGGCATTTACTTGGTAGAACTCCATTATAATACGGTGAAAGAATAGCAATTTATTTTAGTTCTACAATTTTTTTTAAAAGATATAATTGATAGCTGTTTCGGCTCACGCCACCGTCAGAAATATAGTTTGTAAACATTGTATATAGTATTGACGATGGCCTGAGCCGAAATAACGATGTGATCAACAATATCTTATAAAAAAAATTGTAGAACTATAATACATTGTTATTTTTTCACCGAGCTATGGAAAAATACACTGTTCATAAATTACTGTGTTTTGAAAATGTAAATACCCTTCAATTCTTTTAATTTTTCACAGAGCTGCATTCTGATTTTTTTTTTCAAAGAAAAGTAGAAAATTCACAATAAGTAAAAACACGTTTGAAATAGACTTATTGGAGTCTTTTTACTGTTGATGTTTTCTGTAACAAGAATGAAACAATGTTTACAATAATAAAACAACAAAACGACATCGTTAACGGATACCGGTATACGATCCACAAATTGAAGATCTCTGAATCTGTACATCTTTATAGCCCGAGGAGAATATAAAAGCGAGAAAACGTTCAAAGGAATTCCTTTTCAGGGATTTTATTTGTAACTACGGGCAACGCCTCTCTCGGCTCGTGCCGGGATCCAAACACTGTATCTACGCAAGCATTTCACATATTATTATTTTGCATAAAGAGAACTGTTTTGTCAAGATACATCGCCAATATATTATTGAGATTGTATGGAAAACCGAATCGGATCATAAGGAAATTTATTGGTCCCAAAAATTGTGTTATACGATGAAAAGACTTTTTGTAAAAATGTGTTCAATTCAAATTATTGACGAATTTACTTGGTAAAACCTCTTTATAACATGGTAAAGAAATAACAAAGTATTTAAGTTCAACAGAATTAATAAAATATATAATTGATAGCTGTTTTTCTTATTTTTGTGGCGTAGCAATGGTCACATCTTCATTTCTGTTCTAACATCCCAGTGTTATAAAGAAAATCCTGAAAATCAATTTCCCATGTTTGAAATTCTCTATCACAATATGAATCTACACATCATATTTGAATTGGTAAAACTGACTGTTCTGTTGCGCCCGTGTGATAAAATGCCTGAAGATGCTGAAAGACGAAACCCGGGTCGTTAGTGACAAAACATCTGGAATTGTACAAAGTTTTAACAATTCAAATTTCATTCCAGCACCTTCAGTCGATATTATAAATAAAACGAATAAAATATGTTTTTATTTTAAAAGCCCATTTTTTGGTTACATTTTTATCTAATGATTTGCAAACATCAAAGAACTTATTAGGCAATAAAATCATATTTTTAATAATAAAAAACACATTTTCACTATAAACTTTATAAGCAGGACCGAATTTACTTACCACGCGCGATAAAAACTGTTAGGACATATATTATGAACACGTCTGTTTATAAAAGAAAAAATATTTATTCTCGAAGCACCGTATCCTTTCCTTAACTAATAAAGCCTGTCTATAAGAATACGTTTATTGTTAAGGTATTTATCATCTATATACCCTTAGCGAGCTTATTATATTTTGGCAATTTGTTTTGCTAATACACGTACCTACCTATGATAAAATACAATGTGAGAAGCTCTATTACAGAAATATAATGCGATGTTTTTCAACCTTTTTTACCAATCGAAATTCAAGTTTATTTTTCTTCTTTCGAATGTTTTGATATCGAAATAAATATTTTCAAGTGTGTATATAGATGTTTTGATTTTATTAAAATGTTTTTGTATTTTTCTTCCTTGAAAAACGTTGTTTCAAATTATAACATGACGAAGTTAAAATTTTGTTTTTCTATTATTGAACATACAATATTTCGTGTCATTTAATTATGTAAAGATATACATGTGTATCATTGGTTGATATTTTAATTTAAAAAAATATTTTACTTAATTTTTAATTTTATTTCAACTATTCAAGTTTGCTTTACGAGAACTGGTAGCTATTCAGTTATTAGAAATAACTTCATTGGAGATAATAAAAATTTATTAAATAGATATACTACAGGCATGTAGTTAGATAAATGCCCTAAGAACAACATTATTTTATTTTTAATAATCAAAACACTAAAATCAGCAGTGTTAATCATTGAAAAGTAAGGAGTTAAAAGTTTAATAATAAATCAAATAATCACTCGTGTACAAGAATGTGTGGTGATCTTCAAAAGCAAAATTCTGATTTTTAATGATGAGACACATATGAGCGATAAAATCAAAGCATATATAATGTGTAATTATAATGTATTTATGATCAACCGAAAGAGGTACTTGATATAATTTCAATTCTTGAAACATTGACCGATGCCACATGTTTTGTCACTAACGACCCGTAATTCGCCTTTCAGCATTCTGTTGCATCCATGTAATAGAATGCATGAAGATGCCGATAAGCAAAACTCTGGTCGTAAGTGACAAAAAATGTGGAATCGGGCAAAGTTTCGACAATTCAAATATAATGTATTTAATACTACATACAATGTTAATTCTTAATACAAAATTAAAATGAACTAAATTTTAAAAAAACAGAGTTTTTTTACTGTCGAAAAAAATTTCGTGCCGTGTTAAAATCATTGCATTTCTTTTTTATGTATATTACGTCATTTTGATTCGATTTGAAAAAAAACAAAAAATTTTCCCCTAAAAAAGTCCCTTTTCTTTCAACGGGGAAAAATACATAATATTATACCTTTAATGTTATAAAATATTTTATACTTTTGGATGTTAATAAACCAAATTTTAAATTGAATACTGTTGAATATTTTGCATTATTTCTACGTTTTTTTGTTCGCGCTAATAAATTTAATATTACTTTAAGTGACAGAATTATATCCTTTCCACGCTGCTATATTTTAATATAATGAAACACGTTAAATGAGTGTAACATAAAGGTTTTACCATTATTTTCGAATATATAATATTTTAACACGTATAAAAATGTTGCTCTTAAAATCGAAATATATTATAATATCCATTTAAACCACTTTTATTGACCTTCTAAATTTAGACAAAATCCCAGTTTTTGTGTTTAATATATTGTAAATTAAAAGGAATATATGTGATATTTTCAAAAAGGAATAAAATGTAACTAGTCAAACTAGAGACTAAGAAGGCTATTTTCATTTCATAATTTTTTTTTTTGAAACTTTGTAGTGTATTTTGTTATTACACGGTGAAAAAAAGCAACTATTTCAGCTTAAACCTTATCAGAACTATTAACCTTAAACATATAAATTTTGTAGAACTAAAATACATTGTTACTTATTTACCGTGTTGTTATAAAGTTCTACCAATTAAATGTCAATTCAATCAATATTTTGTTATTATGTCATTATTACTCATAAACGAAGTAATTATTTTGGATTGGCTAATAAGATGGTTTTAAGAGGCGATATTTTCACTTCATGACTACTGGAAAATCTTCTGTTATTTCAATATATATTTTCTTTTTTTTGACTTAAAACGGGTCG
Organism: Himalopsyche japonica; assembly: GCA_028555115.1. NCBI lineage: Eukaryota > Metazoa > Arthropoda > Insecta > Trichoptera > Rhyacophilidae > Himalopsyche > Himalopsyche japonica. The sequence continues at coordinate 23,442 of JAHFWJ010000215.1, read as the reverse complement.
GCGAAATAGGCTATGTCTAGTTTTATTTGACAATAAATTGACGGCTTTGATGTGAACGCTGCAAAGAATTTACGAATCCCTTTTGTTTACCGAAATTCTCACCAAGGACAACGTGTTCTTTGAACTGGGATGATATTTTCTCGTACGCAATTTCTGTCTGAAATGATCCGAATCAACAACAATATATCTTCTTAAGAAAATAACGCGTGAATGTGTATTTTTTGTGAAAATTTTTTTAATCTACATAATGATATCATTACTCAAATAAATGATTGTAATACGCAGTCAATTGCTCCCACAAACAAAATATATACACTATTTCCGAGACCGTGGTGCAGTAATCAATGTAGTTGCTTTTGGTTTCTGATGTCATGGGCTCAATTAACAAAATGAAAAGCTAATTATTTTGTTTTCATTTGATTTATGGATATATGAACATCGGTACAGTATTATTAATGTTTTTTATGGGAAATATCCATTTTGATCTAATTAATCTCAATACCGTCCTGTTTCAAGAGCATCTGCTAGCAAGTAGTCTATCTTAGCCCAACCCTTCTCTTCCTTGTGTTTTTGAAAAAAAATTGACAAACTGAGCATCAAAAATTTCCAGTATATTGTTTTGATTATAATTACACATTATTAATCCATATATTTATTTTATTTCGTAGAAACACATTACAAAAGTTTATTTCTTTTGTAATGTATTTTTTTAAAATTTAATGTTTAAAATTGAAGGAATAAATAACACTAGAAGAAAGAAACACGGTAGCAAGGATATCAACCAAACAAACTCTTGTAATATCTCCTTTACATCAGCTTCGGATACAACAAGTTTCTGGTAGAAAGTCAGTTGTTATATACATATTTGAATCAAAAATATACACAAATTAGATGAATTAAAATTTTAAATTAGCCTTTAAATCAAACACAAATCCATTAATCTTAAAAAAAACTCTTGGCCTCGAATGCTTAAACATCTTCAATAAAAGCATTTATGTTAAAAACATAACTATTGTCTTTAAAAAAATGCCGTTTTACTGCGATTAGCATAATTACTGACCTATCTTTAAATTAAGATTACTCGAATGAAATTGACAGCTATGTTTATGTTATATTCCAAATTTGAATTGCATTCTTTAATCGTACTAAACAAATGAATAAATTAAAACGTTTAGAGTTGTTGGCAAAAGACATTTGTCTATGATGACACCGATATCATGTAAAATATGGCGATAAATGTCAGATAAGTATGTCTATTTATCAAATTTAATAAAGCTGTCGCAACATCGTCGCTGAAATAATTACGTTTTAAATTAAAAAGAACCGGTTAGGCGACATTTAAATATGAGTAAAACTTATTAGCAAGACTCCAAAGCCAAATAATAAACGTGCGCTCTAATAAAAGGGTGATTTGCATAATTCGACACGTACTGTCAAACGGCGTATGTAATATGACAACTGGAACCATTTGAAAGAGGCATTGAATACATTTTTCATAAGTGTTTTTGGTCTCAATTATTTCTAAGAGGTGTTTAATATAATTTTCCATGGATTTGACTGTCAGTTTGCTAATTTTTCAAATGAAATACAATTTATAAGTTTTTTATTTAAAATTAAATGTGTTGACTGTCAAGTCTCCGTGGAAAAGCATTATATTGATTGAATTGGCATTTACTTGATAGAACTCGATTATTACACGGTGAAAAAAAGCATAAAAGAGTTTAGTTCTATAAAATTTATAATGTGAATAGTTAGTTGAATATTCTTAGTAGAACTATCCATAACCTCTGATGAGGACGTAAGCCGAAATAGGTCTTAACAATTTATTGCATAAATTCTTTTAGAACTAAAATATATGAATATTATTTTACTAATTATATATATATATATATTGTTATTCGGTGATTATATCATAATTATTACTTCTTTACAATAGACTTTTAATGACACGATCAAAAAATAAATACATTGTTATTTTTTCACTGTGTTACAATGTATTTTATTATAGAGTTCTACGAAGTAAATCAATAGAATTTTAATGACTTCATTGGTTTTAGTAACCTATTATTCTTTAAATTTGAATTGTTGAAACTTTGAACGATTCCATATGTTTTGTCACTGACGACCAGAGTTTCACCTTTGGCATCTTCATGCATTCTATCACACGGATGCAGCAAAACTGGCAAACAATACACATTTAGCATCGTTTATGTACTAAACTATTTAATATTATAAACAGTATGCAAAATTTCTTTTTTATTGTTTAATATAATTCAATTGACTTGAAAAGCTATTCATTGGCCACAGTTTCAAATAATGAGAAGATATTTACACGTAAAGTTAGCCAAGCTGCACACTCGAATCGACGGGAGGTAAATTAAATAGCGCAAAAGCAAATTTCACGCGTTGTTATTTCAAATGTGGTGCCTAGATTTGAGAACATGGTAACATTTAGCTTCACAGTGCCAAAACAAATACATATAATAGGATAAAACAACTAACGCTTGACCTATTTCATTTCAAAAATATATGAAAACCTTACTTCATATAATATTTATCCATTCATGATCATATACAGAAATAATTTTATTTAAACACGTACAATCAATATAATAAAACGTGATGAAAAGCCTGCAGTATGTTTGATTTATGAAAAACCTCTCCTAATTTGTCTGCTTATTTCATGAACAAAAACATTTGCAATGAGTCATGAGTGGCAATTTAATAAAATAAGTTTTCTATTAAATAATACATTTCTTGTACTATTTCTACAGCATATTTTGTGATCGCGCCCGGAAATTAATTATCAGTTAATTAAGTTTGCGATGAGCGAAACCGTTCGTCATCGTAAACTGCATTGTAGAAATAATACTAAAAAGTGCATTTTTAACATTTAAATTATAATGCCTTTCCAACGAGAAGTGACTGTCAAAATTTTAAAACAAATATTCTCTTTCACAGCATTAATTTAATAATTACTTCTGATGAAAGCCGAAATAGCTATCATTTATATATATCTTTTGTGGAACTAAAGTATATTACTATTTTTTTACTGTGTTCATAATGGAGTTCTACTAAGTAAGGCAAAACGAATCGTTTACTCTGTTTGATGTAATTTATTGAATCGTATTTAATTTATAATTATTTAATACGACATAATATTTGGTAAAAAACTTTTTTTGCCATCTTGCCAATTTTTCTGGCGATTTGTGATTAAACGTGATATGAATGATGTTCACTAATAGGAGAAAAAGATCTTTTTCTTAAATTTCTAATAAATACAATGAAAGAATCACTTGATAATGCTTGCAATGAGAAAAAATGATCCGGTTCATAGTGTAAAATTAAAAACACTTGGTAAATGAATTTGTATTTAAAATTTTTAATTATTGGCATCCTTGCAAAATATAAGCGATTAAAATCTACGAACATTTTATGACTTGTGATTCGATGAATATTAAAAACTCATATATATGTAAATTTTGACGAAATAGAATGAGGCAAAATGAAAAAAGGTTCCTAATCACTTAAACAAGCCGGTCAACGTTACTAAGTCAATAATAAACAATCCGATTTTCGATTAAATAAGCGTGAAAATAGTTTATTCTTGTTGACTATAATGTAAAAGAAAAATCTTTTCTTTACATCTTATAAAACCTTTGGTTTTCTTAGAATCTAACAAAGGTTACGAAATAAATAATTGAGAATTTGTTCTACACGGCTGTCCTTAGGGTTTTGGCGTAAGGGCCTAAATCAATTTTCATTTTCCTGTGGAGGAATAGCCCTTCAAACCGTTTTCAGATCTAATTTTATTTATTAAGTCAACGCGTATACTTTTCTACCCTTATTTTCTCGTGAGGGTCAGCCACCTTTGAAATAAACATCAAATAGTGTTTTAACACCGCTCTATAGTGTCAAATATCAAAAAAGACTTTTTTTGTGATGCGAGATCAAACGTTCTTTAGGCGAGTGTGCTGGAATATTATTATTCATTGATCTTCTCCTTATTAACGGTCGCATGTAACAATTTTTCAATACTCATTATCAATTGCTTTGTATGAAGAAAGTAAAAAAATACCTTGCCTTACTCTATTCTTCTATATTTTATAATTTTAAATACGTTTTCTACAACGTAAATTGTTAAATAACGGTAGTTAAATACAGGCGAGTTTGTGGTCAATCGGTCTACGTTCCAAGCTCTGATTTTAGTATTTTTGTTTATGGGTTTTAGATAAATATCTTATACCAAATATTCAACGACATTTTTGTCTCTGATTCCATCCATTAAACGAGCATAATGAGAGCAATTAACAAACTACCAGCCCTCTTTTTTTATCTCAAATCTCTTTGAAAAAGATTACTAAGTTAAGCAAATGTAATTAAAAGGGTTGGGATAAGTTTATGGACATTAAAAAAAAAGTTTAAAAATTCAATAAAAGGCGCTAAAACTCTCCACGACTTAAATTTTACAACCCTTTTGTATCATTTAGAACACAGGTGACAAATGCGTGGACCCTACGGCGGTAATATATGGCCCAAATAGAAGAAACTAACGTCTATCTGCTAACTTTACAAACTTTGAATAGCTATATTTTTACTAAAGGTCTTTTGCCAATATACAAAATTATAAAACACATTGAAAATAATTGTTTTAAATTTGCTTTCATGCACAATTGTGCGTGGTTTAAAGATCAGTCCATGCACCTCTGTATCGGGCCGCGAAAATTTAGAATAGAATTGATTTTTTTTATCAGTATTACGTTATTGAAAGCGGCCGTGCAACAGCCACTGTAAACACATAACGCATGGAAGTGGGACTACCAACTTGTGATTATTATTTTGAATATTGCATACGTATTTTTTGACATTATTATACCAACTCACTTAGCGAGATTACAAAATTGTGCAAGAATATTTTTTGAACTTTATCGTATCTCCACTTTTAAGTTGTTAGCTGTCAATTCTTAATGGAATGGAATAATATTTTTGACAATAAAACACATTTTTGGTACTTATTTCTAAAACATATTTTATGACCAGGACGTGGACAGGGTTTCACCCACTGCGGGCATTATCAAATTATTTGATAGAATATTATGAACTTAGTTGATAGTTCTCACAATGAGCGAAATCGGTCCTGATCACAAAATACATTTTGGAAATAAATACAAAAAGTGTGCATTTAATTTTTAATATATATATTGTTTTTTACCCCCTATTCGATAGTATATAATATATCCTAATAATGCTTTATTTATTTTCCGTCAAAAGAAAATATTTGTTTTATATATATTTCATATCAAATATCCCAGGAACAACGAACGCCGCACAAATGTTGTGTGAAAATACAAAGTATACGAATAGCTGTGTTATTTAAGGTTAAATTGCATTAGAATTTATTACTTACTATGCGGGTTGGTGCATTTATTGCATTTCGTACGCAAGAAAATGTAAATTAATGATAATGAATGATTGCGTATCTTTAAAAACATTTTTTTACGAAGCATATCATTTTCGTAAATTGGATCAAATAGAAGGCGATTATTCCGTGTGGGTAATTAATTTTAAGATCTTCAGTTGATGTTCAGACATTTTGTAAACATATAAATTCTTGTAAAAATACATTATTTTTCTAATGTTCTTTACTATTATATATTGAAGCTTGGCTATCATCGCAGCCATTTTGGTTTTATTTATTGCGGTTCAGAGCAAGAATATGGTACTCAAATTACACAGTTGTCTTTAGTGACAATAAACTGATATTCTCCACTGCATTTTTATTTGATATATCTTATTATTATAAGACTGAGATTGTTCGAAATTGTATAATGGTAAAATGGTTGATATTGTATGTAAAATGTAAACTTTTACCTTAAAAAACAAACAAAAACAAACTGTTTTTTGTCACTGTCAATCATTATAATTTAATTTTTTATTTGTGATCACTTAATATCGAATTCTGAGTCATATAAGAAACTATAGTGAGGTGTGTATGAATTCTCCATAAGTATTGAATAGTAAAGTATATTGAATTGTATTATTTTTCTTTCAAGTATAATTTCTCGTCAACTAAGCCGAGAGTGAGTGTACAAAATAGTATTTACAATTTCTTAATGTTTAAAACAATTGGAATTAATTAACAAGTATCATGTTAAAAATATATTTATTTTTAATAAATAAGAAATACTGGCATCGATTTTTGATAATTTTTCTAGATATGCTATCATATAACTGAAGTTCATTAAACTGATATCTTTCTTGTTGAAGATCGTCTTGTAGTTGTATATGCGGAGATTTCATCGCTAGGCTGTATATATGATCGTTGTAGCGAAGTAATTGAGTGCTATTGTTAGGCATTATTGCACAATGTGTATATAATTACATATATTATTTAACACTTTTAAAAATATGCGCAAAAATTATTTTTATATGTGACACTGCAATTAAATACACCAAGTTGGGTAATTTGAGGAGAATAAGAAATGACCCTATTTTATAAGGGTTTATTAAGCTTCTATACAAAAAAGCCTAAGTTTATCTTTGTCGTAGATTTAACCAATGGCTCAAATGCTTTCAGTGTACCAGTATTGCGCATTCAATCTTAATAAAAACTTATATATATTTCTTTCCCACATGCTCGTGCTTTTTTCGAATTTTGGAAAAGCTTTTTTTCTTCGTGTGTTTTTTCTGGTTGTATAAGTAATGTTGAATCTGAACTGCTAAAAGGGTCAAGAATATGAATTTTGACAGTATCTTATTCCTAAATAGAGCTTTCACATATTTCCGCTAAGTAAATTATAAACAATAAAAATATATCACAAAGATATATTTCGATAGAATAATTGAAATTTAGTATACATAAGAAATAAATCATATTACTGATTGGATTGTTTATTTTTTTGGCAATCGCATGGTTAATCGAAATAGCTCAGTTCAAACAGTCGACCATTATTTTTTTTGTCTTTGTAGAAGAAAGAGTAAAATTTGTTTTTTTACAAACATCAATCTGCATTATTCATCATACAGATATTTTTGTGAATAATTTGCATATGTTAAATACACTGCAAATGCATTTTTTACCCAGTTAAGTCATACAAGTCCGTCGCAACAAATCCAAGAGTACGGTTTTATTAAAGATTTCACCCATATCCATTCGGTTAATTAACAGTACAAATAAATCATAAATTTTCTACTAATTAAAAGATATTTCAATTTATAAAATCAAATCGTATTTGTATTATATCGTCTAGTTTCTTGCTAAGTTTGCTGTCGCAGTTCAAATAAACAAACACCTCTCCTTTTTTGTAATCAATATTAAATAAATATATTAAATGAAATTTTAATAATCATTTTTCAACATATATATGCGTTATTTATCTACTCAAGTTAATCAAAACTATCGCAAGCAATTTAAAGTATAAAAACACAACGAATCATCTGTTCTGATAAATATATCTTTTCGACGTTTACCCCACAGTACATCAATACATTCCATCGAAACATAAAAAAATGATAATATTAAAACACTTTTAAGGTGTTAACTGTCACTTCTTGATGGAAAGGCATGATATTTTAAATAATAAAAACACATTTTTTAGTACTTATTTCCACAATATATTTTTTGATCAGCTGATCAAAAAATATTCAAAACACTTTATTCCAGATCAAAATTTAGAGGTCATGATGCAAATACAATGTTTAACAATTTAATTGTGTAATGATTTATGAATTTCTCTCGTAGCATGTTTCACTGGAGTTGGCAGTTTATGAATTTTGTTTGCTGAGCTTAATGTAAAAAAATATTCAACTTTCAATAAATAAAAGCTGAGAGAAAAAAATATCGTACTGTATTCTTACGTATCAAATTTGAACTGTTGAAGCTTTGTACTATTTTACATGTTTTGTCGCCCCGGGCTTCACCTCTTAGTATTTTCAGGAATTCTATCACACGGATTCAATAGAACTAATCCTGAGCAAAATCATCGACTTCAGTTGATATCATAAATCCTTACGTATTAAATCCTTATGATATCTTTTATTGACATTAATGATTGTATTCCAATTATATTTTTTTATTTATTCAGATATGTGATTTTTTTAGTTGCTGTAACTACCGCTGCTTAACAATGCATAAGTATCTAATAGTGATTACATTTCCAGACACTTTTTTAAATACTGTCACATTTGTTACGGTGCAGTATGACAACAGCAAATTGTAACACATTGAATTTATTACGTGTTTTGTTGTAATATCCCGTAGGAAAAAGAATTAACTATCGGGCTAATTTAACTTGTTTTACTGTTTATGACGAATAAAGTGCGTTTTTTCCAATGATATTCAAACAAGATGAATATAAATATATTATACGTATTTTTAATATAATCATTATGATTCGATATGAATATTTGAATTAAGAACATAAAGCTTGTAACATTAAAGTCTGATTTAAAAAAAACGTTTCGCATTAATAACTTTATAAACATATGTTGTTTTTTCTTGAAAATGTTTATTACATTCACTTTATATAATAAAAAAACAAATAAATTCAATAAAGTACTTTGTGAGAACGACATAAAATATGATTTGTATGATACAAGATACACACGGCAAAAATCCCGTCCGTCAAAGTGAAAAGAGTCATATTCAATTGAAGAAAATAAAAGTTCTCAGAATTTGTCGTTTGACAAGCCGAAGACTAAAGGTTCCATCGAAAAAATCAGACGTTCATGTCAAACTTCATTATTATCTCAATCTTTTATACACAAAAGCTTTTTAGAATACGAAAAACACTTGACGGGCTGCAGAAAAAATGCTTAAAATTTTACATTTAAATAAATAAAACACGATTCGCTAAAAATTACATTTAAAATTGTAATCGAAAAGATCAATTTTGTTCATAAAAAATATTGTCAAATGATTTTCTGGACATCATCATCAGGACAGGATCATGTTTTGGACACTTAAATCTCATTTTCGTATACATTATGTGTGAAAACCAATACATACATGTCGCAGTTAATGCACCTTTTATTTCGTACTCCAGGTAATTATTTATGAACATTTAATATCATTTCAAATAGTATTACATTCAAATAACAAAAACACAACTTTTAGTCGTATTTCAATAATACAGGATCATCACCAGCTTCATTCATTGTGTATTTGAGCGACTAAATCAATTGGAGACAATAAAATTATGGGAATAGCAATGGGTAGTTTTTATATATTGGCTTTCAGTCATGATAGTTACTTTCTTAAAAATGATAAATGACTTTGTCTAAATTTAGATAATATGCGTCTGTTCCTAGAATAAATAGCAATTTATTTTGCTATTTGATTTAATAATATTGTTAAATGTTGTTAATCATAAAATTTGCACTTTTTTAATATATTCTGAATCTATAAAGTGCTCAATAAGTATCCCACGGTGAAAAAATAGCGATGCATTTTAGTTCTACAATTTTTTTATAAGATATAGTTGTTAGCTATTTCGGCTCACGCCATCGTCGAAATTATGTTTAAGAGTACATTTGCTTATCTATATATAGCTGTTTAAAAAAAGTACACAGTACATCTTCTCTTCTGTTTTAACGATCTAACTTATTTCCTGCTATCAATAAAACTAAAAATTTTGAAAATGTAAATGAAACTAAACAGACGGTTATATCAATAAGCTAAAATATTAGACGAGATGGTTGTTATGGTTTATTATTGGCCCATTGCAATGGTATGAGAAGCGGCGACCGACTTAAATTTGTTTGTTCATTTAAGATTTCGTGGTGACGATTGATATTTATTGATTTCCAGCTGTTCCAAAGCTGTCATTTTGCGACCTTTATTACAAAGATGTAAGCACTTAGGCGATGAGCTTAAATTTATACTATGCGATTCTTTTATAAAGTGATTTGCAAATTGTGAATCTGTTTTTTTTTACTATTGAATGATCTTACATGTTCCTTAGGTTGAGTGGATATGCTTTTTTTCTATAAAGCTATATATATAATAAAACAGCAAATGTACGTTTAAGCATAGTTCCGACGATGGTGTGAGCCGAAACAGCTATCAACTATATCTTATATAAAATTTTTAGAACTTAAGAACATCGATATTTTTTTACCGTGTTATAATGGAGTTCTACCAAGTAAATGCCAATTCAATCAATAAACAACGTTATTTACTTTTGTGAAATTCGGCCCTTTTTGTGTTACCCGATTAAATTTTATTTCAATAACAAGATAAGCCAGTCTCAAAAAGGGTCATGTCGACTAATTTCAATTCAGGCTGGGAGACTGCACGAAACATGATTTTTGTAAAACATGTCGACTATAATCGCAGCGGATCAAGAGATAAAACAAGGAATACCTCATCTCAAAAAGCCTGATTTGAATCAAAACTAATGCGGTTGATTCAATAAAGTGATTTTGGTAAACCCAACATGATACTTTTAAACGGTTCCATTGTACAATTGTTTATGAAACGAAATTAGTTAACAAATATATTAACAATTTGACTATTTAAGGTTTTTCAGAGATTTTTTTTAGATCAACGTTTCAAAGATAATATTTATAACAATATATTGGAAATAAAAACAACTTTATCAATCCAAAGGTACGTAACGTAGCATGAAAGCTTAGTTTTTAATTTTGAAAAAGGAAGGTCTATCAAATTTGCGACCGGAAAAATAACTCTATCATTGTTATTGATTGAATTGGCATTTACTTGGAAGAACTCCATTACAATTCCTAGTTCCGACTATGACGTGAGCCGAAATAGCTGACTATATCTTTTAAAAAAAAATTAGAACTAAAATTCATTGCTTTTTATTCACCGTGTTCTATTGGTGTTTTCAATTATCTATAAAAAGACAAAGTTAATTAATAAACGTTTTCATTTTTTTTAGATTTCAGGCTTGTAAAATTTAAATTTTTTACTCAAAATAAATAAAAAAAAAAACATACATCTGTTTCCTTGTATTCTTCTGATATTTTAAAAATAGAAATTAAATTTTTGACTAATGAAAATCACATAACTGTTTTAAACTCATATTTTTATACTTTTATTGAAAACATAATAATAAAAATATTTGGCATAAGAAATTATTCGAATATAATTATAATCTATGATATAGATTGAATATGCTTGATGGGATTTCAATATCATTTTTGCATTATTGAAACATTGTACGATTCCAAATGTTATGACACACATTTCGGCATCTTCAGGCATATAACTGTCAGTACTGTTGCATCCATGTGATATAATGCTGGAATACAATGCTGTTGAAAGGCGAAACAATGTTTCAATAATTAAAATTAGAATATTTTTTTACAAAATAGTTTTACATTGTCAGTATGTCTTTTAAACGAGGTAATATAAAATAAATAATCAGGATAAAAGATCAAATAACAGTTAATTTAACAATAATTTACGGTAACTGAAGATGCTTGATGGAATTTGAATTGTTACAATTTTGTACAATTCCACATGTTTTGTCACTAACGACCCGGGTTTCGCCTTTCGGCATCTTCATGCATTCTATCAAACGGATGCAACAGAACTGACTTAATGAATTAGACTTAATTTAACAATTGCTTCATGAATCGGGGTTTGTGTAATTTTTAACCATTAAAATGAATAATTTTTTTAGGCCGTTGGACAAAAACCAAATATTTTTCTTGTATTATGAGTGAAAATTCTCTTTGTGAAATTGTACATGAAAAGCTAAATAGATACCTACGCAAGAGTTTTCCTCCCCTTTAAGTTTATATATAAGATGAAATGGCTTATTTATGCACATAGGTAAGTGGTATAATAGCCACTTATTATGGAAGGCGTCACAGATCAAATCTGGGTCAAACGGTATATTACAGAATAGGGATGAAGGTATTTTTCAAGCAGTTAAAAGAAGATATAGAATGGCTTCGACGGAGTACAGAGAAAGTGTGACTGAAATACAAAAAAGCGTTATTCATTATTCTATTGTGCCACTATTGATGATTATATGATTGACACAATTTTCAATATACACTCTTATAACATTTTAAAATATAATATATTGTATTATTATGCGTTAAATATAACGTCACATAGGTTTTTTGACTGAATTTACTGTATGGCTTTGGACTTTGTTGATTTGATTTTTTTTTTTTAATACAGAAGATTTTTCTATTTAATTTTCTGAAGTGTAGATTATATCAACTCAACAACGTAAATGCTGATTGACAATCTAAGCATATGACGTTGCATTTATGTTAATTACTTAAGCAAGTTTTAAGTTATTTTTTGAATTCACATTTATTCAGTAGAACTCTGTTATAACACGGTGAAAAAATAGCAATGTATTTTAGTTGTACAAAAAAATTTATAAGGTTTTTTGATAGCTTTTTCGGCTCACTCATTGTCAAAACTAGAGCAGAGAACAGAGTAACTATACTTTATAAAAAAAAATGTAGAACTAAAATTCATTACTATTTTTTCACCGTGTTAATATTAAAGATGCTATGGTGAGATTTTATATATTGAAATTGATAACTTTCGAGCCCATTCTTTTGAGGTGCGGCTGCGGGTGATACAAATGATGCACTTTGCTTTTTCTTTTATACAATTCAGTCAACTAACATTTGACAGTTATAAAGACGTATAAATGGTATAATTATAAAAAATAGATAATGTTTACTCAATCAGTAAAAATATGTAAATTTATCTAAAAGCTGACGTCCTGTTATTAAGTAATGAGCGGAATTGGCCAGCTTTTAAGTATAAGTTTAATTTTAATGCGTCAACTGTCACTTGTCTGTGGAAAACAATTTGATTTTATAAAAAATACAACGCTTAGGATGAATTTAACAATCAAATACCCATTATATATTCTTGTTAATAAGTTTAGCATAATGATTACTTTACTCATAACGTTCTTTTAATTTGGTTTAATTTTTTAATACAAATAAGCATTTGACAGTTATTTTATTTCATTTATGTACATATATACACTTTTAACTAATGTACGTTCTTGTATCATTTATTTTGTATTCCTGGTAATTAATGATTAAAAAAGTTTTGTTTTCATTGTTTTTTTTACTAGCCGTAATAGCTATAACTATATATCTAATAAATTCTCTAAAACCAAAATACAATGATATTTTATCAACTTGTTTTAATGAAGTTCTACCAAAAAATGCCAACTTATATGTAATCAAAAATCAAACCAAATTTAAAATACATGTGTTTTGAAATATTTTATTAATTTTCAACAGCCAGAATAATGAATTAAAACAGTTGATCAGGCTCGCAATGTGCGAAAATGGTCGTGATCTGGATAATATAAAATTGAAATTTAAAAAATCTCCTATTAATTATGAAAAACAATTTCTCTTAAATTATTTAATTTTTCTTGAAGGTGTTAAGTAACACAATTTTAGCAAATTTACAAAAATTGTTTGGAAGAAAGTTTGGCCATCTAACTTACCGACATCATCTTTGATAACCGAATGTATCGCTTTTTATAGTGATCGATATTGGTTCATAACAGCGTTGAGCTCCAAATATAGAATGCGACCGCAATTTTATCGTTAGATAACAATCGAGCTTATTTTTTATTCGAGCATTTACAAGCGTGCATGAATATGTCGTCATAATAAACAGCCGCAGTTAATCGCCGGCGAAAAAAATGATCCGGTTTCAATAGGTCAGCTGCGAACGAGCGGTTCGCGCGGCTGGAGGTAATCATCATTCGTCTTAAATTTATGCTAACTTCGCTAAATCAAAGAGAAAGACATACACGGTGCAGAATACAGAATAGAGCCTGTCCCGCGCTTGGTTAAGCCAAAGCCTCACTCCGTCAGTCAGTAACGCGCGGTCCGCCACACCGAGCGGCCGTTATCCGTCGCGATCATTTTTCTGCGCGAGTCGAATTCCAAATTCAAACACCCGCCGGAAGCGATTTCCCAGAGCTTTCGAGCGCGAAGTTTTCCCCGCCCTTATATTAATTCCGCGATTCGCGTCGAATTGTTGTCAGCGAGGCTACGGTGCCGTTTCGCGCGCTGACCATATGTGTCGCTCCAGCATTCTTTCCGGCGACAAGGATTCCAAATGTCTCGGCTTATTTCCGGGCAATTAATCTTGATGCCTCGCGTGACACAGTTATCTGTTCCGGCGACGCTTTTTTGACTTTTTGCCGTGTTTGTTTTGTTGTGAGAAGCTCAAGTGGCGAGAACAGAATCGCAATTTGTGAAACCTCAACATATTGTTGACGAGAAAAATGATCCAGCCTAATTGTGATGGTTTCAGTGATTAAGTTTTCATAATGTGTGATGTTTTTAAATAGGTAAATCTTATTAAAACGTGTGTGAATTATATATTGTACAATGAAATATTATTTTGACATTGAATTATAAAGGTTTGTGTAGGTACCAATAAGGGCATTGGTCGATTACATTTTTAAAAATACATCATTACTTCACATTTTTATTTTGAAAAATTACATTTAAAAAATAAGAAATTTTTCAACCAAGATGATTAAAATTTCCACTTTATTATTTAAAGAGCTTTTATAATTATTGAAAGACGACGATTTTCCATAAAAAAAGCAGGCATTAATATTATCCTAGTGATCTAATTAAGCTCCCAAGATTTTTCCAATTTAGGTTTCATTAACATATTTTCCCATTAAAATAAAAAACTATCTTTATTTATATTACCAGGTATAAAATAACTGTATATTTTTACGCTACATTTCATTGTATAAAAACAAACAAAACGCAACAAGTGTTTACCGGCGTTGAAAAATATACCTTTTTATTTAACGTGAATTAATCTTTGTGTGATCGTTAAGCCGACAGCAAGTTATGCGTGACACATTAAATTAACATTTTTTTTCTAAACGTATCAAAATAAATAATGAATTAACTGTTTTTTCTGTTATCAATTTTTTGTACACAGTCATACCGATAAAGTAGATTTTTTACGTTGGATTGTGAAATATCTTTAATTTATAATTAATCAAGAAAACGATTTATCGTTTGGCAGAAAAAAACCCAAAATTGGAAGCTTCAAGCTGTTATCTAATTTTTATGGTAATGTTAATTTAAAAAGCTTCGTTAGCGAAATTTACGAAGGGAGGGGTATAATGTGAAATCAGTATTTAACAAGGTATATATTACTGATTCAAATACTATCGTAAGTAACTTCTTTTTGTACAAATCAACGGCAACGGAAAGCCAGTCATGTTTAAAAAATACATTTTGTTTGTAAAAGTATATTAAAAACTTTTTTGTTATAAATCAAAGCTCACATAAGATCAATTCATTTTGATATATAGCATATTTTAAAACATTTCAGCAAGTGTGTTGGGTCCATCACGTAGTGTTTTGAATCCAAGCTCTTATATTGATGTTGTTTGGGTTTATATGAAAAAATAAATTGCACGACAAGCAAAAATCCCCAGCTTCGATATTTTCACCCTCCTTTCAAGAAACGGCATATCAGCATGTTTTTTTTATCAAAAGAAAAGTTACATTCAAATATGTCATTATATCATACGGCCAGTTTTCCAGTCTTTACAGTCGATCGTGATGTTTTCTGTTTTGATGGTGGTTTACGACATTTTTTATTATTTACGCATGGCATTTTACTGGGCGTTTCGATAGAATGGTAACACATTGAAAACAAAAGAATCACCTTCTGATACAATATTGATTAACTGTTCATACGATTTTTTTTATTTCAGTGCAATAAGTGTTTTGTTTATGATTGTAAAATAATTTATTCTTATCAAATTTTCATTCAATACGTAAATTTTTTCTCGCAACACATTTTCAGATAAAAAATATTTATAAATAAGCATGGTGATTTTTATAAATTTAATATTTTTGATGGTTCAGTAGTAACTTCATGATATTGATTATTTAAATAAAATTAAAAATAGATAGCTTTGATTTTTTAAGACTTTGTTAAATTCCACATGTTTTCTTATTAATGACAAGGATTTCGTCTTTCGGTATCTTCAGGCATTATATCTTATTGATGCAACAGAATTGACAGAAGTCAGTTCGTTAGATAGAATGCTTGAAGATATTGAAAGAAGAAACCCGGGTCGTTAGAAACAAAACATGTAAAATCGTAAAGAATTTTAACAGTTCAAATTTGATATTGGAATTCCATCAAGCGCATACAGTTGATGTCATAAATTATTTTGATTAGACACCGCTTCAATTTTTTCATAAGAATATATTCAGTAAATAAAACCACTATAAATTGCATTATATATATTTTGTTTTTGAATAGTTGGCTTTTGTAAAAACATGCTATAGTGCCATAATAGATTTGACGGTAACATTGGCAAAATAGCTAAAAGCTTATTTTATGATACCGACTGAAGGTGTTCAATTAAATTTTAATAGTTGAAACAATGTATAATATGATCCCATATGTTTTATTACTAACGAGCCGGGTTTCGCTTTTCGCGTTTTCTGATATTATATTGATGATCAGTTCTGTGTCATCCATATGATAGAATACATGAAGATGTCGAATGCCGGATCGTTAATGAAACATGTAAAGTCGTACAATGTTTTAACAAGTCAAATTCAACCAATGATTTAAATATACCTTTTTCTTGATATCGGGAGCTGATATGCTATAAAATATTATCAAATTATTTTTATAATGACATGTCATTAATTTTAATGAATCTATTTGCTAGAGTATACAGTATTATTTTCGTACACGATTTTAAATTATGTACAATATCCCGATCACGAAATCTGCTGCGTACAAAAATGGTACTTTTAGTAAACGTTGAAATTACCTTTGCTCAAATTTTATCAATTTAAATAATTATCTTCGACATAATTCAATCGTCAACCAATTTCAAATATATTGCTTTAATTTCGACGTTGCCCTTAGCCGTATTATTTCAAATGTTTCTCTTTTCAATTTTATTTATTCATTATTCGTTTTTTATTGAATCAATAAATCGATATTTGTCATTTGATTAGTGAGTAAAATATTAATGAACCAATTTTGGTTTTCATTTGTTATTCGTAGATTATTTTTTCTGAGTAATTAACCTTTTTCGTACTGAGCCACGTCAATTATATCCAGTTCTGTTGGTTTAGATAAACTTTTTCTTCTTTAGGTTTATTTGAAAAAATCTATATATATCTATATATATAAGTATCAACCGTTGATACAGTGTATTCGTCCGTCTCAACAGTTGAGACCTTAGCAGTTAGTAGAAAATACAATGTTGTGGAATAATTTACATATTACATCGGTCAAAAATAAACTCATTTTATACCATATATTTTTGAAAATATAAACTCAAAGTATTGTTCACAAAGGTGTATTCGCAAATGATGACTTTTTAAATTTTTTCGAATTGTTAAAACGTTGTACGATTGTTTTGTCTCTAACTGGGTTTTGCCTTTCGACATCTGCAGTCATTTCATCATAAGTATGCAACAAAACTGACTGCTAAAAGGTGAAACCCCGGTCGTTAGCTACACAACATGTGTAATCGTATAACGTTTCAAAAATTAAAATATGATAATACGGTGAAAAAATAGCAATGTATTTTAGTTCTACAAAATTATTTTTAAATCAAAATATAGTCAACATAGTAGAATGGGGAAGGAGTAATAGACTCGATTTTAATATAGACAAATGCAATCTTTTATCGTTTACTGGACGGTCGCAAGTGTTTTTTTTCCGCTATTCAATGAGTGGCCGAACTCTCTCGCGAATTTCATCAGTAAAGGATCTTGGAGTACAATTCGAAAGTAAACTAACCTTCAATAGTCACATTAGGACTGCCTGCAACAAAGCATTGCAAATGTTGGGCTTTATCCTACGTACTACGAGAGCCTCTTCAGGTGTTAAAATTTTAATATTATTGTACAATACCTTAGTGCGAAGTAGGCTTGAGAGTGGGTCTATTGTTTGGGCCCCAGGAGATTTGAAATATGCCCTTACTTACTTATGTGGACGAAAGTGCGCTCAGACGAATGCTATTTTTTCAGTTAAAGTAAACATTTCATGAGCTTATTTGGTTGACTTCCTTTATTTGCAATCATTATTGATTGTTTTATAGTGTATTTGTTGAATTTTTATATTCTTATATTAAAATATGTTAATATGTTACGGTGAAAAAGCATTGAATTGATAATTTGTAAGTTTTGTACCGTATAGTTGTAATAAATAAATAAATAAAATAGATATGTGGAACGGAAGTGGTCCTTATGGAAGCAAATCAGACCACGCCTTTGTACAACGGCTGGACAAGTGGCGATACTATTATGTTAGTTTGTTCGTTAAGAATCCTTTGTGATAACTGGTGTCTATTGATTTCCAGATGTTCCAAAGCCGTCTTCTCCGACCCTTACTACAAAGATGCAAACATTTAGGGGCTGAGTTTGAATTTATATTATGTGATTCATTAATAACGTGATTAGCGAATTGTGAATCTGTTTTTCAACTGTTGAATGATCTTACATGTTCCTTAGCTCGAGTAGATATACTTCCACCTGTCTGTCCGATATAAACGGATAAACATGAGCCACAGGACATTTTATAAATACCGCTTCTGTCCAGTTTATTGATTTTATCTTTAATATTTTTAAGATGTCTGCCTAAGTTATTGTTGACCTTGAAAGCTACGTTCATTGAGTTTTTAATCTCCCGATGAATTTTTTCGCTAATGCCACCTAGGTAGTTAATTGATTTATGGAAGCGGTTATCTTGTATTGGGTTCGGGAAAATGAGTTTTTTAGCTAGATTTAACTGTTTTTTATATAACAAATTATTTATTTTAATTATATATAATTATATTAGTTAAAGCATAGTTCTGACGATGGCGTAAGCCGAAATAGCTATTGACTATATTTGTTAAAAATAATTTTGTAGAACTAAAATACATTGCTATTGTTTCACCGTGTTATAATGGAGTTCTACCAAGTGAATGCCAATTCAATCAATTAAAATATGATGTTGAAATTCTATCAAGTATCTTCAGTCGATATCATACAATTTATTCAAATACAATAATAGTCAACGTAATAACGAATCTAAGCAACGCAATAAAACCGTTTTATCAATTAATAAAAATCAATGTCAGGTATTTTTAATATCAAATATGATCTCTCAAACATAACAATAATATATAATTCAACAATATTTTCGAAAGCATTAATAATTTACTTATTCCAAACTAACGAATATACTAAATTGAAATACCAGTCGCTTTATATGCTTTACGAAGAATAATATATTTGTCATAATAAGAAAGGAATATTGAGTATAAATTATATTTAATTCCAATAAATTGAAGGTTTCGTAAACATTAATTTACTTAAAATCATCTCATCGTAATATCAACTGTGTACGGTGCAATTATTGATTTACTGAACAAATCTAGTCCATTGAATTGGTAAAGAGGTTTCTCTACTTGCTTTTAATATGATACATTATCGTAATGTCAAACAAACTCAGATATAAGCAGCTTTATAAGGATAGGTACATATTTATTTGAACGTAAAATTCACCTCATCAAGAAAAAATATTTGATTGTAGTCGATTTACTTAACGATACATTCCTGTAAATAAATTGATACTAGTGATAGCATTACTCTATTTATTTTTATTACCAAATTAAAATAATAAGTATTTTTTTAATATCCACCTCGTATGTGGAGTATATGAACACTTTTTCTAATATGCTGGAGTGTATATTATATTGTACATCAGATGGTTGTTTTTTTTTTTGAATATTTTTTTGTAAAAAAGATGATACGTGTAGAGAAAAAATAATTGTCAGCTGTTTACCATAGTTTTAACAATTTTTTCCTGATTATATGGTGTGGATTGTGCTTAAAAACTGGTGATTATGTAAAAAAATTGGCACTTGTTCTGCACTATTTTAATTAATTTATTTTGTTAACATTACTTTAAAATGTGGTTTAATTTTCATATAATATTATGAATACACCAATTTATCTCTTTTTAGGTATTTACTGTAACTTTTTGGTGGAAAGCCATGATATTTTATAAAACAACTAATTATTGTGTAGTAACACGGTGAAAAAATAGCAATGTATTTTAGCTCTACAAGAATTATATGATATATTCTTGAAAGTTATTTCGGCTTACGCCCTCGTCAAAACTAATGTGCTGTGTACTTTTTCTATACCACACCACATAGACTAGTAAATGTACCATAAAGCATAATTCGGACGAGGGCGTAAACCGAAATAGTTTTCAGATCATCAGATATTTTTTTTAGAACTAAAATACATTGCTATTTTTTCACTGTATTGTAATGGAATTGTAACAAGTAAATGCCGATTCTATCAGTATATTGTCTATTACGTATGCTATAATATATTTCATGATCAAGACCGGTCTCGCTCATCGTGAAAATCATCAACTTATAATGTCAAAAGATAATAAATTGCTAATGCTCGCAATGAGCGAGACCGGTACTGATCTCAATATATACTTTGGAAATTGTACTAAAAATGTTTTGTTATTATTTAGAATGAAATGATTTTATATTCATTAAATGCGTTTCTGCAATAATACATCATCTGTTTTTTTATAATAAGGTGTTAACTGTCATTTCTTACATATAAACAATTTCAACTGATTACTGAATGTCAATTCGAATGCATACGTATATAAGAATACCCAAAGATACCAAAAGCTGAAACTCGTATCGTGAATGAAAACACATATGGAAATAAAATGTGTTTTAACCATTCAAATTTGACTGTGATAAACGCAATGAACTGATCAAAACCCATGAATAGCTTTGCAAGGTGATATTGCGTGGTGAATTTTAATTATTAATATCCAAATAATAACTGGGTCGTATGATTTTTCCTTAGACTCTACCAAGTTACTGCCAAATTTATACATTAATTTTGCGACCCCCATTAAACATTTTTGGTAGTCTTGAGAAAAGTGGTTTTGCTTTTTGGCATGCCTTATTCGATTTCAATGACAATTTAATTATAAATACAGGAAAAGGTAAAAGACATTAAAAAAAATCGTCTACAGTAAAAAATTTTGTAATTAAATTTCACATTACAATTTTAACTACAAACTTATTCTCAGAATAAAACTATTCTTGAATCGCACGACTTCACTTGGAATATAAGGTGCCTAATTGTCTCTTCCCAACTAAATTACATTCCTTCCGGCAAAGTCATAATCAAATAAAATAATTCTTTCCTTCTTATAACGCAAGGTGCAGTAGGAAACTGTGTTCAGCACAAAGCTGCGTTCACCTTTGGTAAAAAAGGGGACGCTGTTTATAATTACTAGAAAAAAAAGTAAATTGCTCGACGATTTGCAGAATTTCCTTCAACGTCGACTCTTCAGAAGTTAAATTAAAGGAAACTTCTAGATTTTTTACGCTTATGTGTGTTGTAGGTATGCGCAAACCATTTTATAATTGGAAATCTTTTTCTGTAACTATTTTTAAGTCTTCCCGCATCCAATACAAAGCAAATGAAATCTTATTAAGAATAGCGATGCAAATTTTTCTTACAAAAATAAATGTTCATTTAAATTTTTTCTATAACCTATAAATAAGTTTTAAGCACTAGAATATTTCAGAGCAGTCAATTACATTCATAAACTATATTTTTCTTTAGTTATGTCGTATAATCATTATTTATAAGCAAACGGTCACCTCACTATTTTTGAAACATTTGATGATTGAATTTAATATATTAATTAATGGCAATATTAAATATGAATTGTTAAGACGCTGTATACTTTCTTTCACGTGTTTTGTCACTCACGGCTTAGGTTTAACCTTTCAGTGTCTTAAGCAGTATATTATACAGATGTACTCAAATTGACAGTCGGTTAACAGTTGTCATCTTTTAGACATAAGTCAAATAACGAAAAATGTTGTCCTCTAATCAAGGAGCTAAGTCGTCAACATATATAAAAACTTGCAATGTTTGAAAAATTCAACAATGATAACTAATCAATGACAATTGCTGTTATCAAGTACTGTGACATAAGCTCTTAAAAATTAAACAAAAAGCGATTATCACCAAGAAAATCTTTGTATTCGAACAATATCTACGTAACTTATTAAATCACTTTATTTGAGAACCTATTTATACGTATTGGAATATAAATAAAAAGTTAAGTTCTGTTGCTGACGCCACAAAACAAAATCTAGGACTTTGTTTAACGTGTGAAACGGTACACGATAAACTTTTTATGAAAACTGTTCATACAAAAAGTCGTAGCATAATGAAATTTTTCCATCTTTCATGATGGTATTAAGTCGTCGTATTCAATTGACTCATCCGTAAAGGTTTCTTGAAAAAAACTCTTTATTCCTTTTAAATAATAGATTGAATGAAATCGTCCATTGATGTCAAATAATTGGTCGTATTCTGTGAAGTTAATTACGCTTTTTAAGTTCTGCTATAAATTTTCATTCATTAAATATTCGCTCTGAATGCTTTGTAAATAAATTATTTTTTTCTAAAAATATGTTCAATATTATATAAAATGAAAGGTTTTATTTTTATCAAAATTTACGGCTCCCTAAAATTGAATTCAATTGAAATACAATTTTACTTCAATTCAACATGTTAATGTTAAAGAAAGCTTTTGTTAAAAAAAAATCTCGTTGGTTGAATCGAGCTGAAGCGATGAAGCTTTTTTATTTTATTTAAGAATAAAATATAAAAATACGTTAAATCAATAATGAAAAATTAATGAATTCAAATTGCAAATGTTATTAACAATAATTCACTGTTCGTCTGGGTGTGACATGTGTTTCGTTTTATTTTAATATTCATATTAGATGCTTACTATTATAGCAAGTTTTCAGTTGGAATTTAGTATTACAATCTTTAAATATAAAAATGAATGTTTATTTGTTTGTTTGTATGTATGTCTTTTGATTGTTGCTATATTTAGCATATTTGAAAATATTTGAAAGTTTCAAAATGTCACCTTTCCATTAATTGAATTGACTTTTTTAATTTTTTTTCCAATACAATGCTATTTTTCACCGTGTTACCTTTTTACCACCCTCGCAAATGTTTCTGGATTACTACAATCACATGACACATCTGAAAAGTTTCCCACCATTACAAAAACTTTATGATATCGACTGAAGGTGCTTGATGGAATTTCGATGTTCAATTCGATGTCGAACCAACCCGGGTTTCGCCTTTCGGCCTCATCAGGCATTCTACCACATGGATGCAACAGAACTGAATATTGTCGTTAGTGGTAAAGCATATAGAATCGTATATTCGAATTCTGTTAAGCACCATCATTAATTACAAAATTATTACAAAAAACTCTTATAAAATGCAAATTTTGTCACAATTTGACAATGCTATTTTGCTTTCTGTCAATCATTTACAAAACAAATTTACTTATTTATTTATTTTTAAATTAATGGCTAT